>CM053027.1:331452632-331775132 GCA_028564925.1 Lithobates sylvaticus | reverse complement strand
AAAAGATCTTAGAGAGAGTCACAAGGTCTCATTCAGAAGAAAAGATGGACAGAGGTTCACCAATCTGTGAAAAGTTGGGATATACAAATCATTGCATTGTTTTTATACAGATTTTTACACCGCGTCACAACTTTTTTGGAATTGGAGGTGTACTATATAAACATTAGGGGTGAAACGGATCAAAAAACTCACGGATCGGATCGATCCTCGGATCAGGAGTCACGGATCGGATCATTTTTCGGATCAGCAAATAATTGAATTTGCAAAAACCTGTGAAAATTCTGCCACCATATAGTCCCCACTGTAATATCCACGTCATCTCCCCCACTGTAATATCCATGTCATCTCCCCCACTGTAATATTGTCTGGGTATCGCAGAGTATTGGCTGGGTATCGCAGAGTATCGCAGAGTATTGGCTGGGTAATGCAGAGTATCGCAGAGTATTGGCTGGGTAATGCAGAGTATCGCAGAGTATTGGCTGGGTAATGCAGAGTATTGGCTGGGTAATGCAGAGTATTGGCTGGGTAATGCAGAGTATTGGCTGGGTAATGCAGAGTATTGGCTGGGTAATGCAGAGTATTGGCTGGGTAATGCAGAGTATTGGCTGGGTAATGCAGAGTATTGGCTGGGTAATGCAGAGTATTGGCTGGGTAATGCAGAGTATTGGCTGGGTAATGCAGAGTATTGGCTGGGTAATGCAGAGTATTGGCTGGGTAATGCAGAGTATTGGCTGGGTAATGCAGAGTATTGGCTGGGTAATGCAGAGTATTGGCTGGGTAATGCAGAGTATTGGCTGGGTAATGCAGAGTATTGGCTGGGTAATGCAGAGTATTGGCTGGGTAATGCAGAGTATTGGCTGGGTAATGCAGAGTATTGGCTGGGTAATGCAGAGTATTGGCTGGGTAATGCAGAGTATTGGCTGGGTAATGCAGAGTATTGGCTGGGTAATGCAGAGTATTGGCTGGGTAATGCAGAGTATTGGCTGGGTAATGCAGAGTATTGGCTGGGTAATGCAGAGTATTGGCTGGGTAATGCAGAGTATTGGCTGGGTAATGCAGAGTATTGGCTGGGTAATGCAGAGTATTGGCTGGGTAATGCAGAGTATTGGCTGGGTAATGCAGAGTATCGCAGAGTATTGGCTGGGTAATGCAGCGTATCGCAGAGTATTGGCTGGGTAATGCAGCGTATATGCAGAGTAAATGCAGAGTAAATGCAGGATATTGGCTGGGTAATGCAGGGTATGTTTACAAGTGATCGCTCCATCATTTGACGGAGCGATCACATTGTAAACAGTGGCCGGGTGTACCAAGATGGCCGCCGCTCCGGAGCTAGGCCGAAGCCGCGGCCTTTCCTAAGGTCGCCGGGTGTACAAAGATGGCCGCCGCTCCGGAGCTAGGCCGAAGCCGCGGCCTTTCCTAAAGGCCGAGGCCGCGGAGCGCTCCGTGGATCGCGGGGTGTGCCGATCCGAACGGGGTGGCCCGTTCGGATCACGGATCGGCGACGATCCGTTGCACCCCTAATAAACATGTTAGCCATTTAACTACTTGTGGTTCTGGTCAGAATACTTTCAGATATTCCCTGCTTTCCTCTACTTCTTCCTTCAAAACACCTGGCCACAGTAAAGCAGTCTCCCTCTGACTATATTAATGTATGGCCCCCTTTCACACGGGCGCCTGTGTGAAGCGTGATCTGCTTGCTCAGCAGGGGATCCCTCTGCTGGGCAGGTGGATGACAGGTCCATGTCTGCTCCGCAGAGTGGACACTAACACAGCCCGCTCTAGTCTACGGGGCAATCAGATGGAAAACGATCACCTGTCCATTTCAATCCAATATACTGATGGGGAACAGGTCCCCCATCCATCTGTTTTTGCTATACAGGATCAGATGGCGGTGTGTGTCAGCCGATATGTGTCCGCTGAAATCCATCGCTCCATAGAAGAGACTGGAGGGTCTAATCAGGTCCAGCTGAAAAACTGACAGGCAGACCTGATCGGATCGCCTGCGTTTAAGGGGCCTATTGCCAAAAAACAACTGCTCACCATCTGGGAGGCAATGCGTTATGGCTCCCCAGTACCTTTACTACAGCCTAGCAAATACCAGTCTGGTCAACAAGCATACAACATACATGACTGCACAATATTGTAGCTGTATGTACATGCATAACTCTTAAAATATAAAACACTACTGACTTTAGTTCCCCCCCCCCCCCCCCATACCAATGTTCCCATAATAACCTGATGAATTCTCTGCACCACGACACCTAAACGTTGATTGACCACTATGGCAAACGCATCCATTTTACTTTCCTGCAGATTTCATCCATGGATTCACTATTTAACTTCTATTACCATTAACTATCACAACTAAAGGATATACAGCAAAAAAGGAGGTCAAGTCACAATTTCAGTCAAACATCTCAATACAATTACCTTCAGGAAGTTCTTGACTCTCTCTGGATCATAACAATTGCTCTCTCTGCAGATTCTCTCAACTTCTTTAATCTGCCCTGTTTTGCATGCTGCCTGTATGTATTTGAAATGAACATCGGGATCTTGACTGAAGTTGACAATGGAACCCAAGAAATAGAAAAGTCCTGGAATAGGAAAATAATTGAAGAAACATGAATCATTTTTATTCACTTTGTCATATACAATTCAATGCAAATGCACTAAACCCTATTTTGGGTCAAACCCAGATGGGTACTTTTTTCATATGGTTTGTGAGTGCCCCAAGATACAGACCTTTTGGTTAGTGCTCTTTGACCTGATTAACACTAAATTGGACCTATCGATTTATAATGTCTCTGAGCTGACACTTTGGGGATCCCTGATGATGCTCAGAGATCGCATCATAGGAAGCTGTTGATTTCTTACTTACTATTCTATGCTAAAAAGGCAATCTGCAAATGGTCCTCCTCTGCTCCACCTGCTCTGTCTTCTTGGGAAACGATGATGATGCCTCTTTACAAACTGAAGTAATCAGTCTTGGCTTTGGCTGCCCCTGGAGATTTCAGTTGTGGCACCCGTGGACTTCACATTAAGGTGGGGCTTCTATAATGAACTGTTGTACTGCCTCAAACATTGCCTCTCTCCTTCCCCTCACTTCCTTCACTACGTGCCTCCTCTCTCCTTTCCAGGACACTTCCAGAGGTGATGTAGCCCTCCCTCTAGATGTATATGCTACGGAAGATATTGTGGGATTGTTTGGAAGCGGGTCTCTCCATTCTTCTTAGAATTGCAGAACAGTCTCCATTTGTTCCCCTTATTTTAGTAAAAATGTTTTCAGTTCGTCAACCGAATTAGATGCACAACCTGTTTCTATTGTACTACCATGTAAAGTTTGGTTCTTTTCGTTTTTCTTTCTGTATGTTGTATTATTTTATCCCTCAACAGCAAGGAAGCCTAAGCAATCCTAATTGTTAAAAAAAATAAAAACACACAACCTATTCTGAACACAAGAAAATAAAAAAATCCACCTGCAGTGGGGCACTTAAAAACTAAGGGCTATTGCTATTTATGTGTAGGGGTACAAAAATAAGGTGCAAAACTAACCTCATGCCTTGCTCTGGCAGGTTCCCTGTTTTTGTGAACCAGTCCTTAAAAAAAGCCTCCTCCCTAAGGTGCTCTGGCCTGAGCTTCAACATATATATGATCTCATACAATGCAGGACTTAATGGTCCTGCATTGCATTGTATGTGATAATGCTGCCCACATCCCAAAGCATCTGGGAGAGAAGGAGCTATACAGGTCCTTCTCAAAAAATTAGCATATTGTGCTAAAGTTCATTATTTTCTGTAATGTACTGATAAACATTAGACTTTCATATATTTTAGATTCATTACACACAACTGAAGTAGTTCAAGCCTTTTCTTGTTTTAATATTGATGATTTTGGCATACAGCTCATGAAAACCCAAAATTCCTATCTCAAAAAATTAGCATATCATGAAAAGGTTCTCTAAACGAGCTATTAACCTAATCATCTGAATCAACTAATTAACTCTAAACACCTGCAAAAGATTCCTGAGGCTTTTAAAAACTCTCAGCCTGGTTCATTACTGAAAACCGCAATCATGGGTAAGACTGCCGACCTGACTGCTGTCCAGAAGGCCATCATTGACACCCTCAAGCAAGAGGGTAAGACACAGAAAGAAATTTCTGAACGAATAGGCTGTTCCCAGAGTGCTGTATCAAGGCACCTCAGTGGGAAGTCTGTGGGGAGGAAAAAGTGTGGCAGAAAACGCTGCACAACGAGAAGAGGTGACCGGACCCTGAGGAAGATTGTGGAGAAGGACCGATTCCAGACCTTGGAGGACCTGCGGAAGCAGTGGACCGAGTCTGGAGTAGAAACATCCAGAGCCACCGTGAACAGGCGTGTGCAGGAAATGGGCTACAGGTGCCGCATTCCCCAGGTCAAGCCACTTTTGAACCAGAAACAGCGGCAGGAGCGCCTGACCTGGGCTACAGATGGACTGTTGCTCAGTGGTCCAAAGTACTTTTTTCGGATGAAAGCAAATTTTGCATGTCATTCGGAAATCAAGGTGCCAGAGTCTGGAGGAAGACTGGGGAGAGGGAAATGCCAAAATGCCTGAAGTCCAGTGTCAAGTACCCACAGTCAGTGATGGTCTGGGGTGCCATGTCAGCTGCTGGTGTTGGTCCACTGTGTTTTATCAAGGGCAGGGTCAATGCAGCTAGCTATCAGGAGATTTTGGAGCACTTCATGCTTCCATCTGCTGAAAAGCTTTATGGAGATGAAGATTTCATTTTTCAGCACGACCTGGCACCTGCTCACAGTGCCAAAACCACTGGTAAATGGTTTACTGACCATGGTATTACTGTGCTCAATTGGCCTGCCAACTCTCCTGACCTGAACCCCTTAGAGAATCTGTGGGATATTGGGAAGAGAAAGTTGAGACGCAAGACCCAACACTCTGGATGAGCTTAAGGCCGCTATCGAAGCATCCTGGGCCTCCATAACACCTCAGCAGTGCCACAGGCTGATTGCCTCCATGCCACGCCGCATTGAAGCAGTCATTTCTGCAAAAGGATTCCCGACCAAGTATTGAGTGCATAACTGAACATAATTATTTGAAGGTTGACTTTTTTTGTATTAAAAACACTTTTCTTTTATTGGTCGGATGAAATATGCTAATTTTTTGAGATAGGAATTTTGGGTTTTCATGAGCTGTATGCCAAAATCATCAATATTAAAACAAGAAGAGGCTTGAACTACTTCAGTTGTGTGTAATGAATCTAACATATATGAAAGTCTAATGTTTATCAGTACATTACAGAAAATAATGAACTTTATCACAATATGCTAATTTTTTGAGAAGGACCTGTATAATCAGGTTACAAGTCCATCTAGCTCAACCACAAAAATAAAAAAAATAATATCATACAATCCCATATCCACAATTGATCCAGAGGAAGGTGAAAAACCCCAGCAAAGCATGATCCAAATTTGCTACAGCAGGGGAAAAAAATTCCTTCCTGATCCGAGAGGAAAATCAGATTTTCCCTGGATCAACTTTACCTATAAATGTCAGTACCCAATTATATTATGTACATTTAGGAAAGTATCCAGGCCTTTCTTAAAGAAATCTACTGAGCTGGACAGAACCACCTCTGGAGGGAGTCTATTCCACAATTTCACAGTTCTTACTGTGAAGAAACCTTTCCGTATTTGGAGATGAAATCTTTTTTCCTCTAGGTGTAAAGAGTGCCCCCTTTTCCTCTGTGTTGACCGTAAAGTGAATAACTCAACACCAAGTTCACTATATGGACACCTTATATATTTGTACATGTTGATCATATGCCCCCTTATTCTCCTCTTCTCAAGAGAGAATAAATTCAGTTCCTCTAATTTATCCTGATAGTGGAGTTCCTCCATTCCTCTTATCAGTTTGGTTGCCCGTCTCTGCACATTCTCCAGTTCCCCGATATCCTTTTTGTGAACTGGTGCCCAAAACTGAACTGCGTATTCCAGATGAGGTCTTAATAATGATTTGTACAGGGGCAAAATGATATCCCTCTCTGGAGTCCATACCTCTTGCATACAAGAAAGGATTTTTGCTCGCTTTGGAAACTGCAGCTTGGCATTGCATGCTATTATTGAGCTTATGATCTACCAAAACCCCCAGATCCTTCACTACGAATCCCCCCAGTGGCTCTCCCCCTAGCATGTATGATGCATGCATATTCTTAGCCCCCAGTGCATAACTTTACATTTATCAACATTAAACCTCATCTGCCACATAGTCGCCCAATTAAACAGTGCATTGAGGTCAGCTTGTAAATTGGAGACATCCTGTAAGGACGTTATTCCACTGCATAGCTTGGTGTCATCTGCAAAGACTAAAATGGTACTTTTAATCCCAGACCCAATATCATTTATAAAAAGGTATTAAAAAAGTAAGGGTCCCAACACTGAACCTTGGGGTACACCACTAACAACCATAGATCATTCAGAGTATGAATCAAACACTACTCTGAGTTCGGTCTTTTAGCCAGTTGTCTATCCATTTACAAACTGATATTTCCAAGCCTGTAGACTTTACCTTACACATGAGCCATGTGTGGGGAACTGTATTTAACGCTTTTGAAAAATCCAAGTATACCACGTCCACCGCCACCCCTCTGTTCAAGGGCTTAATTACCTCCACATAAAAAGAAATCAGGTTTGTCTGACAACTTCTGTCTTTGATGGTGTCTGTTGCTTAAAATATTTTTTTCCAGCAAGAACTCGTCTATGTGGTCTTTTATTAATCTCTCCAGTATCTTCCCAACTATAGAAGTTAAACTAACAGGTCTATAGTTACTTGGTAAAGACTTTGTTCCCTTTTTAACTATAGGCACCACACTGGCCCTCTGCCAATCAAGTGGTACTGTTCCCATCATTAACGAGTCCCTAAAAATTAGATACAATGGCTTTGAAATGACAGAGCTCAATTCTTTTAGGATCCATGGGTGGATGCCATCTGGTCCAGGTGGTTTATCTACCTTTATTCTGTCTAAATATTTATAGACCATATCACTTTAGAGCCATTGTGGATCATTCGGGGCTGTGTCAATACCATCCCCCATGCTCCTTTGTATACACAGAACTGAAGGAAGCGTATTTAAAAAATTTGCCTTCTCTTTGTCCCCAGTCACCCACTCTAGATTTTGTAAAGGGCCTACATGATCAGACCTGACCCCTTTTACTATTAATAGATTTGAAGAATTTTTTGGAGTTTGTCCTACTCTCTTTTGCAATCTCATTCCTTTTAAATTTCCTCCTTGCGTCCTTGGATTTCCTTTTTATATCTTCTGTTATATTCTTTGTAGAAGTTAAACAATAATAGTGTTCCTTCATTTTTATAAAAGCTCTTATTATTCATAGTTTTTTTTTTTAACTTTGGCCGTGAGCCACATAGGTTTTGTTTTTAGCCTGTTAAACTTATTGCCCGTGGGAATATACTTTGCAGGGAGTTCACAGTCTTTTTGAAGAATTACCATTTCTGTTCTGTTCATCAATGCCAATATTCCCTCCCAGTCGAAGTCTTGAAGGAGCAGCCCTCATCCTTGGAAAATTTGCTCTCTTAAAGTGTTTATCTTTCCCGTGTGTGTTTTTGCTTACAGCCAACATCAAATAAAATCATGTTATGGTCACTGCTACCCAGATGTTCCTTTATAATGAACATTAGTAATAAGCTCTGCATGGTTTGAGCTTACCAGCTCCAACAAAGCATCATTCCTAGTTGGGGCGTCAATAAACTGGACCATAATATTGTCCTGTAATAGGTTTATAAATTTTTGCCCTTTAACTGTTCCAGCAGTGCCATTACTCCAGTCAATTTTCAAGCGAGGAATATGGTAAGTAAAACAGCCTGTTTCCTCTACTTCCTAGAGTTACTAAGCATTTAATGATTTCATCCTGGAGCTGGACAAGACAATTTACTATTAATTTTAGACAGTGACTGATGTCCGAATTTCTATAAAAGTACTGGCATGCAAAAAACCCTCAATTATATAAAACCACTGCAAATACATTTGTCCCTATAAATCTCAGACACAGAAGTCTTACAGTAGCCATAGGCATAAGTGTCTTCTGGTATAGCCCCCTACAGCTGGATATGGTAAACACGTGTCTCAGAGCACCCTGCATCCTCTATAGATACACTGACTGTTCCATCTCATGAAAAAATATAGAGCAGGGGGTCTCCAAGCTGTGGCCCCGGGGGCGAATGCGGCCCTTTGCTTGCATTTATCCGGCCCTTGGGGAACTTTTCCTTCCACTGATACAAGACACTATTTCTCCCACTGACGCCAACGATGGGGCACCAATTCTCCCACTAAAACCAATGATGGGGCACTCTTCCTCCCACTGAAACCAATGGGGCACTATTCCTTCCCCCAATACCAAAGATGCATTGTTTACTCCCACTGATGCCAGGATCATTTCTACTCCCAATGGCCACAGTCTGACCTCTGTAAAGTTGGGAGTAAACTGACCCTTTGTTTAGAAAGTTTGGAGACCCGATATAGAGGAAACTGATTTTTATCCGATGACCACCATTGTTTTTCCAAGATATGATCCCAAAAAGGTTGTCCACTTAGACATGGACATGAAACAATCTCTGTACAGAACGATCATGTATAAGTTTAATCTTTCAAACTCTAATGGAACAAAACAGAGTACTTCTTAGCAACCCCACAACTTCTGTCAACTAAAAACTATACTATGCACATCAATGATCTATGAAATGCTTTACTTAAGCCTAGCTAAAAAACATTTTTTTAGACAGCCACAATGGAACCATTTACCGACTTGGGTACAACCAGCATGCCGGATTTTTACATGCGATTATTGCCAATGGCTATAGCCGCTAGCAATAATCCCTGTGTTCTCCCGGCCAGGACGGCTCCCTGCCCCCCCAGAATAACACAATAGCTCAGATGGGGTAATCAAGCAAATTTTCTTTCCTGCAAACTATGGTTGCAGAAAATATTGCATCATCTATGGCCGGCTTAAAACGCACTTTTTAAATTTTCTATTAGACAGTAGGCAAAAATAATTGCCGATAAGATCTTATTTGTGATCGCATCAGCTATTTGACTGAAGAAACAAAATGTAAAAAGGATGTCTGCTAAGCTTACATCAGTCCTATATTAATATTTAATGTAATGTAATAGATTTATTTTACATACCTTCAAAACTCTTGAAGGATTCAAAGAGTTCGATGAGTGACTGAGTGGAGAGCTGCTCATGGTACTTGGAAGCTACTTGTACACAGATCTGCAGGTTTTGCCTGATATTTGCAGACAGCATTGCGCGCAAGCACTCCAGAGAGTCTTCCACTGACAGGGAGCCAAAATAGTTCACCAGCCACTGAAAATAAGAAACAAGCGAAATTCATAATTGCAATGGGCTGCTTGTTTGATGGAACTTCAGTAGAGATGATTGGCATCTTCTTTCGACAACACAATTTAACATAATAGGGCAAGGTCACAAATCTTTGAGTTCCTAGTCGGCTAAACTAGTGTAAGTGAATGTAGCACAATTATCATTACTACGCATAATATGCACTGCCTGCCACAACATTCTCAGCAGGGTAGTCATTAAACATAAAAAAATTATTGTGGGGTAAAATGATGATGAATGAGTCCATCAAATAATAATAATCTGCCTTAAAGATGTACAGGTGCAATCTACATGTCATAATCTTCCTAGTTTTACTACCTGGTGAGTCTCAGACTAGTGATAAGCATGCAGCCAGTGAAATCGAAAGTCTCATCTTACATAGTTTATTCCAGACCAGAACCTCACAAGGTAATGAAACCAGAATCAGAATTTGAGCCCTGAAGTCAATGACGTTAAACCAAAAATGGCAGCTGCCACATTACTATCCTTACAGGTTGTGCTGCAAGACTTCAATGGGAAAGTCTTCTCTACAGTTAGAGGATAGATTAAGCTACACTTTTTCTTTATCCTTTAAAATAGTTTATAAATAGACATTCAGGAATGGTTCAATTGTCGAACATTTTTTTCTCCTGGCAGGGAAAAGGCTGCTTTAAAAAATGCAGTAAAAGCTGTGTATTGTACTTGTTTAAATGCATTAATGCATTATATTGGCCAGAATATAAATTTATTCCAGCCATTAGAAAGCTATTAAAAAACGCAAGAATGTGCTGTGCGTTTCCTGCTCAAAAGCTTCTCTCCTGAACACGTTGGTGATGTGTTTTTTCCCCAGCCTGTAAGCGCTCCTCTAATATGCCTGTAAATGCATGTCTAGGCTAACAGAGGTGCTTTTGCAGGCTGAAAAAAAAGGCAACCGCCTGTAAAAGCTGCAGTTTAAGCTCACTGTGCATGGGGCCTTATAGTCCAAAAAGGTAGTTACAGTCGGTTTTTATTATACGCTTTGTCTCCTTTTTTTAAAGGGTGCACTACTGCTTGAAAGTCTTACCTCTGGATTAAGAAGATGAGTGTGGACAACAGCCCGCTTGATATCATACAGATCAGTAAAGTGCTCTAGAGCTCTCTGAAGCAGACCAGCCTTTTCACAGAGTTGGGCAATGTGAGCACGGTCATAGTGTGTAAACATTTGGTTGCCCAAGATAGCATCTGCAACCTAGAATATAACAGACACATGATCATGAACACCAACATGACCTAAAAACTGACAAGCAAAATTATCACAGTTACTACAAATTATTAAATACGCTACATAAAATAAGCTATTGTGCCAACCTCTAGATAGATATACCTGAGGTGCATGCATTAGATTCATTTCAAGTAGACGTGTTTGCAAGGGGCCTTCACTGGGACGATTGTTTTTCAGGGCATCTAGCAAAAATGCAGTGCACTGCTGAATAAGGTTATACTCCATAAATACATCCACAATCTGAAAGAGAAAACAAAAAAATAAAAAAATCAGTATTCGATAACCATGCTAATGCATATTACCAACCTATGATTAGGTCACCTTAAACCCAAGTAAACTGCAGCACCAAAAGTTTTTGTGCAGGATTTTACCTGTGTAATATCAGCAAGAGGCTCTTCATCTTGCACCAGCATTTGTGCAAACTGCTGGCCTTGGTCTGGATTGATTCGCATGACATTTCTCAACAGGAAAATCCAGTCAGGAGTGTAGCCAACCTGCACAGAATAAGTACATTTAAAAATGATGAGGAAAGGGAAACCTATTTATACATTAAAACTATGCTGAGGTTTTAAGGAAGCAGCATATCAGGACCTATCATTCAAAAAGAAATTGCAGTAAGGAAAGAAAAAAAAAAAAGCAGCTAGAACACATTTGGGTAATTTTATCAATTTCTACGCCATTTAAAAGAAAACAGCTTCATAGGTTAGGCATTCTTGTACTAAAACCCGCATTATGGACAAGACAGCTTGCAGAATCAGCAATATACAGATACAAATAATTCTACATAAAGAAAGGTGATGTGGAAGTTAGAGTTATGTATAGTATATAAACCAAAGAACATGCAGCGCTGCGAGGGAGCATTTGGAGATTCAGGGACATCCTGGTTTTCACCACCTCAGCTCCCACCAGTGATACCCTTAGAGGTTTTCCTGACTCATGTTGGCACATTGCTACTGCATAGATACAGATAATGTAAGTACTTTTGAGAGTGGTTTTGGGGGGTTTATCCTAGGCAATATTACTTCTAATTACCTCCTTTCCATGACAGGGTCAGACCTTAAAGATATTCTTGTTATTATACTATTATACTACAGCATTCAGTTTTCCACATGCATGCTCCTGAAGAGTGGATGAATCCACGAAATGCATAGAGCCATTATATGCCATGTTTTACGTCAACTATATGTTTTACTTATTCAATGATCACTTGCAACATGTGATTTGTATTATTAGTGGTCAATTCTCATTGCTGTATGTTTATCCATTGAAAAGAATATATTGGTTTTCTTGGTGTACTCATGATTACCCTCATGCAACTTACCACTGATTTTCCAATAAATTTAAATGTTTTACACCTGCCTGCTTCATTCAAAGTCCCAACCCCCAGTCCTCCCGTTTGATTCGACATCCCGGTTTTGATGTTTATATGAACGCATTTGACCATTCCATTATTGGTGGTCATACCATCTGGTAAGGTTCATCTACACACTGTGGTGTTTTTTCCCTTTTCCGGTTGATGGAAGGATCATTTGGAAGGCTCCATTACTCTCAGCCCAGGAGCAGGTAGTATTGATATATGCACTGTTTTTGGTGGATCATCTAAACACTTTTTTGGGACTTTTTTGTTTGATGGACTTTCTTACTGTGCTATATAGGTCACAAAACAAATGATTTAATAGTTGTTACTATTGATTCCATGGTGGATCTAGGTTTCATTGCTATATACGATTTATTTTTTTTATAGCATTTTCACATATATTTGATTATCTACAGTGCTGCACGTTCTTGGTTTTGTTTTAGGGTTGATATTATATTTCTTGGTTCTAGCTGCTTTGTTTTTTTTCACCTATACCCAAGCGCAGAGTTTCCCCCTATTTTATATGTATAGCATATACTCTAGTCAGGGTTGTAGCATTTCACTATTGATATACAGAACTGTGCAGAAGTTTTAGGCAGGTGTGAAGAAATGCTGTAAAGCAAGAATGCTTTCAAAAATATCTATTATAATAGTCTGTCTGGGATTACATGGAGACATTAGGATTTGAGGCAGCCTATGTCCACAGATGGTCTGTAGTTAATTCTCCAAGATGTTTGGAACAACCTACCAAGTTACTTCAAACACTGTTTGCAAGTGTACCTAGAATTGATCCCGTTTTGAAGGCAAAGAGCGGTCACACCAAATATTGATTTGATTTTCTCATCTGCTCTTTTACTTAACATTTTGTTAATTGATAAACTAATACTTCGATTTCCGAAAGCAATTTTAAAATTACAGCATTTTTTACACACCTGCCTAAAAACTTTTGCAATGTAGTGTATGTGAAAAGAACAATTTAGCCCTGGCTTCTGCAAATAAAAAAAATAAAAAAAAAACACAAAAGTGTAAAACTCACCTTTTTAGCATACAACACGATCTTCTGAACCTGCCCAGTTTCTGCAAAGCACTGAATGACTTTGTTGGGAACATTGGCCCTCAGGTAAACACTCAAAGCCAGTGTAGGATCCACAGATTTCACTAGATCCCCCAGTTCTTCTGAACACTCCAGCTAATTGTAAAAACAAATCATTTATAGTTATAAACCAAGCATTGTTAGAATGCAAAATACATACAACTTTAAATATAAATTCAAACATGGCTGCGATATTTAAATTTTAAAGCACAGCATCATCTGGAAAATGATTTGCATACAGATTGCATAAATGCTGCACAATCAGCAACATTAAAACAAGCTTGGGAGGTAAAATTACACATGAGACTGAAGAATATAAAAAGCTGTGTCTATGTGTAGTATGTAATGTAATGAATGCTAGAAGAGGACTACATATCTGTAATTTCTTTTTGGCACTACATTGAGTACATAACTTGAAACAAAAATTAAAAAAAAACGCCTTTGGTTCCTATTTCAGCAATGGACTGCTAATAGTTTCATAAATGTATAACTTCTAAAATAAAGGCATGCAAACTGTACCCTCCCCTAATAACCATGTTAATTTAAAAGGAGAAGTATAACCAAATCTTTTCTTGGGGATCGCAGGAGTGCAGTTCATTCTGCACTTCTGTAACCCTTTTTCAAGTCGACAGCAGGCGTCACAGAGCCAGTCCAGACTATGAAAAGATCTCAACCATAATGTTAATGCCTGGACCACCAGCTGGCGCAGCCTCTCAGCGAGCTGCTGGGTGCCTGAACCAGCCGCTCCCACCCTCTCCACAGCCCAGCACTGACAGTCACCAGCTCACGGCACCCTAAAGACCGAAAGCTGAGCGATCAGTGGTGTTTTGGTCTTAAAGCCGGCTGGAGACCGATGCAGTATCAGATCCATGCTGCATCCAGCCAAGTATAAATCTTCGGTTTTAAAAAAAATAAAAATAAACTTCTCTTTTAATAAATAGGCTTAATAAAAACGATTTTTAACGATAAATGACAAACCTGACATCGATTAAACTGAATTAAATTCAATTCTGGGTTTATTTTGTGTTTGCCGAAGTGTGCAGTAAATGCAATATTTAAAGAGATGTTTCAGATAAATAAAAGCATTTTAAAGGCTAAGCCCACCCAAGATAAATTTAGGGTGTAACATGGTGCCAAAAGGTGGTAACACCCCCCCCCCCCCCACCCCCTTACAGGGGTTCAGGGGCTGTCCTTCCCAAAGACTACTGTCATTTTCACAGCCACATCATTCAGAGAATGTATAAATTGCAAACATCTGGGACTACCTTGTACTTGTAGTCCACTAACACGTACTGTAGCTTTGTAACTTCAGTAGGGGCATAGACCCCATCAGGGTTGCAATTACTTGCAGGCTCAAATGCAAATAATCAAATACAAAAAAGGAGGAGGACTTTGCATTCTACTCATAAAAAATACATTTAAGCTTAGGGGTACATAAACATTTTTTGTACTTGGAAACAACTCCTTTCACAAATACCTTGTCTTCCTTCAGCCACTTCTCCAGAAGCTGCTTGCGACCTTGCTGAAGTACAGGTCTACATAACTCCAGAGACTCGTATTTATTGAGTTGGCCCTGATCCAAGAGAATGCCAAAGTACTGCAGGAGTGGTGAGGTCTGACCTGGCTGAGCAGGAACACTCTGAAATCGGCGTATTGTGTCCGGTGTACGTAGTATACCCTAAAATTAAGAGGGAAAAAAAAAATCAATTAAAAAAAATTTCATATTTTAAATGATCAATTAGATAACCTGCTGTGACTGGAACTAGTTTACCAATCTTACATTTTGTAAATTTCTTTAGTTCATCAGAACATAAGGGGGGAAGTTGCAAGGTGGGATTTGTTATTGAATGCGACAAGACAAATGTGAATAAATCTCCCCGGAAACAGTAGAAATTTTACAGTCTGCTTTTGCAACCAACACATTAGGGCAAACAAGAGATTAATACTTTATTTTATTTTTACCTTTGGTGCATTTGCAGCCACCTTTGCTGCTTCTGAATAATTTCCTTGTGCAAATAGAGTATTAAATTTGCGAGCAAATAGTTCCTCAGCACCAGCCAAATTGTTGCGGACAGCCATACGCAGAGCTAGATCAGGGTTCTGAAGAACATTGGTGATGTAGGGTATTATATTTTCTTCTTCTACGCAAACAGAAAGCACCTGAAAGAGTGAATACATAACTATGAAGGTATATTAAAAAACAAACAAAAAAACACAAAACACATGGATATAAATAACGAACTATAACTACAAGGAACATTCACAGAGGAGCCACCACTACAAAGCTATCATCATCCTTAACCACTTAAGGGCTGAGCCTCTTTTTTACACTTGTTGTTTACAAGTTAAAAATCTATTTTTTTTTTTTTTTGAGAACCCCCAAACATTAGAAAATAAAATATATAACACCCTAGAGAAGAAAAAATGGCAGTCATTGCAATACTTTGTCACACCGTATTTGCGCAGTGGTCTTACAAGCGCACTTTTGGAAAAAATACACTTTTTTGAATAAAAAAAAAAAAAAATCTAAATTGTGCCGCTTGTGGAATGGCGACAAACGTTAATGGCGCGTACACACAAGCAGGATTTCTGTCCGAAAAATCTTGGATGGTTTTTCCAACGGAATTCCGCTCAAGCTTGTCTTGCATACACATGGTCACACAAAATTTCTCAGAATTTTTGACCATCAAGAACGCAGTGACGTACAACACTACGACGAGCCGAGAAAAATGAAGTTTGACGCATGCTTGAAAGCATTGAATTGTTTCCGAGCATGCGTTATTTTTTGCGCGTCCGAATCGCATACAGACGATCGCATTTTCAGATAGGAACTTTTCCAGACCGAAAAATATAGAACATGCTCTCAATCTTTTGCTGGCTGGAATTCCGCCTGCAAAAGACCGATGGAGCATACATACACACGGTCGCATTTTCCAACAAAAAACTCTCATCAGAGTTTTGACATTTCCGATCGTGTGTACATGGCATTACCCTTAAAAATCCCCATAGGCAGTGTTTAAAAAGGTCTACAGGTTAACAGTTTTGAGTTACAGAGGAGGTCTAGGGCTAGAAATTATTGCTCTATCGATCATGGCGATAACTCACATGTGTGGTTTGAACACTGGTTTCATATGCGGGCACTACTCACCCCGATCCATCCGCTTCTGCGTGCAAGTTTATCGGGATAGGGCGCTTTAAATACATTTTTTTTTTACTTTTAATTTTTATTTTGACGGTCTTTTTAAAAAAATTCGATTTGGGTCACTTTTATTCCTATTACAAGGACTGTAAACACCCCTTGTAATAGGAAAAAAAAAAAGCATAACAGGACCTCTTAATGTGGTTTTAAACCCTAACAGACCACTTTCACCTACAGGTAAGCCTAGATTAAGGCTTACCTGTAGGTACTTGAAATATCTCCTAAACCTACACGGTTTAGGAGATATTTACTATGTCCCTGAACAATGTATTCAGAGCTTGCGCACTCTTGAAAGGGCACGCTGTTCCGTTTCAAGCTGGGGACATGCCGTGACTGGTGGCTCCCGCGCGCATTACAGGAGTGACGTCATGCGACTCCGGCCAGTCACGGAGCCGGAGTTTGCGGCCTCAGAAGGAAGAGGGGTGAAGAATGGACACTTCCTGCCAGTGAGGAAATCGGGGACATTGCATGCTTCGGTTTCAGGTAAGTGACACACAATGGGCTACTATGCAATGCATAGTAGCCCATTATGCTTTACCTTTGCAGGGAAACAAAGAGGAAGTAAAACCCATCAGGGTTTACTTTCTCTTTAAATATAATATCTGAGGTCAAAAAGAGAAAAAAATGCAATAAAAAAAAAAAAAAGTAAATTGGGGGAAAAAAAAATAAGAATTCTCCTTTAAGAGCTTGACGTTGCTTCCGCTGTCCCATGCTATGGAGCTGAGTGGGGGGCCATGTTCCCCTCAGGCGGCAGCCAGGCATCCACGGGAGAGGACGCGATAGTCTCCACCGCTACCAGCAGGTCCGGTAAGCGGTGGAGATGACAAGAGCGCGGCAGGAGGGGGGTGGACTCCTCTCCTGCCGCTGATAAAAGTGATCTTGTGGCGAATCCGCCGCGGAGACCACTTTTAATCTTAAAGAGAAACGCACAGCGTTCCCGAAAATACTGGGTTTTATGGCAGCTAGCTGCTGCCATAACACCAGTATTTAGCCCCAAAGTACAGACATATGGGTACGTCGTTTTGCGTGACGTGGTTAAAACAAACAAACCCTTTCACATTAAAGCATGAATATAAGACTGGGGCAGGTCTTGCCAGGAGGAGCATTTGGGGGTGAATGACAACAAAATATAAAACAATGGTCCAAGGCTAACACAATAGGTTGACATAATTACTGCGTTTGATATATAAATGACACCTTATAATGGACTAAGATTAAAACTGTGTTACCTGGCCCTTTCGGTTCACACCGATAATTCCTGCTGTGGCTTCATGGGGTGCAGTGACAAAGATGGTCTCGCCACTGATTCTGTTCATATAGATGCAGGTACCAGTTTCAAGGTCATAAAGGTGAATGTACCCATATTTTGTAATCAAGAAGACAACATCATGTTTCCCACTGATCTGTAACATTGAGCATGTGCACAGAGTTAGGACTGTTGACAATTAAAGGTCAACTTTATAATATTAAGAGGTATACAAAAAAAAAAAAAAGAAGAAGGACACACACTTTACTTATGATCATTTAGGATAAACAAAGTACAGTATCCGACAAACATTTTAGCAACATAGCATTCAAGTGAAAAATCCATTTGATGGCTAATGGAGGAATTAACATACCTGCATTGCAACAGGAAAGTCATTCTGGGCTTCTGGCGGAAAGAAAACGTCTACAGCTTTTTTTGGGAAAGGCTGGTTTCCAGTAGGTGGTGTTCCAACTTCAATAATATGCAACTGAAAATTAAGACATGTAAAGTGTAATTCCCTTTGTTGAAGGAAAAATAAGCAACCTATTCAAGGTCAGTTACATACATTTCACATGTTTCCAGGAGGCGAGCATGGGAGAGGGAGATGAGGGAGGTAGAGTGAAGGAGGTTCTGGGAGGCGTGAAGTAAACAATTTGGGTATTATTTTGGGATGAGGTTAGTGATGTGGCTAGAGCAAGTTGTGGATGGCTTTGTATGATATTGGTAATTAGAATTGTAACCACTTGCCGCCCCTCTCCGGCAGATATACTGTGGAGGGTGGCACAGGCAGTCTCCGTCACATACATATACACACAGACACACACACAGACACACACACAGACACACACACAGACACACACACAGACACACACACATTGAGCCTGTTCTGGGGTAGGAGGGCGCATCATATGATCGCCATTTCCCACTGTATGCAATAGGCCATACAAACCATTTATTGCAACTATTATGACTTCTGTTTTGATATGTTTCAACTGACTGAAGTCCTAAGAATTATAAGCAAATGCTTTAGCAACTTAAGCTATCCAGCCAGTAAGTAAAAATGTAAAAAATCGGCAGAGGTCATAAGCCGCTGTATTGCCAGTGATCTGAGCTCCTGGGAAAGCAGTAAGCACGGTTGCAATAGCAAAAACAGCAGTTGAAGGAAGATGATAAACGTTCAGCAGATATACAGGAGGCAAGAAGGCCCCTAGGAGTGCAAACCCCTTACTCTAAAGCAAGGCCAGTTCACGATCCTTCAGACTTTAGGGGGGCCTGACTGTGACCACTGGAAGTTGAAATCGTCCTGGCGTTAGTGGGACTAAACAATGCATCTTTGGCATTAGAGGGAGGAATAGTGCATCTTGTTGGTGTCAATAGGAGGAATAGTGCCTCGTTGTTGGTGTCAGTGAAAGAATAGTGCTCCATGGTTAGTGTCAATGGGAGGAACAGTGCCTTATTGCCGATGTCAGTGGAAGAATAGTGCCTCATGGTTAGTGTCAGTGGGAGGAATATTCCCCCATTTGTTGGCATCATTGGAAGAAATCGTGCCCTGTGGATGTCAGTAACAGGAATTATAGCCCATTGTTGGGTGTCAGTGGGAGGAAAAGTGTCCCAAGGGCCAGATGAAGGCAAGCAAAGGGCTGCATCCGGCCCCTGGGCTGCAGTTTGGAGACCACTGCTCTAAACCACCGATTTTTTTTTCTAAACTAAAAAAAACTACACGGACAATTTTACCTTTCCACCTGCTTGTCCTCTAACTGCAAAGCAAAACAGGGTAGACTCTTCAGCATTTCCTTCCATTTTAAATTGAGCAAAACTGGCTGCATGTCCCTCAATAGGCTGAGACACTTTCCTGTCCACAGAGTACAGCTGCATAGCTCCAACAACGCGATTTTGCTGAAGAAACAAATGCTTAAGTTAGTTATTTCACCAAAGTCAGAAAAGATATAATAAAATTATATATAATACAATACATTTTTTTGCTGCCTGTCTCACATTTTGTTAATCTGTGTTTTGTACAATGGTATGCTATAGGTGCCATTTGCAGGTAGTTTATTGATGACATTTAGGCCTCATGCACTCTGGGCATTAAAATAACGTTATAAAAACGCCAGTAGCTTTGCAATAGTGTTTATAAGCGTTTTTCCAAGTTAGTTTTTATTTTTTCAATTTTTTTTTTTTAATGGAGCAAAAGCATTTAACGCTGGTAAGCTGCGTTTGAGCGTTTAACGTTACAGCGTTTTTACAGCTCCTCTCAGAACCCACTAGTTTTTTTTTTTAAACCAACAAGCACCCCAGCCAAAAACTGCTAACAGCCTATTTGTGCATGGACACATAGGATAACATGCTGGGGAGTTTATTGACTGTAGAAAAAAACGGCTGAAGCCAAAAACAGCTGCTGTAAAAAACGTGAGGCCTAATGGTGTAGGGAAAAATAAAAAATAATTTAGAAGCATAATACATAACTATGGCTTTTAGCATCATATGTACATGGACTAATTCTACATCCAATGTAAAGAGCATGGATAAATACTGGAAACGGAAGTAGAGATAGGATACAAATCTGAAAACAGATTTCAACAGCAAATCTTAAACAAATCAGACAAGAGACTCCAGTGTACCAATGCATGTGCCAACATCTACTAAAGTTCTATGTCGTATGATTATTATATCCATAGATTTCAACAAACTATGCCTTAGTTAACTGTGAATATTTTACAATTGAAATTGAAGCATCCAGACATACTTCTTACTGGAAACAATAGCAAACTGAATTTGTATTAACTTGCTGACAAGAATGGATGTGTCAAACACCCACATCCCTCCCTGTGTCAGAGGATGAGTCATTCTGACAGCCATGCTGTGAAGGGAGGCAGCATTTATGTAAGGAATGGAGCATGTGGCCCCTACATTACAAGACCTTCTGTATATGTGTGTTGCCTGATCATTTAGAATATTCATCACAAAATATTGTTTGCACCCAAAAACAATTGCTACACCAAAGAGACCTCTCACCTGAGCAGAAATTCCTGTTAGAAGCAGCCACTTCTGCTTGGCATCTGTTCGGTAATTAATAATCTGGCACCCTGCCAGGCTGGAATGCCGGTCAAACACCTTCACTGGCTGCGATTCTCCCTCCATGCTCCAATGATACACAGCATTGTCGGTTACTAAAGCAACAGTGTTCAAAGAGATCCACTTCCAAAAGGTGACATCATCAGTCATGGTATGAGCCTTCATTTTGCTTTTCATTTCAATGTTAAAGATCTGAAGGGTTTTCCCGGCTGCAAACAAAACAGTGGTCAATGATTTTCTTTTCTTCCCCAGCTCTTACAACAAATGCCATGTTACAGTGTGCATATACATCACAGCATTTTCTAAAATGCTAAAAGATCCACAAAAATAAAATGTGATCATTAGAACATTTATATGCACAAAAACACCTAAGAGGGTTGTTCTGAATCTAAATATAGATGGGAAAGGTTCAGAAAGATTTGCTTGTTTTGTGTGCAAAGGCTTTTGATTTTAAATGAAGAACAGTGAAAGATGAAGGATGCATACTTCCAAAAAATGCTAGTTGTCTGGCTGTCTATAGCATAAATACGTTCAGTGACAGACTCAGAACAAAAACAAAGTCAGAGCTCCAGATTTGAATACCTTCCTAGTATTAAAAAACACAGATTCTGCATGGAAGCCAGGAAACTAGCATACTTGTAAGAGATCAGTTATGGCAGCCTATGTGTACCCGCTTTTCTTTTTTCTTTAAAAGGAAGAAAGAGAACCACCATTCCACAATAGATCATGGTAGCATCTTGTCCATTTAAAAGTAGTACAGAGACTAATAAATACTTTGAAGGGAAAATGTGCCTTATTTTTTGCATAGGAGTTTGTAAAGCACTGCAACCACAGAGCCACTTCCACTCAGCAGGGGATCCGATTCCCCAATGAATGAGAGCTGAATGGGATGAATGAGAGCTGAATGGGATGGATGTCAGTTTTTTTTTCTCCTTTCTTTCAAAAGTTCAGTTTGTGTCCACATTTACACAGCGGACAGGGATGGACCCATGCTAGCTCTACAGGCAGCCAGATGTAAACAGACTTGAGTCTATTTACATCATGCTATCTCCGATGGCTCCATATTACATTCTATATATGGGTAGAATACGTAACATGGAGAAGAAAGATGGAGTTGGCCTTTAAATTTTGATTTTCACATGAACCTTTAGGCAAATGTTAAATTGAACCATGTAACATGCATACCTGGAGAGAAAAAAAAATTAATAAAAAAAAAGCACACACATGTGCTTCATGATTTCAATAGTACTGGTCATATGACCAAACTAGATCTTTGGTCACATGACGACATCTGCTGAATTTAGTCACAAGACTGACAGGAAGTTGGGGGTCTTGTAACAGTATTTCATTGGAAAAGTTAGGGCCAGTTCACACCACATGCAGTCCATTGCTTTTTCCTTTCTGGATAGGTGTTTTTTTGTTTCCAAATGGCATAGTTCACACCAGTGCAGTCAGTTCCAGTACATTCCAGAGAAAAAATAAAATAAATAATTTTGTCACATTGGGGTGGGGTGGCTCGAGACTGTGGCCACCCCACTTCGTGTTTGGCTAAGCAACAAGAGTTAATAGGTATTGTGCAGGTTCGTGAGTTAAGGTTACAGTCTCTAAGAAATAGGAAGGAAGACTCCAGGATCCAATGGGAATCATTGGAATTTTCTGAAAACCGGATAGGTTAACTTAAGGACTGCTGCTGTGGGGCTTATTCCTTTTCCCCCAGGACCAGAGCAGCAGCACAAGAGCTCAGCGAGTCTTACCTGTGGTAATGGAATTCCTGGTAAGGCAGTCCTTGGAAAGAGCTGGCTGTGACAGAGGGGGGGGGAAGAATGGCTACGCCGTTGCCTGGCGTTAGCTGAAGATACTGGGGAAGAGCAACCAGAGCACGCAGGGGAGACGGCGTGGCGGCAGGAGAAGGAGCGCGCCTTGCATGCCAGACCACGCCGGAGAGACATGCCCAGTGATGGAAGAAGCAGAGGAGCAGGCGCTGCGGAGCGACGGAGGTCGGGGACGCCGCTTTTACAAGAAGAAAGCGGACTGTTTCTCCGTCACTGATAATATATATTTATTAATTTTCTACAAGAAAATTCATATTTTAAACTTGTAAGCAACAAGTGTCCTGTATTTACTTATAGGCAACCCTTACCTAATGGTTACTGTATACATCTCCTAAACGTGCGCCATTTAGGAGATATTTACTGTATACTGCACTGAAGAGGTCATCTGCACATGCGCTCTGAAGGACCGGCGCCCATGCTTCCTCTTCAAGTGGTTAAACTGACCTAATTTTAGGGCTGGTTCACAGTGCTGTGATGCAGGAACCCTACAAATCCACTGCGGGTTCCCGCATCGCATGTGTCCTGACGGCAGGTCACACTGCCCTATGCGAACTACTGGATTGTTTCAATTGAAAGTTAATAACACCCCCAAATCAGTTTGCATATCGCAGTGCGAGCTGCAAATTCGGACAGGAATCAGATTTCATGGGTATGAACACTAATGGGATCAGATTCTGCTGCGGACCAAAAAAATTAAAAAATAAAAAGGGTCATGTGAGAGTTTGGTCCGAATGCGATGCGATTTCAGCCATACTATTGTTATGGCTGAAATCGCATTGCACAGAGATCGCATGCGATTTGCACTGCGAATCACATCTCAGACAACGCTGCAGTGTGAACTGGTGTTCCGTCGAGAAGTGCCAGGTATGTACTGCGCATGCACCGTACGTTACAGCACAACAGCTGATTTGCCGATCAGCTGGGCTAACGTAACCAGCGCATGAGGCATTTCTCGATGGGAGATACCATTTCACAGGCACAATTTAAACCTATACAAACAGCGGGGGAGACCGTAGTTCTCAGATTGTGCATCGCTGCTGCTGGAGGGCAGCTAGTGGCTGTGTTGAAAAGATGGGTTTTGTCTGTTTTGCACAGGCAAAACCGGCCATTCAACACAGCAAACCCGCCCTGCAACACAGACAAAACCGGATCAGCAGCACACCGTAAAGCCGCCCACAACAGCGAGGCACAATGTGAGAACTACCGTTTCCCCCCGCTGTTTGTATAGGTTTCAATTGTGGCTGTGAAATGGTATCTCCCCTTGAGGGGTGCCTCCTACGATGTGCGCTTGCGCCCTGGTCACTTCACTCCAGCTGATCGGCAAATAAGCTGAAGTGCGGCTCCTTCCTGCGCATGTGCGGGCACTATTAGATGGAGGGCACTTCGACAGAACACAGGCAATTACAGACCGAAGTTCATTCCTTTGATCTAACAGATACTTTATAGTAATCTCCCAGCGCTGAACAATGTTGATCAACATTTGCTGGCATTTTTTTTTTTCTACAGCTCCGAGTAGAGAATGTTTTTGCACTTACATAAATGAATCGAGTAAATGATGCATAGGTGATTGTGAGAGGGGTTGAATAGAGATCGCAATTTAACGATTAATAGTACAGCTTTAATTACAAGTAGGGTTGCACTGATGCCTCTTTAAGATCGAGTACAAGTACCGATATTCTGCCCCCCCCCCCCCCCCCCCACCAGTACAGTAAAACCTCAGATTGAAAGTAACGCGGTTTCGTAGCGTTTCAAAATAGGAGCTGTGTTTACTTTAAATTCTGACTCAATTTGCAAGCGTTTTCTCGCAAGACGAGCAGGGTTCAAGCTTCTGGGGCGTGCAGTACCGCATGTGGCCAGGAGGTGCGGGCGCCAGTGACGCTCAGCTACTCAGGGATGCTAGGAGACAAACACTCCTGAGCATGAGTGGTCTCTGGCACCTCCCCACCTCTGGCCACATGCGGTACTGCATACACTAGCATGACACTGGACCTAATTATTTGAGTTTCGATTGATTCCTATGGGGAAACTCGCATTGATATACGAGTGCTTTGGATTACAAGCATTCTTCTGGAACGGATTATGCTCGTTATCCAAGGTACTACTGTACTTTGCGATACCAATTACCCATACTTTCTTTTTAATGTCATGCGACAGCGGCACGTGTCAGTTTTTATTTTTAATGGTACAATTTTATATATTTTTATTTTCCTTTTGGGTGGGGGGGAGCGGACGGTGTGTTTTTATTATTATTTTTTTTTTTTTACACAACCTAACTTTAAAATATTTAGGGGGGGGGGGGGGGGGGGTTTGTGTCTTTGGTAAGATTGCATCCTTTCAGGCTCGCCCTTCGGATCCTGAGAGACCCGGAGGATAAAGCTGATCGGGACATGGAGAGCTCAGAGGGGGACAGCCAGGGTTGCTCGGTGCGGCGCAGTTACAAGCACCGATCTCCCCGACAGTTGCGGGAGGGAGGAGGAGGAGCAGGAGAAGCGGCTGTCAGAAAAGCTATACGGGGGGGGGGGGGAATCAGTGCTTGTATGTAACTCCCTCCCACCGCCGAACCAATCACCCTGAGGCTGCCTAAGTATCGGGTCAGGCATTCGAGCATTTGCACGAGTACAAGAACTCGTACAAATGCTTGGTATTGGCAACCCCAATAAATTACAGGGTAAGGCAAACAAATGACACAACGATTAGAACTACACTAATACCTTAAAAATATTTGAAAGCATACAATGCCTTAAAGCGGTTCTGCACTCTGCACACTTTTTTTTTTTTTTTTGGGCTATATGCCTAGGGCATATAGCTCAATTGGGGGACTTACCTGTTCCATGTTCCATCTCGATCGCCGCCGGTTTTCGTCTTCATCTTCTTCTTGTCTTCTTCTTGTCTGCTGGGGTCCATCTTGCCTGTGGGCATGTGAAACCCCACAGGCACTGTTGATGGCCCAGCATGCACCGCCGTTACTCGCGCGTGCGCAGTAACGGCACATCTGCCGACATCTCGCGAGATTTCGGAAGATGTGGCCGAAATCTCACGAGATTTCGGAAGATGCCCGCACTGACTCCTGGGATCAATGACACCAGATCCCAGGAGACAGTGCGGCGTGACGACGATCGACGCAGAGACCACGCCCGCCGCCGCAGAGAGAGAAGACCGGAAGTCTTCAATTACAAGGTAAGTAAAAAAAAAAAAAAAAAAAAAACATTTCATTTAGTACTCTTTGCCTGGTTTGGAAGGCAAAGAGATTTACTAAATGAAATGGGTGCCGAACCGCTTTAAAGTGTTACTAAACCCAGGACCCTGCATTCACTATACCTGGTCTTCCACAGTACACAGACCATGGAAATGCAATTATTTTAGTAAACTGCTAAATACCCTTTCTCATCAACCGTCTCATCAGCAGTCTTGTGACTTCCATCAGTGTCCAGCCAAGCACTGGTTAAATCTTGTAAGAGACGTTTTATGACTGTCCAATGAGATGGCAATACCCCTGACACTCTGTCTGGACCTTGCTGATTGGCCCTGTGCTGATCACATGCGTCCTCCAAAGAACAAAAAAAAATAAAAAATAAAAAACAAACACTCTAGCAATACACAGCATACTGAACATGTGCAGCCTGACTACATAGACTCCGTTATCAGGAAATTATTAGGGGACAGTGGAAGGAGGGGAGGATCAGAGAAGACAGGATCAAAACAGCCTTTTTACACAATGTGGAGGATTAACCCCTTAGGTTCCACAGTGAGCATAACAAGCATGCTTAACTACATATACAGACCGATTTTACTGTTGTGGGTTTAGTAACACTTTAAACAGTTGTCACAGGAAAAATGTCTGTTGGAAGATTTCCATTCTATCCTGTTCTGGTGCCAACTCAAAATTTTTGATTTACCCTCACATACCCTTTCATTAACCGCTTAAGGACTGCTCCAGTGTACATTTACTGCAGCAGGGCGGCCCTTAAGCGCAAAATCATGTACCTGATTGAACACAGCGGGAGCCAATCAGCAGGTCTGGCAGACTCGTCCCCCGCGACCCGCCTATTGTTCTGAGGAGTGGCAGAACAGCAGTCTGCCTATGTAAATAAGGCAGATCGCCGTTCTTCCAGAGAAGAAAATGCAGATCATGTTTCTAAGCAAAAACACATCTGTTTTTCTTTAGACACACACACACACACACACACACACACCAGTTACAAAACACCCCCTAGGGACACACTTAACCCTTTGTTCCCCCCTTCCCTACCCGTGTCATTGGTACAGTAACAGTGCATTTTTTTTAGCACTGATCACTGTAATGTCAACAGTTCCCAAAGTGTCAAGTGTCAGTTAGGTTCCTTTCACACTTGTGCAACTTGTCCTGCGACTTGGGACTGCAAAGTCGCATGACAAGTCGTACTCCATAATTTCCAATGAGTACCATTCATATCTGTGCAACATCAAAGTAGTCCCTGTACTACTTTGGTCCAACTTTCAAGTAGCAGCAGTGTAAAAGGGGCCCAGGGTGTCCGATTTGTCCGCCGCAATGTCGCAGTCCTGCTAAAAATTGCCGATTGCTGCCAATACTAATAAAAAAACTCCATAAAAATATCCCATAGTTTGTAGATGCTATAACTCTTGTGCATACCAAACAATATATGCTTACTGGGATTTTTTTTTTTTACCAAAAATATGTAGCAAAATACATAGACCTAAATTGATGAAATTCGATTTTTCAAAATCGTCAGTTTGTTTATAGCACAAAAAAAAAAAAACCCACACAGAGGTGATCAAATACCACCAAAAGAAAGCTCTATTTGTGGGAATTATTTGGGTACAGTGTCACAAGACCGCGCAATTGTCAAAGCAACGAAGTGCAGTATCGCCAAAAAAAAGACCTGGTCAGGAGGGGGGGGGGGGGGGCTAAAACCTTCTGGAGCTGCAGTGGTTAAAAGTGACATCGGTGATCAGAACAAGAAGAGTGAAACTTCCTCAACAGGGACCAAGACAGCAATAAAAACCTGACAGCACTTCAAACCTTACCTCCCTGCTTTTCTTTGCTTGTTCTGCTAAATCTCCTTTCTACCTATTGTTTATCTGCTGCCTTAAGGAATATGGTTCCAGAGTAGGATCCTGTTTGAACTGAAGTAATCGTCCCCACAGAAGCGTATGTAGCCAACTAATTCAGTTCATAGAAAGCAAAAGAGAATGCGGTAACAAATCCTATGGGCCGTGTGAAGTGGGGGAGTGGGAAGATTAAGCAGCAGCAGCGTTTCCAGCAAAGAATTAAGTGACAAATTGGCCATCCCTGTTAGAATCAGATTAAATCTCTGCACACTTTGCAGAGTTAGTACCGAGACAGGTATTTACACTGCACAAGAATGTCAGGCTGAAATGTGTACGATGATTAGCCTTTTAGTTTACATTAATCTCCCCAAATACTTCTTAACCCTTTGTAAATGTGTTCTGCAATGTACTTTCAAATAGTGGTGCACTGAAATTTTGGCAGCCAAAATATATCGGTTGAAAGTAGTGTTTTTGGAAGGCGGACAAAAGAAAAAAAAGTGCAGATATTGGAGCTAAAAAAAAAGGGGCGGGCTGCACGTGTCATCCTGGCACGCCCCTGTCAGTCTCCCCCCCTCCTCATGAGTGTCACGAGATGCAGCCTCACCAGTGCCTGGTAGCGCGATCTCACGCTGTGTCACAGAGCTGGATCTGAATCGCAGTGCAGCCACTGTAACGATGTCCCGCCTCCTAGACCGCCTCTTGTTACATAGAGCACACTGATCCAATGCCAGGAATCATCATGCTACCAGGCACTGGCGGGTGCACCTCCAGCACCAGGTCTGCAGTCTCTGACCATCTCCTGTACCAGGTCTGCTAGAGGTGCACCAAACGGAAATGTTGCCAATACCATTAGCAATGTGTTTAAGTCAGAGACTGCAGACATGAGACTGCAGACTACATTTTTCTTGAGCTTTTCTTGCACTAAAAGGTGTCAATAATGGCCAACAATAAATGCACATTAATTTAAGTTGATGATATTAAAATTGGAATACAATTATATATAAAAATATCGGCAAAGCGCAATCCTGCATTTTCGGTACCAAAATTTCCCGTTCTGTGCACCCCTACTTTCAAATGTGCAACTGGTGAGATCTTTGCTGGCAGGGCAATCATGTCAAAAATTGGGCTGGTTAACATCTGCCAAACCAATTTAAAAATACAAAATATCCACACACAAAATTCTAGGTTTGAAAGAGCTACCGTCTTGATATCCGACACAGGAAAAATGTTGAAGACTAAAGACATAGCAAATGAAACAAATCAGTGGCAACAGTGATGAATGACAGAGATGAATGCACAGAGTTGATGGACTGAGCCGGTTCATACATGTGTAAGTTAACAGGATTCACGTGGCATGTTCTTTTATTTATCTAAAGCCTAGTACACACACCACAACCTGCGGGTTGAATGAAATAAACAAAAAAGAAAAAAACTGACAGCTCCAGTTAGAGTCACTGCACTAACATTCCAATATTAGTACAGCGACCTCCCTTGCTGTTCTATTGTGCTCTGACAGGGGGACAGGATAGGACACACATCTTAGCCATTGGCCGAGAGTGTTGACTGAGCTGGAACCGTTTGGCTGTTGGCTTTCCAGCATGCTCCTCCGAAAGCAGCCAGCCGAACGATGTTGCCCGACATTTGGCCCCTGTGTACAAGGCTTTGGTGTCACTGCTGGGGCCTGGGATGAGAATACTGGTAAAAGAACAGTCTAGACAATTTTTTTTTTTTTTTTTTTTTTTTTTTAAATGGTGGACCTACGTGCATCTTTTTATTGTTAATAGGATTTCCATTTGCATCTAGCAGTATTCTCTTTTGAAGGTACCACACATGTAGTCACAGTTACTGTCAATTCAAAATAGCATTGCTTTAAACGAATAGCAACACTTTTTAAAGTAAAATTTCCTGAGAAAAATAAGAATGCCATCACCTCAAGCAAACTGCAGTTGTCAAGCCATGATGACCCACTGACTTAAAAAGGCATGCATATAAAGATTGTGAGAGTAAAGTCAGATGTTTTATCTGCATACTGTGAGTCAATTGCTCAAAATACTGAAGCCAGAAGTTTAGTGTGAAAGCCAAGCAACTAGCATTTGCAAAATATGAAGTGGGCAGTAGCAGACTCTGTATTTCCATTAAATCTGTCAGCATAACCAATAGCAGCAACAAACAAATTTGTAGCCTGCAGACCCTTACATCACTTAAGGTGCAACTAGCGGTATGCTCTCTGCAACCTACACCTTAGTTTTGCTGTTGCGATAAAAGTGGTTTTAAAAAAGGTAACATTTTATCTTAATGCAAGGAGTGAGCGCAACAGAGAGGAAGAGAGCGAACTGAACCGCAGCTCCGTGTCTGAATGAACACAGAGCTGCAGCTCGGCTCGGGTGCCTCCCATAGCAAGCTGATTGGGGCACGGCACACAGAAGAGGCACCCAAGAGGAGGAGGATACGGGCTGTGCAAAACCACTGCAACAGAGCACGTAAATTATGTTTGTTATTTTTATAGAGAAATGAACACGCTTTTACAATCACTTTAACCACTTGCTTACTGGGCACCTTTGATATGCTATACTATATCAGGGATATGCAATTAGCAGACCTCCAGCTGTTGCAGAACTACAAGTCCCATGAGGCATAGCAAGACACTGACAGCCACAAGCATGACACCCAGAGGCATGATGGGACTTGTAGTTTTGCAACAGCTGGAGGTCCGCCAATTGCATATCCCTGGTATAGTATAGCATATCAAAGACCATGATTTATCACTCCAAACCTTAGCAGGTTCCAACTTTGAATTAGAGGACAAGGAAGCTCCTTTTAATAAATCTTGCCTGATGAAGCAGACTAAAATTAGAATCTCACACATTAAATTGCCTGAAACTAGAAGACAACCGATTCAGAGAAATTAAAGACTCTCACACTACAAGTATAATACAACATCAGGACATTCAAAATGTGAAAATAAATGCTGCGCTCATAATTTTCCTTTTCATTCCCCATGCCTGGAATAACACAAACATTGCCAGACTGTTCCGTTCTTAAAGTCATAGATAGAAAATATTTACCAAGTTTTATACAAGATCTAAAATTAGTACATCTAAAGCAACTAGATTTTTGATACTTACAATGTTCTGGGGCACTATCCACAGAGACTGCTTCAAAAAGGGAATTGAAAACATTGCAGATCATTTTACAAAGATGTGTACTTGGTCACTTAACTGACCATACAGAATTGCCAAAAGGTGACTCTTTATTAGGAGGACTTTGTTTTGTTATTATATACTTTTAAACATGTATTTTGTCCAAATACAATACAAATATATCACAATCTATGTAATATTTTACATTTAATCAATCTTTTCCTATGTTACACGAATGTCTGTTAAATGGCAATTTCACTCAGTTAACAAAGCTTCCAAACAATCACATTTTTCAGCTCATTTATAATGCAATCATTTTTATTTTAGACACTTTGACTTACATACTATAAAATACTATACAGTCTATGTCGGTAGGAAGACTAATGAACTAGTAAAGCCTATAGGAATGCTTACAATGAAACTAAAAGCTTCTAAGTTTCAACAAGCAAGCTGCCCTTTACCCTCGTTTCCTCAAACTTATTTGCAGGTCCACACAAGTTTGAATCCAATGCAGACAGTGATTTAACGCATTGAGCAGCTATAACTGGGCAAATGCTAGGAGAGACTCTACCGTTGGGGCTCATTCACATGTGTCAATACCCTGTTAATGCTGCATTTATTCAGCATTTCAAAGCCTCATGATCGCCATTTAATGCCCATTATGGATGTTACAATGGCACCGCGCAGTGCTGATCACACAGGAGCGGTAGAGTTGTTAAAAATGAAGCATGTCGATTTTTTTTTTTATATAAAACAAAAACATTTATACCTTACCTGCTCTGTGCAATCTTTTTGCACAGAGCAGCCCTGATCCTCTTCTTCTAGGGTCCCCAGCCAGTGCTCCAGGCCCCTCTTTATCTGGTGCCCCCAAGGAGATCCACTCCGAGGCCTGCTGCATCCATGGACTGACAGCAGGACTCGGCCCCGCATCGCCAGAGTGATTCCTGCTGCTATCAATCTGTCCAATAAGGAGAGAGACAGCAGCTGGAGCCACTGCGCTCGTGTACATCGGATTAGGCTCAAGTAAGAAAAAGGGGAGGGGGAGGAGAGCCGCAGCACAGGTGTTAATGCATTGAATGCATAAAGGTGAAAAAGCTTTAGAACCAGTTTAACAGCACCAAGAACATTTATGACGTGTTAGCTGTGCAATAGGGGAGAGGCAGTGGATGCTCCTGTATCCCAGAATGCACTGGGAAATAGAGAACTAGGAAAGAGCAGTAACTGAAGGTTAGTTAAAACCCCCAAAACATAATTTTCTGAAAGCAAAGAACCTGGAGAATAAAATAATGGTAGTTGCGAATTTTCTATTTCACATGATATTAGCGCAATGGTTTTCTTAGGTGCAAATTTTCAGTAAAAAAATAAATACACAAATGTATTAATGGGTTGTCCCCAGAAAAGTAATAGAGGGGAAATCTTCCAATTGGGACACGAGGTCTGGACTTCATTTCCAGGGATTTCTTCTCACTTCCTGTTTTGCCATTAGGACAGGAAGTGAAATCTCTGCAATGGGATAAAGATGTGGGGGGGGGGTTGCCTATAGTTCTACTTTAACCATGAATAACGGCCCTAGAATTATTGTTCTCACTCCGGTGTGTGTAATGATATGCGACGTGTAGCACAATGGACGTTTTCGTATGTTGGCATGTATGTGGGGGAAGGCTGGTGGGGGTTTAAAGCACTTCTGCTTAATGGCCTCCTCCCCAGCTCCTGTTTGTGAAACTGAGCTTTAGGGGAGGTTTTTGACAGGTACCAGCTCACACTTCCATTCCGGTTGCCTTAGGCGATCGGAAGCGGAAGTTCTCCCTCCCAAAGTCTTCTGGGACACAACAGGTGGTAGAAGACTTCAGGACCAGTCAGAGCACAGCGCCGCTCGGGCATGCGCAGTGGGCAACTGGCTGTGAAGCCGCAAGCTGTCACAGTCGGGTGCCCATAGTAAGGTGAGTGGCTGTTTATTAGAAGTCAGCAGCTACAGTTTTTGTAGCTGCTGACTTTTAATAAACAAAAATATGACTGGAACTCCGCTTTAAGTGCAAGGATGTTGCTTCTTTTTTTTTTAACCCTACTTAAAGCAGAATTAAACTCACATTTTGTGCTTTTTCCCCAACTGAAAGCAGTGTGCATAACTCATGTAGACCTCTGGAAAGTTCCCCCATGCTGCTCTGTTAATGAAATTTCACTATTTTTGAACATCACTGGTGTATTTGCACTTTATTTTGCACTGAAGCCACATTGTCCATTCTGCAATTTGCTGTGCGCCTGATGCTACTATCATGGTCAGACCACCATAGCAACACTCCTTTTAAAAAACGAGGCTTGGCTAACTCCGGTAAGAGCACGTGAGATTGAATGATGGTGTGGGTAAAGAGCCGAAGGATGGTTTAGGGAAGGAAATGCTTTAAAATATGGCGCTAGTATTCAAGAGAAATGCAGAAAATTGATGGATACTGAAAACATGACAAGTCCCTATTGTCTGCAATGGAAGTGGCCAAATTGGAAAGTATTTCCAGCATTACTTTTTACAAGTTCAGGTGCGACTTGCGTCTTCCAAGTCACACCTGAATTCGCACTGACATGCCACTTTGAAATCACGCAGCTTCAAGTGAAGTCACACGATTTTAAAGTCAGATTCAGTGTGACTGAAGACTGTCACTTTAAAACAGTTTGTCTGGGCCAAGATGGCCTAAATTAACCATTTCCTACACTATCAAGGACACCCGCTGGGCGAACTATATAAACTGTATGCTAGCTCAGCTAAATTCCGCTACAGGATAGTATACAGCCTTGTGTTCTGGCTGTGCAAAATGAACATGCCATTCCATCCAGAACAAAACTGAGTCGGGCTGAGCAGGGTTTAGCCATTCATAGGCAGCTTTGTATTCTCAATGAATAAAAATAAATGACTGGCTCCGGCAGAGATCACAACATCCACCTATCTCTCTGCCTCAGCCAGAGGACGTTTTTGAAAATCTGCTAAAGAATGTCAAACTGCAAAATTAAGCTATGCACCGAGCCATGAGGTCTCTTATTGTGAAAAGTGATCATGGATACAGAATCGCACAGCGCTTCCATTATGTGATGTATGGAAACATTTGGCAGCTTTGTAACAAATGATCTTTATGGTGACATACCTGCACACATAATCTATTCTATAAACATAATTCATAAATTCAGAATGGACCTCTTAGGTTGTATGATATATAAAATAAAATAAAAACACAAGCTTCAATCACCTTGTCAGAACAAAAAACAAAAAACAAATGCCACCACAGAGGATCCACAAGAAAATCTTAAAGGATTACATTAAATAGGTCAGCATTCAGTGAAGATGCATTTAAATGAGTGGTGGGGTAGGAAACACTGTATGCTACAGCCAATTTGAATCTGAGCTCCTGATTTAGTTCACTGAAAAAACAATATCTACCATCCATAAACTGGCTAATGAAAAGGAACTACCACTTTCCCACACTGAAACGAGAGGGCGATTTGGGAAAATCTACAACATCCAGGCTCTTTAAAAACTACTATTCATACTGGAGACCCAGCTGGCCAGCTACTGCATATAGGTGGACAAAGTCAGATTCCAGAAGTTAAGCTGGTCGTACATAATACAGTTTTCTTGTTCAACTTCCTTTAGATTTACCTTCAAACTATGTAGTGCAAGGGCCTGCCTGATTGCATACAAATTGAAGGTGTTTAGGTTTGACCTCATTATTATAGGGTTCTGGTAAATCTAAAGGAAAATTGTACAAGAAAATAGTATAATGTATGGCCAGACTTAGGCATTTTAAAACCTGCAAGATTTGGAAGCATGGGAGCTGCTAGTGATGCCTTATTAAATCTGTAAAGGCTTTGGACCATCATTCTTATCCCAACTCATAGAGCCTGTATGTTTTAAAAACAAAATCAGTTTTGCACCTTCTCTTCTCTATAATCTAGGGAACGGCAGGAAGGTTTACAGAGCCAGTGACTGTTCAGGCTGTCAAACACAGAAGTAATAATAAAAAAAAAAAAAAAGAAGAAGTGTAGTCAGCTATATAAATATATAATGCTAACTGGCTGCCTCACTCTGAAGGTTTATATCCATTTATCAAACTACAGAAGGTTTTTAACCCATTGTATTTTTTTTTATTAAAAAGGCTGTTTTACCAGCACAGAAGGCAGAACTTTAACCAACTCTAACTTTTTTATTTAAAGGATTAAACCAACCTGCGGGAAAGGTTATAACGTCTACTTTCAGGGTTTAGCTGCCAAGAGAGCTAGTGTTTTAATAATGACCCTTAATCTCTTTACGTCCTCACAACATACATTTAATGTGATAATCCTCTCAACAGATCGACTGGCAGCATTGGTATACTTAGCATGTTACTGGTAAGCGTAAAGTCCACAGGCAAATCCCTTGCTCACAACTAAAATAAATGAGATTCTAAAAATGTAAAATGTTGTCACATATTAAATAAATTTCTTTCTTTGAAAACAGGTAATTGAAAAGGTGAGAAGCTCTAAGCATTTGTCAACTTTTGACTTGAACACCTTGTTCGCGGGTCCTGAATTGCAAAAGTTCATTAAACAACATGCAGAAGAGAAGCCTAGGTGCTGATGGGTATTAAAACCCTGGCTGCATTAATTCACTGCATGTCAATGTTATGGTGACAGACATGGCCCCAAAAACAAACTATGCTTGAACATAATATATTTTTAATGTATTTCCAGTGGCCAGCAAGAAAATGGAACTCCCTTTCATTACATAGAAAAACGATATTTCCAGGGGTCTGCCCACACAATCATGCTGGCAGGATCCTGTTTTTGAGAAGAACAAGTATAGGGAAGTCAAGTTGTGAGCGCAGTGGCAGTCTGAAAACACCTGACTGTGGGGTGTGGGATCAATGTGAGCAGACATCTACCACTGACATTACTTGATCAATATAAGCGCTTTCCGCTTTTTTTTTTTTTTTTTTTTTATTCCAAAAGTGAAAAATTCCTTAAACCATATGAAACATACCTATAAAACAAAGTATGTTTTTGACATTTACACCTTCAGTCTAAGTGATCAAGCAAAGCAGTATTTTGAGGTTAGCATGCAAAAGGATAACTGTAATGGTTAGGTTATTCTAGCATTATAAAGACAAAGGGAACTAAATGGATACGTCTCAAGTTTTACTGCAACACCCTGACAAGTCAAGCATTCATTAGACTGACTAGGTAAAAGCAAATGGAAAAGTTTGATTTAAACATATTCATGACCATATTCCAAACAATATGTAAATCAGGGAAGAAAACTAGGTGAAGCACACTAAAAAAGGGACACATTAAGAGTTAGACATTGTACAGTAATTGTACAGCAAATAAAAAGCTGAAGTGCTTCTAATTGGGTTTTTCTTTTTGAAGGGAAAAGCAAAAGTTTTAAATTGTAATGACCATCTCAAACCATAACAGAAATTTTATTTGGTCAACATTTGTAAAGCACAAACTCTCCCAATTCAGTGACTGTGCTGTAATATTCCAGTCCTGCCTGTTTATACCAGCCCAGGCAGCTTTTCACTGTGTGTCATGCTGTGACTGTAATAAAATAAAGCTGCTAGTAGCTATAAAGTGCAGACACCGAGGTTATTGCACATACCTGCAGCAGTCTGTTCCCTCTATGCCCAAATTCCAGGCTGCTCTTGTCCGGTATTACTCTGGGATATCCTGGCAGTGATGAAGCATGCTTGCCCCATCCCAAATAATACGTATGACCGATAAGGCAGCCCAATTTAGCAGGTAGGCTGCCAAAAAGGAATGCATTGGGGCAACAGACCCGCTAAACACTGACCACCTACCAGGAGGAATCAGCGTTTTGTCTATTAGAAACAGCCCAGCACTGGGACATGGGGAGTCAATGGAAGTTGCTGTAGGTACATGAAGGTGTCTATCCTTTATATCCAATATTCCAAAAAAAGCCACAGCACTAACAGTGAAAGAGTAATGATTCTCTCCACCCACCATCTTCCCAAACAGCATATTAATGGCCATTACCTATACAGTAAGCCACTCCACACTTAATTGTGAAAGTAGAAATGCCCTTTAAAATTACACTTTTTCGTGCATATGAATATTCACAATATACGTCCACACTTAAAAATTATACTGAGAAACACTTTTGTTAAGCTTTTTATATATGCAGTACAATAACTCGAACAATCTAACTAAAATAACTCACCATCTGCATACATGCAAGAAGCATTAAGAAAGTGACAAGAAAGAGTAATGCAACATTAAAAGGTCAAAATTTATCACTGCAAGTTAAAGAACAACACTGAAAAACACGAGTACCAGCATTTTTTTTTTTATATATATATTTTTTTTATTTAATGCATAATGCGAACATGTTCTATGTATATGCCTACAGAGTACATTATCCTACGATAAAACATCTGTGCTCACATTTTAACAAGAAGCATTAAAAGGTCATTTACACTGGTTGTGTTGTCTACGTGGCAGAAAGCATTGCTTTTGAATGGAGCGCATGCTCACATCCGTGCAATACTGTGGCACGCTGAAAATTGTGTCTTTTCTTCTACGCTGTCCTGTGGCTCAGTCACAAAATGGCACACTTTCCAAACATATGCATACTAGTACCAGGACAGTGACACAGCAGCTGCATTTATGATGACTACTAATAACACTATTAGCTGACACAAGCCAGGAAATGCCAGCTTCCATTAGAACCTAAATCACACAGGTCTTGATTTAAGACAGTGTCCCTTTAAGAGCCCATTCACACCATCCTACTGCAGCAACATGCACTAGTGCATTGTGGTGCCATTTTGAATGGCACTCCAACAAACCTTCACAATGCACATTCAGCAGTGTATGCTGCATGTTATAAAAAAGAAAAAAAAATGCACACAGCACTATTTTTTCATGTATTGCAGCGCACTGAAAAGCACAGTGCACCACAATGCACGAAAATGTGTGTATTGCAGCGCAAATGGGCCCTAAGGTTATGACTTTATGCAAAAAAACAACAAAAAAGTCCACCTTGGCTACTAAAAACACGATAAAAGCCTAATAAAACATATATATAGCTGCCAACCAAAGGGGGGGAAGAAAAAATAAAAAAAATAAAAACTATGGCATTTACATGCAAAAACGAATTGCTTGAAAAAGGCACAGCTATAAACTTTGCATGCACTTTCATACTTTTATTTCTATGCACAGAGAATTCTCCTTTTCCATTCATTGTGTTATAGGAACATGTACAGTTAAAGCAAAACTCAAGCCAGGTGGACCTTCTGTATGTAGTCTAAGGCTGCTTTCGCACTGAAAGTGTCAGCCGTTAGCGCCATATTGCTACTGGCTTTAGCGCAGCTTCTCAGCCGCTAGCGGGGCGCTTTTAACCCAAAGAAGGGTTAAAAACCACTGTTTTGTGTCGGTTTCAAAGAGCCTTTCATTCGAATGGGCAGGGCGTTTTGGGATCGCTAAATACAGCGCTCCCAACCCGCCCCAAAGATGCTGTTTGCAGGACTTTTTGGAGCATCCCGCAAGTGCACTGCCCTAGTGTGAAAAGACACACTGGAATGAATGGGAGGCGGTTTTCAGGTGCTTTGCAGAGGCTATTTCTAAAGCTAAAGCACCTGAAAAGCGCCCCAGTGTGAAAGGGATCCAACAGTCCTTGTGCAGACAGAAAGCTGCAGTAGACATAAGCCTTGCATTTATACAGGAAACCTCGAAAGCTGGGGTTTGTTTTCAAACAGACCTCTCAAACTTATGAGAATTAATGTACAGGAAATTCATTTTTTTAAATACTTCTAAACCTGCAATATGTTTAAAGGCTAAGGATATCCTATTATACACACACACACACACGTCTAAAACATGTTTTTTCAGTGCATACATTGCAGAACACACAAAGAAGGGTACATACCTTTCAAAGCTATGACTTTGCTTGCTGGATTCATGATTGCATTGTCTGCTGAAATAGGCCTGCGAATAGGATTGGTTGGATCATTCAGGTCAATGATTACCACCTGGGCTTGTTCTCCAACCTTTTCTCTGATGCAGATGAACTTGTCAGACTCCATGGTAAGGGTACTAAAGCCAATGTTAGCTGGGTTAATACCCAAATTTTGGAGCTGTTAGGAAAAAAATAAAAAAAATTAAAAAAAAGTTAGAATGCACTTAAAGTATTAAAAAGGAAAATATTCTGTTAAGACTAGATGTAGTAAGGAAAATGTGAATAAAAAAAAATGGCCCCTCTAATCTGCATTTAGACCAAAACACCAACCATTTTCTGCACCGAAAAAACACTAGCACACGGTTGGACAATAGCACAGTGGCTAGGTTCAGATATTTTTACATCAGTTTATGCCCACTAATGTGTACGCACACAGACAGACACACGCACGCACATGCACACGTGTGTTTATAGGAAGTAGCATAGCACAGACAGCGGGAAGAAGTCCACCAATCCTACATGTAAGGCACATAAATGCAAGAAATAGTGAACTGACTACAGAAAGTTAAAGTGGTTCTAAAAAGGCAAGATGTTTATTTTTTTATATAATCTTAATGCATTCTATACATGAAGATAAAAAAACCTTGTGTGTAGCAACCCCCCTCATACTTACCTGAGCCCCATTTCAATCCAGCGATGTCCACAAGAGACTCGGCTGTCTGGGATTCTCCCTCCGAATTGGCTGAGACAGCAGCAGAGCGCCATTGGCTCCTGCTGCTGTCAATCTGTGAGCCAATGAGGAGAGAGGGGACAGGCGGAGCTCTTGTCTGAATGGACACAGCAGCAGCTCGGGTGCCCCCCACAGCAAGCTGCTTGTTGTGGGGGCACTCAGTAAGAGGAAGTGGCCAGAAGGGCTGAAGAGGGACCCGAGAAGAGGAGGATCTAGGCTGCTCTGTGCAAAAACACTGCACAGAGCAGGCAAGTATAACATTTTATTTTATTTTTTTCATTTAAAAATAACAAAACAACTTTTAGTATCACTTTAAATTACCTTGATTTTAACATAATTGCAATGTTTCTTGCAGAGCAATAAGAATACAAATACTCACTAGTTCACAGAAAATGTTCTTCAAAATACAACAGGGAAAACAGCAAATTAAAAAAATTCACCTATTTTCCAATGTTAAATACCTGTATGATGGGGGTTATTCAACCTACCCAAAATAAACCAACTGAAATAATAATAGGTTTTGACGTGTACGTTTGTTGTGTAAAAGATAATGTACTGAATTCTTTAATAAAAATATTAAAGAAATAAGTTTGGCTGGCCTAACCCTTTAAGACTACAATCAACAAAAACTGGCAAGCAGCTTATGAACAATTGTACTTTGTCACAGGAGGAAAATGTTGTATATAATACAAAGCACAGTCCTACTTTATGGTAGACCGTGTCTAAGTATCCACCCACACCCGCAAATCTCTCAGACATTCTGCAGCTATAAGATATTGAAATGAAGGGTGTGCCCTTGTTAACGTTATTTCTTTACACATTCATAGCACTATGAGTTTTTATGGGCAGTTATGGCATAGGGTCAGTGTTTCATGCAGGAAATCTATAGGTTGCCATCACCGATTTTTAGCCTGGAAAATGCTGCTTGCATGGCTAGCATTGGCTTCAAAATGTGATGTCTCTAACCTGGAAAAGTATCGATTGGGATTTTTCACTTTTCTGACTCATTGCTATATGCTGGTACTGGGTCAGTGGCTCAGAAGCACTTAAGCAGGAGACAGACCATACATTAGTATTTTCGGAAAATGGGCAGTAAAAGCAGTGCCCATATTTCTTTCATACCTGATGTATTTAACCACATTACAAGCTTCACCTTTATTAACTACAACAGCAAAACATTTTTTTTGTTGTTTTGGATAGAGAGTGTACAGGGACTAGAATATGTGTCAGGTTTTCATTGCTGTCTGTGTGCCCGTTAGGGAGATTTGCCCTCTCCATTTGTCATGTTTACAATAAACATTGAAAGTTAAAGTTCCAATGAGGACCCTAGTGCTGGCGACCCTAGTAATAACCAGGGATTCCCTCAGTTACGAGGGAGGAATTTCCAACTACAGTACTACCCGTTTTGGCTAAGGAACAGGAAGTGAAAGAATTCCCCCCGATTGGATAAAGATATTAAAAAAATAAAACCTGACAGGGGTTATAACCCTCCTGTTGTCTTTAGTTCTACTTTAAAGATGCCTAGGAAACATAACCACTAACTGATCAATAGAGAGCCTGTCCAAGGTTGGGCATCAGCAGCTATTTCTCTAGTGCATTAGTCACCTGGTTCCTGGGATTTGTTAAAATCTGAGGATGGCATGGTGGAAAGGATACCCAGGAAAACTGGATACTACAATTTTTTTTTTTTTTATAAATATTCAGCTGTGCTCCTTTTTAGCAGTTTAACAATGCAATTCAAACAGATGAGTAGACTGGAAGTGGGCTGTGCAAAGTATATATAATGATATGACATCAAGGAGCGAGAAACTTGGACTGCTACTGATGAAGTGAAAATTGTAGAACAAAAAATACAGAAATGCCCATGCAACTCTTTGCGCAGAAGCTGTTCTCACAAACCTCTACCTATAATTAATTCTCAAATGCTGATGTATCAAGTGCTCCTAAAACCCAAACCTGACATTTGAAAATCGATATACTCATGAAATCTTATTTGGTTGGCAGAATTAAGATTATAACTAAAGGCAAAAAAGGCTTTGCCTATAGTTCTACTTTAACCAATATATTTTCGCAAGAGTGAAAGTGAATTTGTAACAATTGCTTAAAGTGTCAGTCCACCCCTAGAAGGGGAATGTCAGTTTTGGATGGTTTGAGCCTTCAAATATGAGTTTGGAGTGCAAAGAATGTTTAGTTATAGACAGAAACTGCTCCAATGAAACAACTAGTAAGGGCTCTTTCACACGGACGGACCGTATGTCCGTTTTTCACCCTTCCGTTTTCGGATGAAAAACGGACATACAGGTATCCCTATGGGATAGCGGGTGTCAGCGGATGAGCATCCGCTGACACCCGCTCTCGTCCGTGCCCGCCATGCTCCGTTTCTGCAGACGGAGGAAAACCCCATTTTTTCATCCGTCTGCAGAGCGGATCGGGTGACGACGGACGCTACGGTCCGTCGTCACCCGATCTCCCATAGGGGAGAGCGGCGCTCTGACAGGTCCGTCCCTGCACGGAGTGCAGAGACGGACCTGTCATCTTCTGCTCAGCGGAGATCGCTCCGGCGATCCCCGCTGAGAAAGCGGCTATCCACGGGGCGGATCTGCACTGATCCGCCCCGTGTGAAAGAGCCCTAAGGCAATAAATATATATTTAAGTGAATGATTTGTAGGAATGTTGTGTGAATAGTAACATAGCATATTCCTAGAGTGTGGGTTGCTCAAATTTGACTTTTGCAAAAGTGGATATACACTTTAATAAGTGTCCCATTTCGGATTGTTTCACACTGATCCACTACAGTCTGGCAGCAGCACAATGTACCTGCCTTTTTTTACGCGGGTTACCCATGCTTTCCCATAGACTTTTATTAGATGGGACAGTTTTGGTGCATTTTCTGAAAGAAAACCAAAAGTCCTGGATGGACAAGAACTACCAGTATACCTAGTGGGAAACTTGCCTAAATGATACAATTGTTGAATCCTAGAATCTTAAAGTATAACTAAAAAGGCAAAACATGTATTTATTTAGGATATAGAGTGGAGAGGGGTTAGAACACCAGTTTTTCTTGCTGTCTTTGCCTCCATTGGGAAGATTCTTCTTCTCCATTTGTTCCGTTTACCGTTATAATTTAAAATAAAAATAAAAATAAAAATCACGAATTGGGATGTCCCCAGAATAGCAAGAGGGGAAACGAGTTCTGATAACCAGGTATTCTCTCACCCGAGAGGAATTTCCTCTTGACTCCTGTTTTGGCTAAGAAGTGAAGAGAAATCTCCCCAATAACATGCAAATGATAAAAAGCTACAGGGCAAATAACCTTCCCTTACGCCATCCAAAGTAAAAAAATACTAAATAAAAAACAGAAAGGGCCTATAGATCTTTGTTTCTGGGAAGCAAATAATTTTGATATGCATATCAATTCAGGCGTCACGCTTGGGTTTTAGTAGTGCTTTAGGCCCGGTTCACACTTGTGCGATGCAAGAACCCTGAGAATCAACTGCAGATTCCCGCATCGCACCGATGTTCACACTGCCATATGCGAACTGCTAGGGAGTGTCATTATATGTTAAACGACACCCCCATTTCAGCTGACAGTTCGGACATGAATCGGATCGCATATGTGTGAACACACATGCGATCCGATTCTGGTCCGGACAGAAAAAAGGGTCCTGTGCGCGTTTGGACCGAATGCGGTGCGATATCAGCCATACTATCTGTATGGCTGAAGTCGCACCGCACAGACATCGCATGTAATGTGAACAGCAGTGAGCTGCAAATTACATGCGATGTGTGGCATCGCACAAGTGTGAACCGGGCCTTATACATCAGAATTTGAAAATACTGCATTTGAAAATTGTTGGCTAAACAGCCCCTGCATCCAATCAGATCCAGGCACTGTTCATGTATTCTTACTGCCGCACGCCAGAATACAATAGCCCGGATGGGATTCATCCAGCTGTGCTGTTAGTGTGGATGAAGAAACCTATACATGTATGGCCAAGCTTAAAGCGGAGTTCCACCCAAAAGTGAAAGCTTACCCCCCTTGGACATGACATATTTGGCATGTCTTTTTTTTTTTGGGGGGGGGGGGAGCAGGTACCTAGTTTTGACAGGTACCTGCTCCCACTTCTCCTCTCTCGCTCCCTGCAATCTTCTGGGACACGTCAAGCGGTCAGAGCCAGGTGCCCACACTTGTGAGGGGGAGAGAGAGAGAGAGAGAGAGAGAGAGAGAGAGAGAGAGAGAGAGAGAGAGAGAGAGAGAGAGAGAGAGAGAGAGAGAGAGAGGGAGAGAGAGGGAGAGGGAGAGGGAGAGGGAGAGGGAGAGGGAGAGGGAGAGGGAGAGGGAGAGGGAGAGGGAGAGGGAGAGGGAGAGGGAGAGGGAGAGGGAGAGGGAGAGGGAGAGGGAGAGGGAGAGGGAGAGGGAGAGGGAGAGGGAGAGGGAGAGGAGAGAGAGAGAGAGAGAGAGAGAGAGAGAGAGAGAGAGAGAGAGAGAGAGAGAGAGAGAGAGAGAGAGAGAGAGAGAGAGAGAGAGAGAGAGAGAGAGAGAGAGAGAGAGAGAGAGAGAGAGAGAGAGAGAGAGAGAGAGAGAGAGAGGACTTTTTGTAGTTGCTGACCTTTAAGAAACACAGAAAACGTCTGGAACTCAGCTTTAAGTACACAGTTTTGATTACAAAATGAAAGTAATTCATATGCTGATTATTTGGCTCTTCAAATAACAAATATACATAACGACACACACAACTTCGGTCTACTGTCTGTATTATGGAAAACAGATGGTACTCCATGGTCTTTTGGAATGCCAGGTTTAAACATTAGGATATCTAGGCACCCTGCATGGAGCACAAATTTACCTTAAACCAACAGTCCAAAGCAGGTGTGGCAATAGTTTCAAATCAGTCCGGTTTGACACGTGTGAAACATTGTTTCTTACAGAATATTTGCATCCATCATCCACATTTCAACAATTCTAAAAAGGAATGATATTTCCTTTTTATTCCTTTTTCAGAAAGTGCATACATCATCACAGAGGATCCATGATACAAGTCTAGGTTTTAAGAATGGATCTTATGGAAAGTGCTGACATCTTCCACTGCTTCCATAAAAGTTGTCAGCAGATCCATACACTGTACAGTATTCTGCAAGGAAGGACGCAGAATTGCTGATCAAGCTGCATTCTTTAGTTGGAAATCTCAACAACAGGATGTCAACCATTGTTCTCAGCGGATTTCCCAGAGTATACGTATCTAAAATGTAACTAACCTGAAATGGTCTTTATAAATTAAGAATTTGTAAGCAGATTTATCTGCCTGAAAAAGCAAGATTCAGGTTGCACTGATTTTCAAGCAGCTTGCGCTGCAGGTATAATAATACGAAGTATGATAAACAAATTAGTCGTGATCATAGGAACAAAAAAATATGCAACATTAAAAATATAAAATAAAATGTAATCTTTTCAAAATCTTTAAAAAGATGTTCCTTAACTATAAAAAGGTGAGTAAAAAATGTCCTGCTGCCTTCATCAGCTGAATACGCCTGCCAAGTTATGGTGAATAGCTATGTTCGTACAGCCACTGCATCCCCATAGAGAAACACAGGCTGCTAATATGCAGCTCCAGTTTCACAAATAAGCTACTCATTCAATGTATGGGCCACAGCCCTATTATTATGAGGCCTAAAAGTTAAAGGATCATGGAATACCATCTGTTTGGTGCTTTAAATAGGACCCCTTAAGCTTATAAGGATTGTTTTAAGATTTGCATCATTTAATTTACAGAACATGCCCACAACTTTGATTTTTTTTTTCTTTTTTTTTTTTAATTGTGAAGCAAATAGGACAAAATAACGGAAAAAAGTCAATGTGCATAACTATTCACCACCCCCCCCCCCTCAAGTCAATACTTTGTAGAGCCACCTTTTGCGGCTATCACAGCTCCAAGTCGCTTTGTATAAGTCTATGAGCTTGCCACATCTTACCACTGGGATTTTTGCCCATTCCTTCTTGCAAAACTGCTCCAGCTCCTTCAAGTTGAATGGTTTGTGCTTGTGAACAGCAATGTTTAAGTCTGACCATAGATTTTCTATTGGATTGAGGTCTGGGCTTTGACTAGGCCATTCCAACATATTTACATGTTTCCCCTTAAACCACTTAAGTGTTGCTTTAGCAGTGTGTTTGGGGTCATTGTCCTGCTGGAAGGTGCACCTCCGTCCTAGCCTCAAATCACACACAGAGTGGTACAGGTTTTGCTCAAGAATATCCCTGTATTTCCAGTCCCGACTGCTAAAAAACATCCCCACAGCATGATGCTGCCACCACCATGTTTCCTGGGGATGGTGTTCTTTGGGTGATGTATTGGGTTTGCGCCAGACAAAGCATTTTCTTTGACAGCCAAAAAGTTAAATTTTAGTCTCCTCAGACCAGAGCACCTTCCTCCATACATTTTGGGAGTCTCCCACATGCCTTTTAGCAAACTCAAAAACGTGCCATTTTGTTTTTTGCTGAAAGTAATGGCTTTCTTCTGGCCACTCTGCCATAAAGCCCAACTCTATGGAGCGTATGGCTTATTGTCATCCTAAGTACAGATGCTCCAAACTCTGCAGCTCCTCCAGGGTTACCTTCTGTGCTGCCTCTCCGATTAATGTCTTCCTTGCCCTGTCCGAGTTTTGGTGTGCGGCCGTCTCTTGGCAGGTTTGCTGTTGTGCCATGTTCTTTCCATTTGGCAATGATAGATTTGATGGTGCTCCTAGGGATCAAACATTTGGATATTTTTTTTTTTTTTTTTTTTTATAACCTAACCCTGACTTGTACTTAACATTGTCCCTTATTTGTTTGGAGTTCCTTGGTCTTCATGGCAGTGTTTGGTTAGTGGTGCCTCTTGCTTAGGTGTTGCAGCCTCTGGGGCCTTTCAAAAAAGGTGTGTATATGTAATGACAGATCACGTGACACTTAGATTGCACACAGGTGGACATCATTTTTACTAATTATGTGACTTCTGATTGGTTGCACCAGAACTTTTTATGGGCTTCATAACAAAAAGAGGGTGAATACATTTGCACATGCCAATTATTTTTTTATTTCTGAAAAATAGTTTTATGTATATATTTTTCTAATTTTACTTCACCAACTTAGACTATTGTGTTCTGATCCATATATATATTTTTTGGAGATATTACAGCAAAATCTATTTTTGTTTGTAGCGCAAAAAATAAAAAAACGTAGGGGTGATCAAATACCACTAAAAGAAAGCTCTATTTGTGGGGGAAAAAAAAAAAAGACGCCAATTTTGTTTGGGAGCCACGTCGCACGACCGCGCAATTGTCAGTTAAAGCGATGCAGTGCCGAATCGCAAAAAGGGGCCTGGTCCTTTGGCTGCAAATTGGTCCGGGGCTTAAGTGGTTAAGAAACTGCCTGCCCATGCGAGGTATGAGCATATAGTTGTGCTAAGAGACTGCAGGAGCCGGACATTGCTCTGCAGGCTACTTAGACAAAAAAAAAAAGTGCTTTTTTATTATTTTTTAGAACTTAAAGCGTTACCAAACCCATGAATGGAAAAATAATGCATCCAGACCCCTGCAGTACACACAACCTATAAAAGGTTTATTTTTTTTTCCCCATTAAAATAAAACTGCTATATAGCTTTTCTGACGAGCGATATACAGCAGTCACACCATATAGCAGTGTCCGGCCAAGTCCTGAATATTCTTGTAGGAGGAGACTTTAATCTCCTCTTACGTGTCTTGCAAACACCATATGTGAAAACACACTGCCCTGCAGAAACACACAGGGCTGTCATTCATCCCGACACCCCCACGCATGTAAAATCACAGTGCATGTGCTGGAACCACAGGGAAAAAATCGCATGGTCAAAGAGACCATGCAATTTCCCTGCGGCCGCGTTTTTTTTTTAAAAGGTTTTTGCAGAAACGCAGGCATGGCAGCCCATTCATTTGAATGGGCTGCCGTGCGCACGCAAACACAGCCTGCACAGAACGTGGAGATGTGAACCTATGTGCATATCTATCTTGCTTTCTCCTCTGACTTGCTGGTACATTTGCTGTGTCTAGAGAGCCTGTTGGATCGAGAGCTGCAGCTGGAGGATTAGGAGTGATTTAACCATAGATGATCCATCTGTGTCTCAAGCGTTTTATGTGATGTGTAAAAAAAAAAAAAAAAGTGAGAGAATTTTCGATACAAGGTGCAGGTGGTCAAATTTTTTGGGTGAAGTTACCTTCCCTTCCACATGTGGAAGATTATTAAAAAAGGACAGTGATGCATAAGTTAAGTTTGCTTATGACAACAATTGATGGACAAGTAGTTACATTTTGTTTTACTTTTACGGAAATAGTTTGTTACATATACAGACACAGTAATATTTGGCCACTTATGTCACTGTTGTGGAATGTAATAATTTGTTATAGCTTGCTTATTGAGTGTTCACTAGATATATTAAAGTGGCTCTAAAGCTAAAACTGTTTTTACTGTATGCATTCCGGTAAAAAAAATGTTTGCCACTTGCTGTGACCCCCTCCCCTTGCCCCCTAAACACTTACCAGAGTCCTGCATTGATCCAGTGTGGTACACATCTTCATTTCTTCTCTCGTCTTACTCTAACCACAGGAGGATTGGGCAGCAGTGGGAGCCATTGCTGTCAAATTCTGTAAGTAGAGAGCACGAGGTAGGGCCAAGACACACTTGGCATGTCAAATGGACACACACAGCGTGGCTCAAAAGCGAGCCCGCACATCTGCCCTCAATGCAAGCAGCCTGCAATGAGGGCAGACAGAGTACCAGCGGTAGACACTAGAAATTTGAAGTGTTCAAAAAAATGTTTTCTATCTCCTCACTACAAAGGAAAACTAACATCAATTTGACCCCACCGACTATAAAAATAAATAAAACTGTAAGCAACCCATGTCCTGAATTGTTGCTATGACATTAAAGTCTTTGAAAGCTCACTCCCAGCATTGCAGGAGTGAAAAAACAAAAAAAAGTTTCACATACTAGGAACAAGGCAGGACATGGGTGTTGCTAGGCAAAAGATTTTCTAGACAGACTTCTGAGGGGACCCCAATGGCCTACAGGTTAAATAATAAAATGAATGATCATTTCACAAAGCTGTGCAGTTTAATATCTACTGGGGCCCCTTGACAGCACAATCCACTTTCTGGAAAAGGTGAACTAAGCCTTTAAGCAAAAACATAATCCCAAAAGGAAAAAAAAAATAAAAATATGTTGCTTTAGTTCCTTTAAAAGTTTTAGCTCAAGTTGAGCTTTAATTTGTTAGTCGAGTTATCGAAGTCTGGTAATCTAATACTCCCCCTGATTGACAATGCTGCTGTTCAAAGCTGTGTCCGTTGCCGCGTGGAAACACCAAGACAGACATGCGTTACTGGCCAGGTCAGCAGGTAAAAATAAAGGGGGGAAAAAAGCCCAATACATTATGGACACAGATTCAGCCATGTTAAACTGTAAACCCAATGGAATTAAATTCTGTAACAGGAAAATGGGGAGCAAACTGCTGCAGCTATGATGTGCAGGCTCTCATACTTTCAAGATTTTCTGACACTACCAAATACCAGGCTGTTCTGTTCACCAATGCTTTGACTCTTCCAGGCAGTGCTGAAGCTTGTAGCCAAGCCCAGCCCCCATACAGTCCAGTAGCCCATCACTATAATGTGCCTTATGTCAGCAGGAATTTGTCCCTTCACTCCAAGGACAGTGTCTCTGTAAAGTGACACCATTTCAAATAGAATATTGCAGGACAATAATGCTGTGTAGAGGAAAAAACAATTCCATGTGGAAATTGGGCTTATAAGCTATACTTGAATATATATATATTGTCCCGTAAAGCCATTGCCTATAAGCAGAGCTGTTATGACTGTAAAGACAAAGATGTCTGTACTTTGCTAAACACAGATGACTGCTTACAGGCAGTAAACACAGGAGATTACTCCAGCACAGCAATGTTAGTACTCAGCCATACTTGCTATTTTTAAACTGGGATTTAAAAAGGACTAATACAGCAGTAGCTACAGTACGCATTTGTGCTGCATTAAATGTCCAATATTTTATCCCAATAAAGTCTAAGAAAATGATTCATCTTGTAAAGAGTCGGAAATACAATTTGAAAACGCAGTACTGAATAATTACATGGGGCCTACTGCAACTCTAAAATGACCAAGTTCTGCAGAGCAAAATCAAATCTAAATCCATTAGAACTAAAGTAAAGTGCCCAATGAAAATCAGTCCAGGCAACAATGACTTTTTCTATACATATACTTGCTCATATGGTGCTATTAATTCTATTACTTCTAGGATCCTTCTTTTAAGGGTTTAATCTGTATGGCATAAGGTTGAGAAAAATATAGGTTCAAGAGGCTGTATTTTTTTATCCCTATAAAAAAGGAGGAATAGGGAGGGTTTGAAGGGTTTATTGTCTTAAAAATTGAATAAAAATAATTTTCAAAAGAAAAAGAAAAGCTCAAAGGAAAAAAAAACAAAAAAAAAAACAAATGTATTCCTTTAAATTCTATGTATGTCTGCACACTGGTCTGTTGTAGAGATCGCACAATATCGTTTTTTTGATACCAATATTTCAGCCAACTGTCCTGCCGATATTTTTTGCCTATATTTTGTACATTTAAAAAAAACTTATTGCTGTCACAAAGAATGTAAACATCCCTTGTGACAGTAATAGGTGGCGACAGGTACTCTTTATGGAGTGATCTGGGGTCCTTTCGGATTACTAGATCCGAGACCCGAACGAAGCATCAGCTTTGCTCGGGTCTTCAGCCAGCTGGCGGGTGTCGGCTGGTTGCTCGGGCCTCCCTGTGAGACGAAAAATAAATAAATAAATAAATAAATAAAATAAATAAAGTATAGGCGCAAAAAACTATGGTTCATTTATCTCCCAATACCAAACAAATAGATCATTACATATAGAGAGTCTCATTAGATCCATGTGGGGAAGAAAGGGGGGGGGGGGGTAAATTAGGGAAATAAAGTCCAGTCACTCTAATGCCGCGTACACACGAAGGGACTTTTCCCGGCGGACCTAAGTCCAGCGGACAATCCGCTGGACTCTCCAGCTGGGTACGCTGGACTAAAAAGCGAACGGACTTGACCACACACGATCACGCAAAAAGTCCGACGGTTCACGCAATGACGTACAGCACGTACGACGGGACTAGAAAACGAAAAATACTAGAAAAATACTTGCTACTGAGCATGCGTCCTTTTTGGTCCGCCGGACCATACTACACACGGCCGGATTGTCCGCTGGACTGCCAAGTCCAGCGGATAATTTTAAAACAAAACTTTAACCCGCCGTACTTTGGCCAAAAAAAGTCCGCCGGCGCCCACACACGAGGGGATTATCCGCTGGACTTCAGTCCAGCGGATAATCCCGCGGGATTGTCCCTTCGTGTGTACGCGGCATTAGGGAAACAGAAACCAGGTTCCAAACTGAAAAAAGAAAACAAGGAGGTGCCTCTAAGAGTAGACGTTTAAAACACTTTAATTCACATACAATTTATGCATTCACATTTAGAAGAAGTAAAAACGAGCATATCAGTCACAGTAAGTCTCGGTGGCCACTCCTACTCGCTTTTCCATTTATCCGTGTTGCTCTGTCTGGCAAAGTGTCGCTCCATGCGGATGGATGCCGGCTGCTATGGAGGGGCTCGGGAATCAGATCCAGGCTTGGAACTCAGGGCAGAGATGACCAAGTCTGTTGAAAAAGGAGCGCGGCTTCCCGTTCGATCGCAGCGTGCATTGCTCAAGAAACGCGTCCATTGTTGGTGACGCCATCTCCCTGCTGCCATCTCTGCCCCGAGTTCCAAGCCTTGATCCAATTCCTGAGCCCCTCCATAGCAGCCGGACTCCATCCGCATGGAGCGACACTCTGCCAGACAGAGCAACACGGACTGAGGGAACAGCGAGTAGGAGTGGCCACCGAGACTTACTGTGACGGATATGCTCATTTTACTTCTTCTAAATGGGAGTTCATAAATTGTATGCAAATTAAAGTGTTTTAAATGTCTACTCTTAGAGGCGCGCCTCTCCTTGTTTTCTCCTGGTGGGACAGGAGAGCTCGGGTGGGCGGCGAAAGGCGTGGGGGGGGGGGGGGGGGGGGAGTGACGTCCACTCCCATTGCTTGTAAAAAGCCTGAGCCGGCCTGGAAATGTCACATCACACCCGTGCCTGCGAGGGTCAGAGATGACTGGGGACCATCTGGTCACCAGAAATCTCTATGGTAAACATCCGGCAGCGATCAATTGGTTCTCCAGCTCGCCGATCGCAGGGGGGGGGGGGGGGGGTGTCCCCTCCCGCCGCCTATAAGAATGATCAAGCATATGATTGTTCTTAGGCCACTTTCACACTGAAGCGCTTCTAAAGTACCAGTAAAAACACCGAGCGCTTTTGATGAGCTTTTCAGGCGCTTTTGAAGAGCTTTCCATTCATTTCAATGGGGAGGGGAGTTTTTCACAGCCCTGCCAGCACACTGCCCCAGTGTGAAAGCGTTCATTGATTTTAATGGAAATAAGTTTTCGTGAGCTTTTTAGGCGCTGTTTTTAGCGTGAAAGCGCCTGAAAAGCGCCTCAGTGTGAAAGTGGTCTTATGGTGCACAGAATCGCCTGCTGAAAAAGATGATGATATATGGACGATGCATGTAGCTGCAGGCATCATTCGGATATCCCCACTCAAAAGTCCATGACGTACCTTGGGTTGGAAGTGGTTAAAGAGCTTGTTACCTAAACTAGACTATGAAATGGAAGTCTGTAGACACCACTCCTTGAAAAAACACACCTCAGCGAGATGTCCATAAAAATGTAAAACATGTTGAAAAAGCATTTTGACAAGCTACAGTGTAAAATGACTGGAGGTAAAAAAAAAAAAAAAACAAACAAACCTTAGTCAAAAAAAAAATAAAAGTTATTTGCATGCAAGTAAAGCCTGTACAATACATATAGCATTACAATGCTAAATTTCTACAGAAGTGTCCCCTCTACAATTTTCAGTTCCCCTCTGAAAAATCTTCCTAGGAAAAACAGCTAATGATCCATTTCATTCATTTTGCATGATCTCTCAAATATGTGTAAAAGTACACATATTTACAAAACGGACATAAAGCTTTGTAATATTAGGGCTCATTTATACTTGCTTCGGCTTTAACACACATCAAGCGCCCACCGCTTCAACATGCTTTTATGATGTGTTTTTGATGCTTCGGTGATGCATTTTTGAAGCTTTGTTAAAGCTTGGCAGGGGTGTGCGCAAATATCCCATACCTGCAATTTCTCCAAAACAAAATTGAAGCTAAAAGCGGAATTAAAGCCTCTTAAAAGCTGCAGGTACTACAAGCGAGCTTTGCCATAGACTTCTATGAAGGCTTTGAAAATGCTTTGAAGCACCTCTATAGCGACAAGGGGTATCATTTTTGAAGCAAGGTGTAAACAGGACTGTAAGCTAACCCTTTTATATAGTGACAGGAGCGTTCAGAGAGCTTTAACAAAGCCTTTCTAAAGCCTTGTTTTGAAGTGTAAACTAACCCCAATACAAATGTGGATCTTAGTTTCTTGTTTAAAGAGTCTGAAATTTGCGACGTGTTGCCCCTACAGACTGGCTGCTGAATTCTGGGAACAGTACTGGAATCCACGCCATTTTACTAGAATGGCTATTCTTACTAATGAAACCTGGCAATCAATACCAGATGTCATCTGAAGAGGGTAGTTAATAATTCAATAAAAGCATCTGAACCAAAAGACAATGTATCCATTACCTAGCTGTGCAGGAACAATGATTAATTTTTTTTTTTTCTTTTTAGGCTTACACATTGGAGAAACACTTTTTTTGTTTTTGCGAGAGGATAATACGTTTTTGGTACAATCTTTAAAGCAGTATTAAAACCAAAACTGCAATCTATTGCCGCTTACCAATGATTACATGTGGTGGCTGCATTAGTTTTCATTTAAAGTTTTTACCTGGTTATCTGGCCAGTAATACACTTCCTGTATTAGAGTGCCTCCACTCTAGATGAAGGCGCAACGGGGGCACCTTTTAACCCCTAAAGGGGTTAAAAACGCCGTGTTGCGGCACTTCCTAAGGGCTGCCTATTCATTTCAATGGGCAGGGCATTTTGGGATCGCTGTATACAGCGCTCCCAAGCCACCCCAAAAGATGCTGCTTGCAGGACTTTTCCTAATGTCCCGAAAGCACACCGCCCAGTGTAAAACACCACAATGAAATGAATGGGAGCCGGTTTTTAGGCACAGTTTAGAGGCTATTTCTAGCGCTAAAACCCCCCTTAGTATGAAAGGGGTCTTAGGCCACTTTCACACTGATCCGCAGCAAGGTTTTTAAAAAGGACATGCGACTCAAAAACTGCACCAAAAAACGCATCACAGGCACGTTTTGCAAGCATTTTCCATTGCTTTCAATGGGAAGGTGCATTTTTGGTTTCTCAGAGCTAGGCCTAGCTCTGAGGAAAGGGGTAATGCCCCCTGAAACACGTTAGCTGTACCCCGTGTTCTGTGCATGTCCATGCATTGTTTTTATGGCCTTTTGTCGGTTGCATTTTGTGAGTACTCACTTTTATATAAAACAATATTATTAAATTATCTTTGGTAATGCACTAGGTGTGCGTGCCTTCCATTTCTGCTTTTCTTGTAGGTCCTTTTGGATTACCCCATCTGAGTAAGACAGCATCCACACAGTTTTGGATACCATATATACCTTTCACACCACCATTGTATTCGACATCTGTTACTCCACACCTTGGAAGACCTATTAGCACTGGAAGTGAATGTGTAAACTGTACACTTGTGGAGGGACGTGTTTACCCACATAAGGATGCACAGGAAGTCCCATTCATGTCAGATGGGACACAGCAGGTGCACAGACACAGACGCTGCTTTTCATTTAACATCTGTGCAGGTGCTCAGGCCCAAATGCAGACACTAATGGAACTGCTTACACAGGGATGCATGGAAAACAATGCATCCATGTGTGGGTAAACACAGCCCGTCAAGTGCATACACTTTACCATGCACCATGTGAACTAGGCCTTAATTACAACTGCAAAATTCACATACAGTAATGTTACTGAAAGGGTGCGATTTCTATTACAGAAAATGTGAGTTATGTGAACTATGTATACTCAGTCTTAGGGGCATATTTATCAGGCAGTGCCATTTAATTGGTGGTTAATCAGTCATCTAAATTAAAATAAACACACACACACACACACACACACACACACACACACACACACCAGGAAGTTTTACTTCTTTATAAAAGATATCCCCTATTGTATTATATGCAAACAGAGAGCATTTCTGCTCACATCAAAACAAATGAATGAATGAATGACACCTGTGTCAATGCATATGAAGCGGATTGCTTATTCCTCTTTCAGTTATACTGCATCAATCTTACAGTCAGTTATCTTTTCGTAATACTATATGCAATGATCCAAAGCACGCAAACACAAGTGTACCACAAGTGTACCACAAGTGTACCACAAGTGTACCACAAGATAAGCCAAACGACTGCAAGTCGAAGAAATCTAAATACAAAAAAAAAAAGTAATATTTCTCCCATACATGGAGGGTGGTTGACTTTTAACCTGGCCTCTTCTATCCCCAAGTAACCTTAGTAGCAAGACATCCTTGCCACTGCTCCTGGCTGTGCTCCAGTCCCACGTCTACTGCAATGTTCCTGAGAACCCCAGAGGGGGGGGGGGGGGGATCCTGGCGATTAGCTGCGGGAGGAAGCCCCATTAAAAGCAAAGGGATGCTGCCAGCTTCTGCATCTAATCATGATCATTCACATGCAATTGCTCCTGAAGTGATCACATGCGAGTGGGACGATCACTCATGTAAATTGTTGAATGAGCGGTTACATACGAGTGGCCATGATATTACTACTGGGGTTACTGGCAGATAATCAGCATCATGCATTTGCAGGTTTGAATTCAAGACAAATAAAATTCAAATCCATGCAAGATATGGGCTGCCAGAGCAGGTCTGCATACTTGGGAACCTGAGTGCAGAGATCACACCACTAAGTCCAAAGCGCATAGGAGGCCATTAGATGCCTTTTTTCTAAAGCATCCATCAAAAACAACCAAACATTAGCAACCAAATGTTTGCAAAAGATCAACTAAATAAAGCATCTCTAGTAGCACTGCAAACAGAAGAAGTCGTCAACATCCACACTACAGTTTGTGTAAAAACTTGCTTCAGTGTTATACCGTCTATTTTCTAATACAAAAAGGTTAAATTGTTTCACTACACAAGCAAATATTGCACCAGGACTGCAGCACAGAGGTACCTAGAGCTCTGCCATAAAGGAGTGTGGTCAGACCTCAGAAAAGCCTACATCTGCTGTGGGATTATTAATGTGTTTTAGAACAATTGAGTACTGTCTGTGATACTTTATTTGCATGGACATTCAAATTTTCAGGACAAGCTTTTGGGGTGTAGCCCCCCTTCTTCAAGCTCCAAGCAGTACTGATTGGACCTTGAAGAAGGGGGTACACCTGGAAAGCTTGGCCTGAAATTTTGGATGCTGATGCAAATAAAAAAAAAGTATCAGACAGAATTCAATTGTTCTAATGGCAACGGCACTAATACAGCTACATTCACCTTAAGTAGAGTGCGTTTTAAAAAAAAAAAGGGGGGGGGGGGGGGGGGGAACAAATTCGACTGAAAACGGTTCACACACAAAAAAATAAAAAACACCGACAAAAAAAAATAAAATAAAAAGCAAGACAACGGATAATGCTACCCAGGAAACTGTGGTTAAAGCCCTTTTTGGTGCGCCAAAACAAAAAGGTGTGCCACATCTTACAGCTGGTTTTATTTAGAAAGCAGCCACAGCCAATTTTAATTGTTTACAGTTTAAAAAAAAAAGCTATACGTGTACTTTACCTGTACTATTAACCACTTGCTTACTGGGCACCTAAACCCCCCTCCTGCCCAGACCAATTTTCAGCTTTTAGCGCTGTCACCCTTTGAACAATTGCGCGGTCATACAACGCTGTACCCAAATAAAATTGTTATAATTTTTTTTGCCACAAATAGAACTTTCTTTTGGTGGCATTTGATCACCTCTGGGTTTTTTATTTTTTGTTAAATAAAAAAAAAATAGAAAACCCGTTTTATATTTTGTAAATACATTTTGGGAACAGGTAATTTTTCTCCTTCATTGACGTACGCTGATGAGGCTGCATTGATGGGCACTGATAGGTGGCACTGATGGGTGCCATTGATGGGCACTGAAAGGCAGCACTGCTAAGTGGCACTGATTCGTGGCACTGTGGGCACTGGCAGGCGCTACTGGTTGGCACAGATGAGGCGACTTCGCCTCTTCGGGATCGATGTCCCTTGCACAGAAGCCGGAGGTCGGCTTTTTTTTCCTCATCACGCTGTCAGCGCGAGGAGAGAGAAAAAAAAAAAAAAAAATGATTACCTCTGTTTACATCACGTGATCAGCTGTCATTGGCTGACAGTTCATTACGTGGTAAGGGGCCAGGATCGACCCCTTAGGCCCCTTTCACACATGCAGACCGTATGTCCGTATTTCATCCATCTGTTTTCGGATAAAATACGGACATACATGCATCCCTATGGGATAGCGGGTGTCAGCGGATGAACATCCGCTGACACCCGATATTGTCCGTCTCCGCTATGGTCCGATTCTGCAGACGGATGAAAATCCTATTTTTCTATCCGTCTGCAGAGCGGATCGGATGAACATGGAAAGACGGTCCGTGTTCATCCGATCCCCCATAGAGGAGAGCAGAGATCTGACAGGGTGGTCCCTGCACAGTGTGTCATCCGCCGGCTCAGCGGGGATCAGCGGTTTACGGGGGGGAACGTTACGGATCTGTCCCGTGTGAAAGGGACATCTGTCATTGACTCAGTGATCACAGGGGGCGCACAGGGAGCGTGCAAAGGGGAGGATGTCTATTGACGGCCTCCCGGGAAAGTAGGTCTTGCTCTGTAGCTGTCAATCTGCTATAGCGCGAATCTGAAGGGGTTAAGGTCCGTTTTTATTCTGTAAATAATTTATGTCCATTTTGGATGCGGTACCAGAGCTGACCATCGATCTATTGTATAATGTGATATAGCCCAAGTAGGAAAGCCTGTGCCCTGCCAGCATGCCGCAGAGGTGGGCCCCTGCTCTGTGTGGATACAGTGGTCTCTCCACAGAGGTCCACCACTAGCCTTGCAATCCTCATTTTCAACACTGACTGGAGCGCTCTGGCTCAGCAGGAAGCATGGCAGCCCTCTTCAAAGATACCCCTGCTTCCACACAGACAGCAAGGGTTCTTCTCTACTGCATGCTGGCAGGGAAATAGCTTTTCTGCAGAAAACCAACTAAGAATTTCCCCTCCTCCTGTTTACATACACCTAGAAAGTAATTAGCCACCAGTTTGGTGGAGCTTTAAGGGCCAGTTTCACACATTTAAAGTGGACCTTCAGTAATGTTTTCAACTTTCCATTTATTAAATCTTCTGTCCTTGCTGTTTGAACTTTGGATTGCAAAACATTTTTTTTTCCGCCACCTTATACAGCCCACTGTTTGTCTGGTCATTAGTGTAGGCTTATAACATCATGCACAGCTCTCTCTCTCACTCACTCTTGTGAGGGTTTGCCGGGGGGGGGGGGGAGTCATAAGAGGGCCAATGAGAGCGGCAGAGCTGGAGGTGTGCCTGTGTAAATCCAGGAAGTGAACAGGCAGCAGCTTCCGCTGCCAACAGACTCAGTGGAGGGAGATTTCTGCAGCATATTTGGCAAGTACAGAATCACAGTATATATAAAATGATATGCAAAGTGGTTGGAGGGAAGCTTCAGAATGGCAAAGATGTTTTTATTACAAATTATTTGAGCAGACTGCAGTTCCTCTTTAAAAAAAAAAAAAAAAAAAAAAAAAGGTAGAATTAAAGGTTTCATATCACTTTTAAAAACAATTTTGACTACAGGGAGATGTTGTGCTGTACTATACTGTAGTAGGGTTAGCTACTCTCAGAATCAGACGGCAAACATACAAGGCTTCTATGTCCATCTCATGATGACTGACTGGCTATGCTTCCTTATACACATTGATATCCCCCATTCCTGGCCTGTATGTTTGTTTTCCATGTCCTTTTCCCTTTTCTTTACTTATCCTTGATCTTTAATTTTAGAAGATAGGACTGATGTAATGGACTTTAACAGTACCAGTGAAGGACAATCAGAGCAAAATCATGCTAAATATTTTTATTACAAAATTAAAAATGTTTAACAGATAAAATCAATTCAAAATTGGATGCCTCTATTCAATTTGATCTATCAAACAATTATTATGTAGTCGATCTCTGTTAAACAATGTCAAGAGGTTAACGCGTTTCACATCTATGCCTCCTCAGGACCTTACATTCTTGACTAAAAACAGAGATTCTGTTAAAAAAAAAAAAAAAAGAGCTTTGATCTTTCATTATCACGGCCTCCCAGTGGTGGGGGCTCTCTTCTCTTTCTTCTTTACTCCCCCTCTCGTTCATTTGCTATTACAGTTGGATTCAAAGATTCTTATGGTCCACATATTGTTAGATTTCTGGTGTGACGTATATTGACCACCTTCCTGTTATTAATTTGTTACTGGAATTTGGATGCGTGGTCATTGTACTTATGTATGGTCTTTCATCACCTATGGAAGTAACTTTTGCACCTAATAGCATTTTGTTCTTTACATGATCTTTGACATAGCCTGTACTTTGAAAATTTTACAATAAAAAAAATGATTGAAAGTGAAAATACAAGGCTTCTCTTGAAAAGCTTAGGTGGTTACTGGCAATCAAAATCTCAGCAATGGAACATCCTGATGCACTACAGCATGAACAGGATGACAAAATGGAAACCCTCGGTATGTAGTCAACATCCTTGTTTTACTTCTTTATTTTCAATCTTAGCAGAAAAATATTTTATAAAGAACATCATATTCAAATTAAAGTAACTTCTGACCTACAAATCAAGACCTGTCAACCCAAAGTAGCAACCCTGTCCCCTTCACTGAGGCATAATATTTGAACAGGGCTCTAAAAGCGGAACTTAACCCTCCTATTCTTTTCAGCCAAGGAAGCTGCCATTCTAGCATCTGATCTACAGTTACCATGGTGCCACACATGTGATCAGTTATGACACCAACCATTGGATGGCTTGACAGTTTGGTTGAGTGCAAAAGCAACCATGACAGCCCCTTTTCACAGCATGCTTTAAACGTAACAGTTTTGGGAAACAATTTGAGCCCATTTACAGTATAGTAGTGCATGAATGTGCACAAAACAAGCAATTTTGCATGCATTTACAAAATGCACTGAATTGCTTGTAGTGCCATTCATTGTTAATGGCACCCTGAATGCAGCACCCAAGATGCGCATGGCATATGTTTGAGGGTGGCAAAAAGTGCAGTTAAAGACAAACTAAAAAAAAGTGAAAGAGCGTCTTTGCTGCACATAGGGGGCAGCCCTTTGAAATGAATGGGCCTCCCACTTCATGAAGTGAAACAACGTGACTAAGTGGTTAGCACTTCCGCCTAGCAACACTATGGTCGTTTGTTTGAATCCCAACCATGGCACTACCTGAATACAGTCGGCATGTTCTCCCTGTGCCCGCGTGCGTTTTCTCTGGGTTCTCTGGTTTCTGCTCACACTCCAAAGACATACTGGTAGGTTAACTGGCTTCTGTCTAAATTGGCCCTAGTACGTTTGTGCATGAATGAAAGAGTTAGGGACCTTAAAGGGGTTGTAAATGCTCGTGTTTTCATCCTATGCATTAAGGTGAAAAAACTTCTGACACTATCCAGCCCCCCAGTTTTACTCACCTGAGCGCGTTCGCTTCCTCTGTGGAGGTGTGCTCTACCTCTCTGTCCGTTGTCTCGCCTTTCGAGTGGATAGATTGATAGCAGTGCAACCATTGGCTCCCGCTGCTGTCAATCAAATCCAATGACGCGTGCGCCGGGGCCGAGTCACACTTTATGTGTGAATACACGCAGTAGCAAGACTCAGGAGCACGCCGCGCGGGTGTCCACCAAGGAGAGTGCTTCTCCAACGTGGACAGCTGTTCCGGCGAAGAGGCATGACCGAAAAAGTTCTGCCGATCGGCTCCAGATCAGTGCTTGCAACCAGTGACTGAGAGCACTGATCGGAGAGTTCTGGCAGGGGACCGTCCCCTTGTCAGAACACAATAGCATAGCAGGGGAGATCGCTGTACCAACATTGCATTGTTAGTACAACGGCTTCTCCTGTGTTGTCAGCATTTTTTAGTTCAGCCCTGCTGGGTTGAACAAAAAAAAAATAGTAATGTTTACTAGGCTTTAGACTGTAAGCTCCATGATGGCATAGACCAGCATAAGTGTACATTATATATGTAATACACTGTGTCAATTATCAGCGCTATACAAGTACCCTCAATAATGTCAGTTTTTTTTTTCCTCTTTAACCTTTATTCTCTCTTTTGTCATCAGTCCTGTTGGGGGGCTTTGGTGAGAGATCAGGGGTCTAAACAGACGATCAGTTCTCTCTTACTTGGACTTCATGGTCCATGTTCCGCTACTCATCGGACTTCATCTCCTGGGCAGAGTTCAACCTAGACAGCGCCCCCCTCATGACCACGTTGGAGCGACTCCTGTTCCTAATCTTCCTGCTTTCCTCAAACCCTTCTCTTTATATAAAATGTACTCCTCAGATTCCAAATGCAAAATATGACCCTCTACAGCATAACAGGTTCTTAGAATAAGTTTGACTGTAGTAATACATAAAGTTTACACGTAACCCCCTCCCTTGCAGTGAGAGGGCCGTTCAGTTATCCATGTTATGTCTCAACATGTTGTTCTAAATAATGTTTTTTCTTTATTAAATCGACACACGTAATAAACTTGGTACAATACTATATTGTGTATCCTTCATAGCCATTTGATTTATCATCACCTACTACTGTTATTTATGTTGTCTATGTGGAATGCACTTCCGTTTTTGCTTCCTTCAATAAAATAGGATTGAACAGAGACAGGGAAAAGGACTGAGGACAGAGATTCTCCAGTCCCTTTCTGTGCAGCCTCAGCTACATTGAAGATGAATGGACAGGAGACAGCGACTCCTCTACGTTCATAAACGGAAGCATCGTAGACACAGAACACGATGCTCAGTTATGAATGGACAGAGTCAGTGTGCATTTGGAAAAGGAAGGAGCCGGTAATTGACAGATTTACCGGCTCCTTCCTCCGCTCTCCATCCTGACAGATCTGGAAGGGGAGCGGTGGGACCGGAGGAGCACAGAGGGAGGACACCGGAGGAACACACAGGGGACAGTCAGGGGAGATTGGGGAGGCCGCGGGGGCAGTTACAAGCACCGATCCCCCTGTATAGCCTTTCAATAAAGCAGCCAACATCTGCAGAAGCGAGAGGGGGAGAAGCGGCTGTCAGCTAATTTATTGAAAGGCTCTATGGGGGGGAGAAATCGGTGCTTTTAACTGCCCCCGAACTTGCTGCCCGGCCCCGCTGCTACACTGAGGATGTCTGGCCAATACAACAACAGGTATCAGAGCAAGCATTGGCGCATTTGCACGAGTACCAATACTTGTGCAAATGCTTGGTATCGGTACAAGCCTAGTATCGTGTGTGGCCACCTTTAAAAGAGCATTCCATTACATATAACATAAAAAGGCTCCTATAGGGCAAGGAAGAAGGATGAAGCAGGCGGCAGGTCATTGATTGGCACTACCCAAAGCGAACATACAATAAACCGCAGCATCTGAACGGTCTTGACTGATATAGAGCCCCTGGCTTATTCAGTGAGCGGTATAACTGGGGATATATGACTGCAGTCTGATTGCAATGCTAAATTAAGAATACAACATCGGCTTGCTTTAGCTAGCAGCGATCAGCGATGAATGAAATTGGAGCAGCACTGGCCAGAAGATCTAATGACGGCCAAGCCCTGGGGCTGACAGTGTATATATGTAATGATATAGGAAGGAGATCTTTGCCCTTTCCTATAACAAGTCACACACTCATTCATTCGTCACTACACCCAAATTACACAATGCCTGTGACAGTGACACTCCCTGCATACACCTGCCCGAGCTCTCCCTGCCCAGGTCTACTCCTTCCTTCCGCCTTCACTCTATGACCTCATCAGGGCCCCCAGGCCTGGATCCCATCAAGGTGATCCCTGGCATCCTGTGAGGTCCGCCCGCCCTCTAGTCAGGGTGACCCGGCTACAAGGCCGGAGGTAATTCCTAGTGCCGGCCTAGCAGTGTAGAGGCGGCCTGGCATTGCTGGAGGTGCCCCCCCCTGCCCGCTCAGGCCTTGTCGGCTGTACCTGTAGGTGCTCCTGGAAGCGGATGGGTAATATCTGAGCCATGGCGGTTCCTAGCTCTGCTCCTTCCTCTGTGGTGTGTCTCTTCCTCCCGCTGCTGCCTGTGTCCGGCTTCCTGGTTCGCTGAGAGGGACGATGAAAGCGATGTCCTGGCTGGGCCGCCTGTCAGGGAGAGAGAGCTCGTCTTTCGGGCTGCTCCTAAGCTGTCTCTCTCGGGCAGGAACCGCAATGGCGGAAACGGGAGCGCTGCCTCTGCAATCCGGAACGACAGCTTCACCCTCACTCTGCGCCCCGCCCCCTCACCGCGGACGGATCCCGCCTGACCTGAGCACCAACGCCCGGCGGAGGGATACCACGTCCTGCCCTTAGATTATCCCGCTCTACGGTATACGTTCTGCCTGCGGCTGCTCAATAGCGGCTCGGTTGGGGCGGCTTGTTACAGGCAAGCGAGTCAGCGACTTGGCACTAGTGAAGGTGTTGAGTTCGGCGATCGGGATTCTTTTTTTTTTTTTTTTCTTCCTTCCTTTTTAATTCTGCCACATCATGCGACTCGATGACGTGATGTCATTTCCGGAAATTCTGTACCTTGGCCTTGGAGCCCTGGTCACATGACGAGGGATGCTGCCTGATGCTGGGAGGCAGTGATGATAGCTGTCAGCCTCAGCCACCTGCACAGCGGGAAGGACTGGACCCTGATCAGCAGGATGAAGAACGATCGCTGCTTCCCACTGATCATCACGAGTCCCACTTCTATTACCAGGGAGATGTGTCTGCACGTGTCAGGCTGGATTGCTGCTACAGAGTACCTCCTCCTCCTCCATCAGCATCCTCAGTCCAATCCGGTCACCTTGGCTAAGGTCATACATATGACAGCAAGAACCTTCCCAGGATAGAATCATGTTCCAGATCCATCATGCTAAATGATATCCATGAACAAGCGCCTAAAAGATCTAATGCGGGCAGAAAAAAATGCAGCCTGGTTCACGCTATTAATCGCACTGCATTCATATACAATTCAGTATGGTGCCATTTCAGCCTATTCAATATGAATGGGCTTAAATCGCACGCATGCACTACTTTCAGAAACTCACTGCAACCGGATCACATTGGGAGTTTTGTACCCTCTGATCTGCATTCGCAACCCACATTTGTGGTCTCGTTAACATTGCACTGACACCCACTGCAGATCGCAAGGACAGTGCGCATAGATCGCTGGGTTTCCCGCACCACATCCTAGTGCGGTGATGGCGAACCTTGGCACCCCAGATATTTTGGAATTACATTTCCCATAATGCTCTCCTACACTGCAGAGTGCATGAGCATCATGGGAAATGTAGTTCCAAAACATCTGGGGTGCCAAAGGGGAAGCTCCGCTTGTTTGCCTCCAACACATCTGGGGTACCAAGGTTCTCCATCACTGTTCTAGTGTAAACAGAGGCTGATGTGGCTTGTATTTTTTTCTTAAAAGGCTAGGTTCACACATGTCCGGTGCAAATTTCCAAAGCAGCTGTTCAGCTGCGATTTAGATGCACATTTTTGGAGCGAGCAGCCATCAGCGTCTTTAACAGTTGGTTCTTAAGGAGCGGGCCAAGAAGCTGGCTGTCACGTCCAAAAGGGGAAGCGCCGCTTGTTTGCTTCCCCCCCTCCGTTGCCACGTTTGGTACCTTTCAGGGGCAGCAGGTACCTGCTCCCACTTCCGGCTGATCTCGCCGCGGTAAGATCAGCCAGAAGTTTGCCCGCCACCGAGCCATTCAGAAAGCACAGCACACTTCGTGCATGCGCAATAGGGAACGGGCTCTGAAGCCACAAAGCTTCACTGCCGGGTTCCCTTAGTGGAGATGGTGGCAGCAGCACCCGACAGCCGATTAAAAATGTGGCTGGGGTGAAGACACCGCTGGATTCGTGGACAGGTAAGTGTCCTAATATTAAAAGTCAGAAGCTACAGTATTTGTAGCTGCTGACTTTTATTTTTTCAGAAGGAGGCTTGAGCTCTGCTTTAACAATGGGTGACTCATCAGCTGTCAGCGGGGTTCCATTCCGACAGCTGAATGTAAAAAAAAAAAAAAACTGCCGGCAATAAAAATTGTGAAAAAAATGGCGTGACCCCCACCTCAATCAGTACCAGGCCCTTTCAGGTCTGGTATGGATTTTAAGGGGAACCCCACGCCAAAAAAAACTGCTGTTGCGTACCCCCCCCCATCAATACCTGACCCTTATCTGAGCATGCAGCCTGGCAGGCCAGGAAAAGGGGGGGTTTCCCCCCCTCCTGAACCATACCTGGCCACATGCCCTCAACAAGGGGGCCCCCAGATCCTGGCCCACCCCTATGTAATTGCGTAGGGGGTACCCCTACTCATTCACCAACAAAAATAAAAACAGATGTTTTTGGCAATTCCTTTTATAAAAAGAAAAACAATGTCCACCGGTATGGATCCATTGTCAATCACAACGCCCGCCGCCACCGCTGACACAAAAAAAAAAAACCTCCATTTGCGACGAAGGCTCCCGATGTCTGCCTGCTTCGCTGTCTGACAGTTCTTAAATGGCTAAGGGGCAGGGCCACCCACGTCACCTGTTGGCACCGCCCCTTGTGATGTCACTGACCCAACATGCCTCTTAATGCAGAAGTTAGCTTATGTGGCCATGCATATTTGGCAATTACTTGAGTGTTTGCAGAGGAGCATTTGAAAGGGTTAAAAAAAAAAAAATGCACAAAGCTGCATTCAGAGAGGAGCTTATGAATATAATTTACATACGCATATGTGCGTAAGCCCCCATTCACACTGGTGTGACTTGTCATGTGATTTTAGTTCTAAATCGCATGACAAGTCGCACCCTATTGTCGGCAATGAAACTACTCAAATCAGTGAGACTGATTTGGGGAAAAAAGGTTCCTGCACTATTTTTTGCAATTTCAGGTGCGACTTGCATAGGCATCTGTGCATGAAGTCACACAGATGTCAGGCAAAATGCACCTGAATTCGCACTGACCTGAGGCTTTGAAATCGTGCTACGTCAATTGAAGTAGCATGATTTCAAAGTCCTATTCAGTGTGAAATGTATTCCAGTGGCCAGATTAAATTAATATTCTGACCAGTAGAATGCATTTATGCCCAGCACCATATACCTATAAATATGTACATATATGACTTTAGAGGCATTTTTATCTGGCAGAAAGAATCCAGCATGTTTGGAACAAAAACAAATCATAGGACTAATGCACACAGGCATAAAAAATGATGCTTTTACAGGCATACAATGTGTTTTTTGTTTTTATGCCTCTAAACATAATTCTGGATTAGACTATTTGGCCATGCACATTAAGCGTTTAGAAGCATAAAATAAAATGCACCAAATTAGCTTATAAGCATAATTTATGCACATAAGCGTGCACGTATGAGAGTAAATGTATTCCAATGGGCAAAATAAATTATTCTAGCCAGTAGAATGTATTTATGCTCAACACCATACATGCATAAACGTGCATACATACGTAACATTAGGGCATTTTTTTCTACCAAGTCTTGATGGAAAAAACCTGCAGCATATTTGGAGCATAAATTCATAAGCCTGTGTACAATTAGAGTCCAAATGAACCAAACTGAGCATTGCTGTGCCAAGTAATCTTTTCTAAGTGGGTTGTCAGAAACCATGGAATCATTGAGTGATCATTTATTGGTACGTTTCTGAGCAGGATAAAAGGATGTAAGCAAACTTTGAAAAACTGGTAATGTCATTGATTGCATGTTCAGTGAAAAAGTAGTCTGGGCTTGTGTTGATGGAATCAGACATTAGTTTGAGATGTTACAAGATCATTCGAAAATTCAATGACAGGTGCATCAGACTTGCTTCAAGCAGGCATTTCATTCCAAGTAAAATCCAAGTTTATCATGACTTTACCCACCTCCCGCCCACCGTATAGGGAAATGACGGCTGCGGAGTGATTCTATTGTTCTGGGACGATGTGACACAGCTGATCACATGGGTAAACGAGCTGCGTCATTAGCTCTTTACGGAGATCAGGGATACGCCATGTCCTGGGGAAAAGAGCGCTCCGCAAGCGATGTGAGAGTGGGTCGACGTCATGTGACATCATCCCAGAACAATAGAACCACCCCGCAGCTCGTTGCCCATGTGATCAGCTGTGTCCAATCACAGCTGATCACATGCAAACAAGGAAATGTCGGTTATCTGCTGTCTGACAGCGTGAGGTGAGGAGGGCCGATCAGCGGCATTTCCTCACGGGAGACCTGCACACATAATCAGTGCCCTGATTATCAGTGCAGCCCCAACAGTGCCCATAAGTGTTGCCAGTCAGTGCCCATAAGTGCCACCTATCAGTGCTGAATATTAGCACCTCCTCATCAGTGAAGGAGAAAATTTACTTATTTACAATTTTTTTTACCAGAAACAAAGAAAAAACATATATTTTGTTTAAAAATTTCAGTATTTTTTTTTTTTTTTTTTTTAGCAAAAAAATAAAAAAAAACAATGGCGATTGAATACCACCAAAAGAAAGCTCTGTCTCCAAAAAATGGAAAAAAACTCTGAGTACAGCGTTGCATTGCCGTGTAATTGTCATTAAAAGTGCGACAGCACTGAAAATTGACCCCTGAAGGAAGGGGATAACAGTGCCCAGTATTAAAGCGGTTAAAGTGGATTTTTTTTTTTTACCAAGAAAGATTAAAGTGGAATTTTAGTCAGAAAATTAAGTCCTGCTAGATCACTTCAGGCTGGCCCCTTTTGCAGGTATAGCTATATGAAATATTAAAAATACTGTTAAAAAAACAGTAATACACTGTCTCACCCTGCTCTGCACATGCTCAGCTGCTGTCCATTTTTAGGCACTGCTGAGTTTGTAAAGGCCGATCTGCTTTCAGCCTTAAAGAGGAATTAGACCCTCTTATCATTTACAGCCAAAAAAGCTGCTTTTGTTTGATCTGCAACTGCCATGGTGCTGCACATGTGATCAGTTATGACACCAGCCATTTGATGGTTTGACAGTTGAGGAAACAAGCAAATGTGACAGTTAACAATCCCATCATTCCAGGAATGTAACGGTTTTTTAAATTGTTAAATTCATGGCTTTAGTTCTGCTTTATGATTTAATGCTGTTCAGGGGCTTTGAGCTTCAGCAAAATTGCAGCCTCCAGCAAGAAGAAACAGGAGCAATGCTGGAAGTAATTTACAGCACACACTTATATTGATAGCGTAATTATTAATGTGGATAGTATGTTCCTTGCTAAAAAAAATATTTTTTATCAAGTTGTTATGGGTAAAGTTCCACTTCAAATAGTTTGTTTGGTCCAAAAATGTACGTGCCAGAGCAGCCTGGGCATTGGGGCTACTGTAATATACTGCAGTAGCCTTAGCACTTTGGTTGCAAAGCGTGGGATATTTGAGTTTACTACTGCTGACGTAGTATTATTTTGCCTCAAGGGCTGGCAAAGTAAGCTCAGAAAGGTGTGTCATCCATAGACCACGTGTTTATTCTGCTATGGCAGCAATTGTCTGGACAGCAGCTTCTTTAGACTAGTACTGTTGTTTCTTCTCAGGCTGCTGTCTGGAGAGTCCCCACTTGTGTCAGGTGGACTGGTTATTTGCTAATAGGGGGCAAATATTTTATTATATAGGGGTCCAGTGTTGCTTCCCTTTGCAGTATGGCAGATACCAAGAATTCCTGGCCTTCCACGGTGTCTAATAAAGTCTGTAATATTGGCTCAGTATGGCTGGGTACAGCTGAGCATGGCTGGGTTTTACCGAGTATTGCAGAGTATGGGTGGGTATCACCGAATATTGCAGAGTATGGCTGGGTATTGCAGAGTATTGGCAGGGTAATGCAGAGTATGGCAGGGTATTGGCAGAGTATGGAGGGATGGCTGAGCATGGATGGAGGGATCCATGGATGTGACTGCAATTGTCACAGAGCAGCGCTGTGGGCACTACAGATCCAGCCCACAGCGCTGCTGCCATCCGATCTCTCCCCTCCACTGTACAGATCAGTACACAGAGGGGAGAGAGGAACCAGCATCATGACATGACTCCAGTTTGTTTACAAGTGATCGCTCCGTCATTTGACGGATCGATCACGTGGTAAACGGCCGCCGGGTGTACCAAGATGGCCACCGTTTCGGAGCTAGGCCGAAGCCACGGCCTTTCCTAAGGCCAAGGCAGCGGAGCGCCTTGCGGATCGCGTGGTGTGCCGATCCGAACAGGTTGACCCATTCAGATCATGGATCGGTGACGATCCGTTGCACCTCTAGTGCGCACACATTCAAGCAGGTTTACAATAAGCAGGGAAAATGGAAAATTGTACACTCGTCTTTCTGTAATTTTCCTTTTCTGGTGCATCTTCATGGCATGGTTGTGACTCCGCCCCCACAACCTGATAGGACTGAATAAATTGTAGGAGAAGGTCCCACCACAGCATTCTCTGTATCTATCACTTTAAGGGTGGGAATCTGTATGCTGCCAGGAAAGGAAAATTATGGAAAGGTGAGTATACAGTTTTCTGTTTTCCTGTCGCATCATGGCAGCATACACTTGGGAAATACCTCACTAACTGGGTGGGTGCAAGAAAGAATTAGTTTAATTAACAAGCAATTGAGGTATTGGCTTGAATGACTGCCTTCCCAAATTTCACAGTTGTCAACTACGTGGGATCCACTTTATAGTGTGCCAATAACGTGTTCGTGGAGGACCAAGTTGTGGATTTACATATTGTCCCTGAAGATATTCTGCAATAGGCTGCCCATGAGGTTGCCACCGTCCTAGTAAAGTGAACCTTTAAGCCCTCAGTATTGGAATCCCCTGTACCGAATAGTATTTTTCACCAACCAAGAAGCAATGGTGCGTGGAGACGCCACTTGACCTTTCCTGAAGCCGTGAGGAATAACAAGAAGATTGTCTGTTTTCTGAATGCACTATTTGCCATGAGGTACGCTGAAATGTTACCTATGATGTCTAATGGATGTGGTTCCCCCTGGTTTGTAAGTAGGGCTTGGAAGACTTATGTCTTGATTGAAGTGAAATAATGAAGCTACTTTTGGAATAAAGCAAACCGAAGGCCTTAGACCCACTCTGTCCGGGTAAAAGATACCACATAGGGTTCTTTTATTAAAATCATTGCATTTGAGATACCCTCCTTGCCTAAGTTATAGCAATGAGCAATGTTACTTTTAGCATCAAGTCCCATAAGGATATAGACTCGATGGGATGAAAAGGGTTATGAAATAATGCTTCTAATACTATGGATAGATCCCAGGCTGGAAAGGTAGGTTTTCTGGGAGGTTTTAGCTTTAAACAGACTCTTGGAAACTGTATGATGAGAGGGTCCTTGGCCCACTTGACTCCCGTCATGGCTGATAATGCGGAAACTTGTACCTTACCATTGCAGTCGGCCAGGAGTGATGGCTGGCCAATGATGGGCGGTGGTGTGAAGAGGATCTTCTTTCTTTTCGCCAGGAAGATGATCTTGAACGGCTCCTTCTGTGACCTGAGAGTTCTCTGCGTCTGGTGTTTGATGATCTTGTGGACCTGATAGGGCTGTCCAATAAGGCAGCATTAGTGGCAGGGCTCTCTTTTTCAATATCTTCACGACTTACCAATTCTCCCCCTTATCTATTAGGCTGAGAATGGTCTGCTTGGGAAGTGGCCTTCATGAGGAGTGATGAGAAGCTTCCACCTGAAATATATACTGGAATTTAGAAGGAAGGAAAAAGGGATAGTAAACCTGGTACCATACAGAGAGCGAGAGAGAGCAGACACTAGGAGGGTAGCAGCGCAGAGGAGCAGCTGACAGGCATAGACCCAAAAACGAGCGTGCTTATAGCAGTACAGCAGTGTCAGAAAGCAGGGAAGAATGTAGGCTTTTTAAATTCACTGTTGTCGTGGCAGAAGTGACGTCACGTCCATGCATGCGCACCCACGTGCTGAGGAGTCCGACGCCATATTGGACACTGAAAGAACGGGCTCCCGGCGGCTTAATTTCCTTCTGCGCATGCGCCGATGTGACCGTACGCCATCTTACGAATGGCAGGCTGGTTTGTGGGACTACAGAGTCCAGAATAACCTTGCGGGTGAAGAAGGAAAGATGTGTGAGGACCGCTGCAAGTAATTTAAGCCTGTTTAAGGCTTGTATAATGCCAGGCAACATACCCCTGACACCAACAGAGTGGGGTTCCTTCCATATAGCTCCTTCAGAGACTGTACAGACAAGGACTTCCATCCAAGACAGGCTGAACCTGGCTGGGGCAAGATAAGGGGTGCTGAGCTATCCATTCAGTCCCAGACAAGTGAGGGGAAAAAAGGAGAATGCAATGGTGGGACCTTCTCTTACAATTTATAGCTATTCAGTCCTATGAGATTGTGGGGGTGGAGTCACAACCCAAGTTTATGCAACCATGATGCAAAAGGAAATTGGCTTCGCGATACCAGTTTGGTGCATCTGCCTCTGCTCCCTCAATTGCTACCCTACCTGGCAGTAACCGGCGTTCATTCACAGAATTCCTATTCTACATACACTGGTTGCTATATTAGGACAATAACTAGGATGATTCGCTCTGTGACACTTGTTTTGCGGCCTCTGGTATGAAAGCCCCTAAACCCTCCTGGGGCCACTTAAGTCCCCTTCTCTTCTCTGACCCTCAAATCTCTTTACTTTGTTATGAGCAGATTCATTTCTGGCAAACAGGCTGGATAAAAGAGATCCTTGTAGTCTTACCAGATCAACCAACAAACGCATATGTTTCCTGGATATGAAGATCATCATGCATTATGACAGCCCTTTTTTTTGTACAGTGGCAGGCCTCATAAGTGTACTTTATATTGGGTTTATTAGGAACCTAGTATATCTCTTGTAACAGTATCTGCCTGGTTGCCCATAGAACCCCAGGTTGGAGGTCCTCTGTACAACTTACTGAATGTATCCTTTAATGGTGTGGTGTGTTTTCCTTGAACTGCAGCAACTGGTCAGCCTCACTGTGCAGTGGTTACCATGCCACCATGACATGATAGCCACAGCGGCCATTTTAACAATGAGATTAGTAACCATTCTGATGACTCATTTCACATTTTAAAGTGGTTCTAAAGCCTAAACATTTTTTACTTTAATGCATTCCTTTCATTCAGGTAAAAAATGTTTAGGCATCAGTATCCCCCTCATCCCCCCTTTTACTTAACTGAGCCCTTCATTCAATCCAGCAATGTGCACATCTGCAGTTCTTCTCTCCCCTCACTTCCAGGTCTCACTGGCTTTGTTGGGGCATCAGGAGCCATTGGCAAAATAAAGGGGCACTCATTGTTGACTGTATGTTTGACACCAGAGAGATGCCCAGCCATTTTTAAATCAGGAGTGTGGGCTGCATTTATTATAAATGCCATAGTGCAGCATTTCTATAGCAATGTAGTGGCCATTTTATAACATTCCATTCTCCTGCATTGGACAGGTTCCATTTTACAGGAGTGGGAGCTAACATTTACCAGAGGAGTTTACAGCCCGGTAGGCCTCTTCCTCTCCTCTAAATTCCCTGCTCCAGTAATCAGTAGGGTATTTAGCCTAGACAGCTATTTTGCCCTTTTACAGAGAATCTGTCTCAGTGTCTACCTAACTATTGATCTAATTCTTTTTCAGAATTTGTCAAATAAGCAGCTGATTAGGAGGGAGACTGGATTCCTAGATCCTTGTCTCTCCCGCCAAGCCAAAGAATAATTTGTCTCTTTGATGCTTAGATCAACACTTAGGGCTCGTTCACATGTGTGTTGATTATGCAGAACGAAGCAATGCTCATTAACAATCCTATAGTATTTATGATGAGTTTTTGTTGTGTTTATGAAGCGTTGAAAACACTTTGAGAATGCTTGATAAATGCCCATGGAAGTATTGCTTTTCTAGTGGGAAGTGCTTAAAGCGGAAGTAAACCAATAGATTTAACCACTTCAATACAGGGCACTTCCTGCCCAGACCAATTTTCAGCTTTCCGTGCTCTCACACTTTGAATACCAATTACTCAGTCATGCAACACTGTACCCAAACACATTTTTTCATACAAATAGAGCTTTCTTTTGGCGGTATTTAATCACCACTGTTTTAATACAACTTAAACAAACTTGCCATTCCTCTTACTAAAAACATTAGACGATATATTTTCCAAAAAGGAATCATTTGGGGGGTGGTTGTACTGTCCTGGCATTTTAGGGCCTTAAGAAAGGAGATGTGCAGTCAGTACATCAGGATTGATCAACTTTTAAAACATGTATATACACCATATTATGGACTCTATAACTTTCACACAGACGAAATAACAAACTTATTGGGGTTATTTTTACCAAAGACGTGTACTGCAGCAAAATACATTTTGGCCTAAATTAATGAAGAAAGATTGTTTGCATAAATAAACATAAAATAACAGGCATATTATATGTATATGGATTTCACTTATGATAGGATTTTTGAAAAACAACATTATTATGCCACTGGATACGTTCACTATTGGGAACATGGAACATGTTCCCACTCCTGCAGCGTCTCCCCTATCCACTGGATCTAGTGACAGCAAGCAGAGGATCTTCTCCCTGAACTCGCTGTCACCATTTAAAAAAATATCTAGTACAGTTCCTGTGTGCCACCACTTAGGTTAGAGGAAATAATTGGATATGAGGTAATGTTAATCTATGGGGGTAGCTGCTCACATCAAACATGTGCCCCTACAAGGAAATTATATATTTTAAATAGGTGAATGCAGCACTCACTCCTGTATTAGTTCACTGTGTCATCCTACTGCTGTTAACTAATTAATTGACATACTGATGAAGTGCAAAACCAAAAAAAAAAAAGAATAATAAAATATTTTCCCCATAGTGGGTATTGTGCCGAAAACAGCACTGCATTGTTGGGCACAATACCCAGTAGGGGTAAAATATATATATATATTTTTTTTTTTTGCACTTAATTAAGTAGAACGGACACAGCAAACTATTAAAAAAAAATAAAAAAAATAAATTTGGCTCGACCCAACTGGCCACATCATTCATTCACAGGGTTCTGTAAATGGGAAAGTATTGACTGTCTGTGGCTGTCAGCTTGTAGTTTTCAATGAACTATCAGGGAGCGCTGTTCAGCACTTTAGGCAGTCCATTGTCTTTTTCCAGAGTGTAACTGCCTACCTGTACAAGGAACAATCAGACAGATACACTGACAACATAAAAACAAGGACAAAGCAGCACCTTCTAAGTGTAGCAATTAGAACCTTTAATAGATAAAATCATAATGGAAACACTCACAAATGAGCATTAACAAACAGCATAGGTATCAATATCATCCGCGCTGTCCTGGGGACTGCCTGGTGTCGTTTGCTGGAAAAGAAGTATTTTGTCTGGTTACAATGGTGGAGCCCAACGCTCCCGGAAAGCTGGGACAGGGATCAGCGTTGCACAGGAACCACGGTGGGGTGTCGTCACTTCCAGGTACGGGGTCAGCGGGGAGGTGTGCATGTTCAGAGCATGCGTGCTCCTTCCTCATGCTCTGCTCTGTGTCCTGTGATGTACAAGAAAAATAATTTTACTGGTAAGCTGTAGAAAAAATACTAATTTCTTTATCGTACATCACGGGACACAGAGCAGCCATAATAACTAACTAGGACGTCCCAAAGCAACCAAAGAAACACCATCAGAACAACAGGATCTATATTGCTGCCTGTAGTACACTGCATCCAAATGCAACATCTTCCTGAGTCCTAACATTCACTTGATAAAACCTAGTGAATGTATGTACCGAAGACCAAGTAGCAGCCTTGCAAATCTGAGCCATCGATGCTTGATGATGAACTGCCCATGAAGCACTCACTCTCCTGGTAGAGTGTGCCCTTATTGGAAAAGGCGGGCACCCTAATCCATACACCTGAACAATCACTTGGCGAATCCATTGAGAAATAGTTGACTTAGATGCTGCCTGTCCCATCTTGAGACCTTCTGGCAATACAAACAGAACATCAGTCTTCTGCATCTGAGCCAACATTCTCAGATAGACCCAGATAGCCCGTACTACATCAAGAGAGTAAGATCGTTTCTCCTCTGCCAACTCTGCATTCGGAAAAATGAAAGGTAGAATGCTACCCTGATTTAGATGAAAACTGGACACCACCTTGGACAAAAATTCTGGTTGTGGCCGCAACACTGCCCTATCCTGGTGCAAGATCAAATAAGGTTCTTTACAGGACAGAGCCGCCAACTCCGACACCCTACTGGCCAACGTCACTGCCAAGAAAAATAATTTTCTTGTCAAGAGGACCAGAGGAATCTGCTGGATAGGCTTAAAAGGCTGCCTCTGTAAAACCCCCCAGAACTTAATTTAGATCCCAAGGACATAGAGGCAGCCTGACTGGTGGAAGCGCATGAATCATCCCCTGTACAAACGTTCATACTAAGGAGTGAGAAGCAATAGGCCTCTGAAAAAAAAATTGCTAAGGCCGAAAATTGACCCTTAATTGTACTTAAGGCCAGATTCATATGCACCCCTTTTTGCAGAAAAGCCAAAAATCTCCTGATTACATATATGCGGGGGTGCCACCTCCTGGCCTCACACCAGGCAATCTAGGATCTTCAGACTCTATAGTAGATCCTTCTATAGACTGGCTTTTTAGCATTCAACATGGTAGACAATAGAAGACCCAGAAATGTCCCGGTCCTTTAAGATCCTGGTTTCAACAGCCAAACCGTTATATTTAGAGACCATAAAGCAGGGTGGAATATTGGACCCTGTGAGAGCAGATCCAGGTGGAGTGGAAGAACCCAGGGGTTTGCCACCGCCAGTCTTACAATCTGTGCATACCAAGACCTTCTGGGCCAGGCTGGAGCTACTAAGATCACAGGCTCTCTCTTCCTAGATTCTGCATAGTAGCCTTGGCAATAGCTGGATTGGAGGAAAGGCATGTATAAGGGAAAACTGATTCCATGGAATTATCAAGGCATCTGCACCTAATGAAATCGAATCCCTGGTTCTGGACACAAAACTGTTTAGTTTCCTGTTGAACCTGGATTCCAGCAGGTCTACATCCGGAACCCCCCATCGGTGGCAGATCGATGCAAAGATCTCGGGATTTAGGGACTACTCCCCTGGAAACATTTGCCTGGCGACTCAGAAAGTCCGCCTGCCAATTCTCCACTCCCGGAAAAAACACTGCCGATAGGGATGGAACAAATCTTTCTGCCCAGGTCAGCATGTGATCCACTTCCTTCTGGGCTGTCTGACTCCTGGTGCCTCCCTGGTAATTGATGTATGCCACAGCCGTGGCTTTGTCCGACTGGACCCTCACAGGACATCCTTGTAGTCTGGAAGTCCAGAAGCTTAGAGCCAAGCGAGCTGCCCGAATCTCCAAAATGTTTACTGGCAAGCTCCTCTCCCTTCAGGACCACCCTCCCTGGATGGTGGCCTTCTCTAGGATTGCCCCCCATCCAGGGAGACTAGCGTCTGTTGTCACCACTCTCCAGGCCACAGGCAAAAAGGACTTTCATTTTACCAGATTCTTGGCCAACATCCACCAACTGAGACTCTGACGCACTTTCAGCCGAAGAGACATGTGCCAGTCCAGAGTCTGGACAGTCTTGTTCCAGACAGACAGGATGTTGTTCTGAAGTGGTCTGGAGTGAAACTGTGCATAAGGGACTGCTTCGAATGAAGATACCATCTTCCCCAGTAGCCTCATACCTAGGCGAATGGAGGGATATTTTTTCCCTTTTATGACCTGAACAAGGTTTTTCATGACTCTGACGTCTCTGGAGGCAAAAATACCTTTGCTTTGACCGTGTCTAGTATTAGCCCCAGATACTCTAGGCGCTGAATCGGCTGCAGGGCCGATTTTGACCAGTTCAGAATCCAAACCAGTCTTTCCAAGAATTGAACCGCCCAGGCTACATTCCGCCCCAGGTCTGGAACTGTTTGATCTATCAATAGTAGATCGTCCAGGTATCCTGCAACCAATTTTCCCTGAGATCTTAGATCTGCCAATACCTTCGTGAAAACCTGGAGGCGCTGTGGCTAACCCGAAGGGCAGTGCCACAAACTGAAAATGTTGGTCACCCACTGCGAATCGCAGAAACCTTTAATGGAACTGGCATGTGTAGGCACACGTCCTTGATGTCTATGGACGCCAAGAATTCCTCTCTGTGCAAGGAGGCTACAACTGAACAAATTGACTCCATCCGGAAAGAACGAATGACTAGAAACGGATTCAGAGCCTTGAGGTCCAGAATAGGCCTTACATTTCCATTTGGCTTTGGGATTATGAAAAGATTTTAGTAAAAACCCTCAAATCTTTCTTTCGGATCACTTCTTTTCAGGCGTCTGGGAACTCTAATAGCCCCCTCCCCCACCTGCGTGAGTGGCCTTGAGGCTTTCCCCTAGACCCAGACGATACTGCCTGAAATTAGAAGTGCTGGCTGCCGAAGCACTAGACACCTTAAAAGGAAGGTCGTCTGCTCCTCTTCTTAACTGGTAGAAGCGCACTCTTACCCCCTGAAATCTTCTGGATATACTTATCCAGGTCCTATCCAAATAGCCACTCCCTGTGAAAGGGGAAACCAGCTAATAGTCTTTTGCAGAGTAATTCCGCAGACCAGTTTTTTAACCAAAGAATCCTGCGCATATGTACTGATAGCAGGACCAACCGGGACACCTATTGTATGGAATCTTTAAGGGCATCTACTACGAAACATAAGGCCAGAGATAATTCTGCCAAATCTTCTGCAGATACCCCTTGATCAGGAACAGTCTTAGTTACCCGCTTCACCTGGTCCTTTAAAGACTGACAGATACCAATAGCTGCCACTGCCGGTTGTGCAGCAGACCCGGCAATAGCAAATTAAGACTTTAATAAAGACTCCAATTTCTTATCTGCTGGATCTTTAAACACCTGGGCCCTTTCTACAGGACAGGTAAGACTTTTATTCACAGAGGAAATGGCAGCGTCCACAGATGGCATACTCCATTTTCTTATAAACTTTTCCTCCATAGGGTACAAGAGTGCAAATCTTTTAGGAGGGATAAAAAGTTTATCAGGGTGATCCCAGTCAGCATACACAATCTATATAAACAGAAAGTGCAGCGCTGGATGGTGAAAAACTGTGAATTACCAATAGATAAAAAGTAACCCAAAATAATTAATGAAAATAATGAGTACTCAGACAAAGTTCATGTGTAAACTCAAAGTTCATAAAGTCCAAATATTCAAGTGAAGTGAAGCAAATAAATTCATAAACTTCTGTGAAATTAAAAAGTAGCCCAAAATAATTAATGAAAATAATGAGTACTCAAACAAAGTTCATGTGTAAACTCAAAGTTCATAAAGTCCAAATATTCAAATGAAGTGAAGCAAATAAATTCATAGACTTCTGTGAAATTAATCCAAGGTGTATATGTTGATAGCAGTGTAGCCCATCACCACAGAGGTCAAAGATAAAACAGAAGGAGGGGGGGGGGAGGCTTACCAGAAATCCAGTGACCGCCCCTTATTCAGGGGGGTCAAACTAAGCTTTGGAAGAACAGCCTTGGTGCTGTTGGGGATTACCAGCGTCCCAATGGATATCCAGCAGCAACGAATCTCCAGCAGCAACGAATCCTCCAATGTGGCAGCTTCTCCCGAATGGTCCTCATATGTCACATCAGACTTGCATCCTTCCTCTGTCTTCTCCCAGCAGATCTCACAGAAAAACTACAAAGCTCTTTCTTTAAAAACTTGGCACTTGTGCTCAGCCCCGCCCACCGGCTGCTCAGCATACACAATCTGCTCTAGCATCGGATGCAAGGGAAACGTCTGTGGAGGCCGCAGAGATCCTAAAGAAGAAAAGGAAACCTCAGGGACCTCTACAGGCAGCAATTTAAATCCTGATCGGACCATCTCTGTGAGGGACTGGGTTAGCAGTCTCTGGGATTGAGAGGCTGAAAACGGTTCTTCAGAACCTGACTCCTCAGAAGTGGAGTCTGTGGCCAGACACTTCTTCCCGGTCATTTACTGCCACTTCTTCCACCTCTTCTGCCCAATCCTGTACCAATGCAGGTGGGGGCTCAGGTGAAGGGGATCTATCCCATTTCCTTCCACCTTGGGAAACTGAAGCAATCATACCTGGTATTTTTCCCTCCAGCACAACTAATGCCCCATACACACGATCAGAAATTCCGTCAGAAAAAACTTGGATGTTTTTTCTGACGGAATTCCGCTCAAGCTTGCCTTGCATACACACGGTCACACAAAAGTTCTCTGAACTTCCGACCGCCAGAAACGCGGTGACGTACAACACTACGACGAGCTGAGAAAATTAAGTTCAATGCTTCCGAGCATGCGTGATTTATTGTGTGTGCGAATTGCATACAGATGAACGCATTTTCGGATAGGCTTTTTCCGACTGAAAAATAGAGAACCTGCTCTCAATCTTTTGCTGGCTGGAATTCTTTTAAGAATTTTTTAAGAGTATTACCCACATACAGTTGTCTCAGCCTTTTAATGCCTTGTTTTTCCCATTCTCTGGCTTTTCTTTAGAAGATTTTCTGCAAGTTGCTGTTGTTCCAGAGGGGGGTATATTCAGTTAACCCATTGTATCTCATCTGTTTTTTGGCTGTTTTCCATATTTTAATTATCATTTTTATTGTTGGATACCTATAGCGAAAGGAGTCCGCCTCTAACGCGTCAATGATTGTATTATGTAAAGTGCCAGTTAAAACTATTCTCCCATTAGGGGTGCCTCCACTCGGAATATCACATCCCATTAAATGCTGCAACTGTGATGACAGGTAATACCGCTCGGGATGAGATAGTGCCACACCTCCTTCCCTTGCCGGGAGCTGAAGCGTTCAAAGTCAAATCCTAGCTTGTCCCCCTTTCCATATTAGCTCCCTGAAAAGGGTCTTAATTTTGTTGAAACGTTTCTTGCATATCCAAACTGAAAAGTTGTGCAATAGGCACAACAATTGTGGTATCTAGATAATTTTTATTAAACTGCAGCTGCCTGCCACAGACAATGGCAACCGTTTCCAGATGCCAATTTTTTGTTTAAATTTAGCCAGTAATGGTGTAAGATTTTTACTTATAAATTGGTTAGGGTCTTTCGTCAGGGCTATCCCCAGATATTTTAATGTGTCCACTACCTCTAGCTGAGGCATTCCTGGTATTATTAGATCACTAATGGTATCCACTGATAAAATATTTATTAAATGCTTTACAACACATACAGTATCTCACAGAAGTAAGTACACCCCTCACATTTTTATAAATATTTTATTATATCTTTTCATGTGACAACACTGAAGAAATTACACTTTGTTACAATGTAAAGTAGTGAGTATACAGCTTGTATAACGGTGTAAATTTGCTGTTCCCTCAAAATAACTCAACACACAGCCATTAATGTCTAAACCGCTCTAAAAAAAAGTGAGTACACCCCTAAGTAAAAATTTCCAAATTGGGCCCAAAGTGTCAATATTTTGTGTGGCCACCATTTTCCAGCACTGCCTTAACCCTCTTGGGCATGGAGTTCACCAGAGCTTCACAGGTTGCCACTGGAGTCCTCTTCCACTCCTCCACGACAACACCATGGAGCTGGTGGATGTTAGAGACCTTGCGCTCCTCCACCTTCCATTTTGAGGATGCCCCACAGATTCTCAATAGTGTTTAGGTCTGGAGACCTGCTTGGCAAGTCCATCGCCTTTACCCTCAGCTTCTTTAGCAAGGCAGTGGTCGTCTTGGAGGTGTTTTTGGGATCCTTATGTCGGAATACTGCCCTACGGCCCAGTCTCTTAAGGGAGGTGGATCATGCTCTGCTTCAGTATGTCACAATACATGTTGGCATTCATGGTTCCCTCAATGCACTGTAGCTCCTCAGTGCCAGCAGCACTCATGCAGCCCCAGACCATGACACTCCTACCACCATGCTTGACTGTAGACACAATTGTCTCTGTACTCCTCACCTGGTTTCCGCCACACACACTTGACACCATCTGAACCAAATAAGTTTATCTTGGTCTATACACATCAGTGTGTATACATCTAGTACAGTACAGTACAGAAGTACAGAATCCCGGAAAAACCATGAAGGTGCTAAAAACTTCTCATGATCAACAATCTCCATGGTTTTCCTTCTTGAAATGTTTTTACATAATCACTGCTGTGCTGTAAAGACATTATTCAGTGACTATTCGGTCAGCCTTAGGACTTTATTTGGAGAATAACTAACACTGCATTCATCATTTAAAGCAACAGTCAAGTATCCTTCCATGGTTTTCCCTGACACTTTTCATTCAGCCCACAAGCTGAACAAATATAAACAAAAAGGTTGCTCCATTCACACTATACAGAATACTTTATTAATCCCAAAGGGAAATTGTTGTGACACAGACACGCATTAACAAAGACAGCACAAGATCACAACAATAAACTGAACAAGATACAAAACACAACAAAATTACCAATAACGGCCATTGGCACCAAACAAAACAAATTAATCAAACTACCAAATGCAAATACACCACTTTCTCTAACACCACCCCAAATAATAACCAACACAATACCAACATACTTTAAAAACAACACAAAATTCTGATCATAAACCAGATACATATATACAGCGTGAATGTGCAAATATCTCATTGTAGTAGCTATTGTATTTTGATAGCCAACCTCTGATTCATTTGTGGGATGTCAGGGGTGACAAGGGCACTCACTGACTGATTTTCAGACAGTTCCTCAGGAATCCACTGTACAGTCTATGGTCAGCTTAAAGTAGAATTCTGCTCAAAAGCCAACTAAGCTTAAACCTGCCCCCCATTCTAAGCCCCATGCTAACTATCCTGTAAAGGAAAGATGCTTATACTTGCCTAATCTAAGGGCAATCCGGTCAGGTCACATGACCGTGTCCCAGCTCTGCCTTCAGGGTGGAGGAGGAACAGCCAACAGATGCCCCATAGTAAGTCTATGGGTGACATCATTGCCCAGGCTCTGCAGCCATTGTCGCTGCTCTATCCTCTTCACTGAAGCCAGCCACTGGGGAGATTGCATGACCTGAGTGCCTTTTAGATTAGGCAAAGACATTTTTCCTTTACAGGGTAGTTAGCATAGTGCTTAGAATGAGGGTGGGAGTAGGCTGAAGCTTAGTTAGCTTTTGACTGAACTTTAGGGTAGCCATATAATGCAAATACTCTTGCTGCAACGGAACCAAAGTCTCATGTACCGTATCAGGTACAATATATAGAATGTTTTGTTAAACAAACATTTGTTCAGCTAGCTTGTTTTCTGAAGCAGGGTTTACATTGTTGTTGTGCAGTAAAGCACATGCATGCATCAACACGTATTACATTAATGCAACCCATTCATTATGAATGGGCTGCCAGCACACCCCATCACAATCAAAACCCAACCTGATTCTTATTTTAGAAATGCACAGTAGTGTAGTTTACTGTACATTGTGGTGCATTGACCACAGGTGTGTCGTTTTAGTGCCTTGGGGCGCCATTTAAAATGAAGGCACGCAACATGCATTGCAGTAACCAACCCTTATTAAATAGCCCTATTCTAGCTTTAGAAAGTATGGAGAGCTCCAACACAGGCCCTTAATGATTATTAAAGACAAGAATAAAACAAATATTCAGAAATCTCACTGTGCACTAATTAATGGTCAGGTTTCCCTATGTTAAACATGTCTGGCATAACCCTATTGAGTGTGTGAAAAATATTGTATTTTGCTAATTGTATTGTAAGTACACATTGGGGGTTATTTACTAAAGGAAAATCCACTTTGCACTGCAAGTGCACTTGAAAGTAAAGTCGCTGTAGATCAGAGGGGGACATGCAAGGAAAATAAAAAACAGCATTTTAGCTTGCACATGATTGGATGATAAAATCAGCAGAGCTTCCACTCATTTCAGATCTACCCCTTAGATTTACAGCGACTGCACTTCCAAGTGCACTTGCAGTGCAAAGTGGATTTGCCTTTCGTAAATAACCCCCATTATGTTCATGACAATGTTGATAGTGTCCAGTAATGGGGATTGAGAAAAACGAAAACACCTGCAAATAAGACATTACATAAGATGCAATAGTTTTTTTATTTTTATTGTGGTCTGTTAGTATATATAAAAACACATATACAAATTAGTGCAAAAATTTAACTTTTTTTTTAACACTATTAACATCTATGCGAGAAAACATTACATTTTTCTATTTTTGCCATTGATGTTCTTACTACAGTATGAGCATTACTTAATCCTCCACATTGTGTAAAAAGTGCGTTTGATTTAGTCACCTCTGATCCCCCCCTTCTTTCACTGTCCCCAATCCATTTCCTGAGAAGACAGAGCCTTCGGAGTCACTCTGCACATGCTCAGTTTTGGGGGTATTGCTAAAGAGTTTTTTTTTCTTGGGAGGGTGCATGTGATCAGCACAGGGCCAATCAGCACTGTCCAGATAGAGGGTCGGGGGTCATGAAGCCTCATAGATAAGTCAGAGTAGAATGAAAACTCCTCCTACAAGCTTTAACCAGACAATGATAGAAGTCACAAGACTATATACGGCTCATAAGAAAAAGGTATTTAGCCGTTTATATTTACTAAAATAATTGCATTTCCATGTTCTGTGTACTGTGGGAGACCACATATAGTAAATGCAGGGTCTTGGGTTTATTAACACTTTAAGACACTGTGCATTTAGCCTCTGTAACCGAGATTCTGGTGTTTCCATGCAGGCATAAGGCACAATGCACTGACAAGCCCTGCTGCAAACAGCTGAAAAATGTAGTGACTGGACAGGGCTGGAGGGTACACCAAGTGGTACTAATGTTTAGAGCTGTATGCACCCAGGGACAAAAGCCTGAAACAGACTTCTTGCATTTCCGGCATTCGTCCCTGGGTGAATACGGTCCTAAATGTTAGTAATACTTTGTCCACTGTCTAGCTGCTTCATTTTTAGGCCACTAATATACTTGAACAGGCTTATGGCGAGGGGCTTGGTGGTGCACTTGTACTTTCTGCTGCACAAAAACACTGGAATCGCAAGGCACAGGAAGCCTAAAGAGTACCTGTATTTAAGTCAGTCTAATCTGACATCAGCATGTTGTTACAAAGAAGCACCTGCACATATTCTTCATTAGCTTCTAGAGAATCTTGGGAGTTCCTAAACTGCATGCACTCATGCGCTATTGCCAGTTTAGAGTGACGGGATTTGAGACTCATCAATTCTAGCCTCACCCCCAAGTTTATTCATAATCCTAGCAAGCACTTTAGTAAAACAATAAATCCTCTCACATACTAGCACCAAAAATGTTATTATGCCCAAAATATAATGTATAAAATAATTCTATGCTGTAATGTGACAAACATTTTGCTGATGCCATACAAAGTATCAATTTCTGTATGCAGAAATAGCACTGAAATGTCATTACCTAAAGCCAATGACTGACGGCAATTGTAAGTGTTCTAGGATGCTTCGAACTTGTCGAGACACAATTTTCTTCTCGTCTAAATACACAGCTGAGAGAAATTTAGAAGCTGCTGAAGTGTTTTTATAGCTCTTGTGCCTCCAGTGGCCACGACTCGCTTGAAATTGATGTTCCTGAGAATCAAAGTGCTTTGTTTATCTACATTGCCCTTAAGAGAACCAGTCATCAGTTCCTGGACTAACAGCCTTTTTTACACCAAAGCTTTGCGCTGTAATGAGCACATAGGCACTGAGTAATCCATAGCAAACACCAGCCGCCGCGTTATAATGCAGTTTCTGGTGTGAACCAGCCCTAACATTATTCTCCAAAAGCAGATATCCTGCTTGGAACTCTTAGGTTAACAGATTGACATATGTTTCTACACTATACTGTATGTTACTGTTAGGAGCATGAGACAAGCTCCTACTGTATTTCTCTCTGAACCTGGTCCTAGGGTCTCTTTCCCTTCAGTCGCTATCTCTTCCCCAGCCTGAATGATGGAAGTTGCTGTGCAATGGGCCCTGCACTTTTGGCAAAGACCTTCTGCTTTCACTGGCCAATGGTAGCAGGCATTATCATCGCTGGGCTGCAGCTCGGTGCTGCCTGGTCCACCTTCTCTACTCCAAATGACCAACAGAGCTGTGGCACTCTATTTGAACATCACAGACCTAAGGCTCTGGGCGTGTGATAATCGTTCACTTCCTGGCTTCTGTACCTTGTGCCTTGCCTTGTCACTGGATTGCCTCAACTCCTGACCCATACCTGGATAACCGATTTGCTATTGATTAGCACCAGCCTTGACCCTTTGTCTAATAATGGATTCTAATCACCACCTCCCTGACACTTTGCCTGGATAAAGGATTTTGTTATCGATTGCTGTCTGCCTTGACCCATACCTGGATACAGACTGTGCTGCTGATTGTCACTTGCCCTGAACCCTGCCTAGGTACAGATTATGCCACTGATTGTCGCTCGTCTTGAACTTTGCTTGGAAAACAGACTCCATTATTGCCTGCCCTGAGCCCTGCAACCCTGGCATCTAACCAGCCACTAGTCCTGGTCGCTGCTGCATTCTATGCCTACTATGAACCACTCGACATCCTAAAGCCTTTTCATATAGTAAGGACTGGTTTATACTTGCGGTGGTGTTTGACAGGTGGTGAGGAAGTGATATGCAGAACTATGCAGGAGAGATAGTGAACTTACCTGTACTGTTTACACAAATTATATTATCTGCCCATCTCTCTGTCTCTATATCTCCTGGGGTCATTTCAGTAAGAGTTAAATACCACATTATTTTTGTCCTTAAAATAACTCGAGGGGTATTTTTCTCAAAAGTAGTCAATTCAATTAAAAAAATTAAATTATAATTTAATGAATGAGTTAAATATTTATGTTTCACAATATTTAGTGCTTAAATTTAGTGTTATTGTACATTGTTTATCGCAATTTTCTTTCACAGGCTAAGGCAGGCCATAACTGATGTGATTTTCTTTTCCTGCAACCACGGGTTGAGGGGTGCACAGTCTTATGATAACTTAATGCTCAAACCCTTCTAATATTACACAATGGCATTCTACCTTTGCACATTAAAATATATATACACAGCTCTAAAAATATCATATAAGTTTTCATTAAAATGTCTGTAGATCCTGCCATGAAGAGAACGGTGTATGCATTTCTTTTAAAGGCTGACAAACACTCTGTTCCTGTCTCCTAATTGTCCTCTTGCTATTGTAACCCTGTCACGTTTTCCCAGTTGAAACTACAAGCCGCTCTGTCAATACACAGTGCACAGGCATGGCACGTTGTTATCACCACCATATTAAACAAATTATGTGCGGTAGATGCTGTAGTGCATGAGAAGGGCAGCATGAGATCAGCAGTACAATCCTAAAAGTGAAAACAGTATTTTAATTAAAAAAAAAATAAAGATGATAGGGGGAATTCAATACAGCTGCTGAACCAGAAATCTTTATTGACCCCTCCATTATCTTTTTTTAAAAGAGGAGTATGGGAATTGTTTTCCCCCCCATAATCATACTTACCTAGGTGGATACAGCATCGGTACGATGCTGCATCTGCCCCCTCCCCGCCGCCTCTGCACTGAGAACAGAGCCATCAAACAACGCTGATGGCTCGGTTCTCTCACCTCCTCGAGCAGAGAGCTGCTGCCTGTCAATCAGCAGCTCTCCTGCTCTGCTCCTCCACGCTCACTGGAGTGCTGAACTGTGGAGGGGTACCTGGCAGATCCAGACTCCCAGAGATGGGATGACACAGTGCCTGGACTGATCTGCGTGATGTCAGCAGAGAGTGGACTTCAGACTGCTCTCTGCTGAAATTGGGTCACAGGAGTGCAAAACGAATTGCACTTCAGTGACCCTTAGGAGAAGCCCAGCCAAACGAGCTGAGGCTGGACTTCTCCTTTAAACCTTCTTGTTAATGTATTGCGACAAATGCATGAAGCATCTGAGACACTTATGGATCTGACAGCAACTTGTGCACCAAATTTAGATAGTTCTAAAATGCACTACTTTTACATTATGTCCCTTTGAATACTTCACTATTACATTGTGTCGCATTGAAGGTGCCACATGTAAAAGTGGAGCTAATTAAACAGCAACCCTCTTTTGGCATACAGAGAAAAAAGCATTAGGGCATCTCTCCTCTTGGCTGTGCCTGTTTGCCTGCTCTACCTGGGTAAGCTTTCTAACTTTAATATTTCCCCTCTTTGCCACATGTCTTAAAAAGACAGTTTGTCATATTGAAATGCTTATGTATTGCTTCATTATAGATATTTTGAATGTAACGCCTCCTGAGATAACGGTTTTGTGCCACGAAACATGTAGAGGACTCAGCATACTTTCAATATTCCTATGAGCATGGATATCCTCAGCCTTGTTTGAGGACAGCGTCTTCCCAGCAACATCAGCTTGGAATAGCAACGACTCTCAAAATGTTTGTTCTAACGAATTTGTTGCGACGGTTTTTAATTGTGGATAAATAAAATTATATATTTTTTAACAAAATATAATTGTAATCCTTGGGTACCGAGATAGTCCATTCAGCTTCTATTGGTGGGCATATGAGGGATGTTCTTAAAATTCCTTCCAGATCAAACAGAAGTGCCTTGAGTGTATTCTAAAAGACTATTTCTAAACTAAAAAGGGCAGTGTATAGTATTATCCCTGATCACTGTATTAGTGTCACTATTGATGTCAGTGTACACCCCAGCCAACGTCAGCTGTGTCAGATTTCCCACCACACTATCACGGTCCCAGTATATTTCAATGATCACTGCCATTACTAGTTTAAAAAAATAAAATAAAAAAAAGTTCCAGTATCTATACCAGATGCTTTAATTTTTACACAAACCAAACATATACTTATTGGGATTTTTTTAATCAAAGAAATGTAGCAGAATACATTTTGGCCTAAATTCTAATTTAAATTTAATTTTTTTCTTATTATTAGACATGTTTAGTTTACAAACTTTTTTATTGGTAAAAGTAAAAAAAAAAAAAAAAAATTATACAATCTTGTGACAGTGTACATCATAAAATTGACATCAAAAGCATATCATTAATAATAGAAATCTGGAATAATTCCGAAGCATACAGAAAAAGAAGTATGGAAAAGGTATACATAAAAGGTACTGTTCTGTTAAAACATGACAACATTGATTGGCATTTAGTCTTGCAGTAGCAACATATGCCTATGGGCTTTCCAAGCTCCCAATCTATGCTCAAATAGGTGCATTTTATCTTGTAGGGTATACAGAATCCTCTCCATTATCATAAGCATATCCATTCTGTCTAGGATGGAGGACAGGGGTACTACGGGGGTCTTCCAGTGAAGAGCAATGACCCACAAAGTGGATATTATTGGACATGTTTTATAGCAGAAAGTAAAAAATATATATTTTTTTCAAAATGTGTCTTTTTTTGCTCATATCACAAAAAAATCCAGTGGTGATCAAATACCACCAAAAGAAAGCTCTATTTGTGTGAATAAATAACAATTTCATTTGCGTACAATGTTACATGACCACGCAATTGCCAAATAGCGTAGTGCCGAATAGCAAAAAATGCTCTGGTCATGAAGGGGGTAAAATCTTCTGGAGGTCAAGTGGATAACATGCATTGTATATCATTTTTTTTTTGTCAACACTTCAGTTATGTATAAAAATTTAAATACTTCGGGCCAACTCACAATAGATGATTTCACGTTACATGCATTGGGGTAATGCAAAGCCATTAATTCCAAATGGCACCCCAACACACCTTGCAGGCATGCAATGCAGTGCGGTGCAAGCCAGACAATGCATAATGTGCATTGCAGTGCAGGGTGCTGCCAGAAATGGTACATGCACCATTTTTGGTGCATTCGGGTGTGCAAGTGGCATAACATGCATGCCTTACTACACCACAACAGCGTAAATGGGCCCTTGCCATTTTTTGTTTTTTTGCTTTTATGTAAAAACTTTTTAAAAAAAATACATTTTTTAAAACTACGCATTCAATTCAGATACAATATTTTTTCCTATGAAAGTCTATATTGAATAAAACAAATTCATTTTTTTTTACACACAAAATTCAGACAGTTATTTTTCTAGAAGTCTGAGATGTAAAGCTGGCCATAAACTGTCAGATTTTTTTTTTTTTTTTCATTCAGCCTGCTAACAGATTCCTCCATATACACAGATGAGGTAAATGGAGGAATCCCCACCACCTTTCCCCGCAGGGCACTGTATTCTGACAGCAGCCCCTGTAGCTGTCAGAAGACCCAAAACATTTGTCAGACTAGAATGCCATAATTATTTTGAGGTTTTGCATAACGTTTTTCAAAATGCAGCAGCTGTTGCTCACAATGACCAATTAGGCTATATTGGCTTTTAGACACTGACACAGCTCAGTTTGTCCCTAGACAGTAAAACCTGCTTAGTTTTGCCCAAGGATAGAATGAAAAACCATCCCTCCACAATTTACACCCACCCAATATCTTGAAACCTAGAAGGGTGTTAAGATGTCAATATGCTTCTCGGAAAAGCCTCAGTGGCAGCTGTAAGAGCCTGTATCTACTAGGCTGCTGTTTTTTTAGTATATATATATATATATATATATATGTATATATGTATATATATATATATATATATATATATATATATATATATATATATATATATATATATATATATATATATATATATCTATCTATCTCTAAAGGTTTTAACACTAAACAATGTCTTATATTTTTCTATGATAGACTTCATTGTTTATAGTCCTTTTTCTACTTCTTTAAAAGCACTAAGGAATTAGGTGAAGGAACCCAGACACAAAAGCCCCCTTAATACTAGGACTTAGAGTGGCTTTGTTCCTCTGCTATCAGCATGAATCACTTCTGATCATTTTTCCTGATACCAAGAGAAAAATGGTGACGAGGCTCCAGCTGATTGACAGCCTCAGCTCTGTTCCTGTTTGCTATGTGAAGGGGGGTGTGACCCTTCCCTCCAATCAGCTCTCAGAGCTCTCCTCACTGAGCTCTGCAGAGTGTGACTTCAGCTTTCTGTCCCCTTTTTTCTCAACTCTCAGACAAGCTTATAAATTCAGCACTTTGAACAGATGTAGAGAAGACTGCAGATATAAAAAGGTACAACTTATGCAGAAGAATTTGTTTAATCTCTTTGTATCACCTGAGGATAGTGACTTCACTGGGTATATGTAAGGGTTTACAACCACTTTAATATAACACTGTGCGTTGGCATTTCTGGTGACTCCAATATGGCAGTGTCTTGTAACACGCCATATAAGTCACATAGCCTATACCAAGAATTACCAGGAATTTTTTTGGTGACCAAGCACTGGATGGGGGTAGCTGGGGTACACTGGGAAAGGCAAGTACTCCCTGCTTAAATAGGATCATTTTCAATAATCCTGTTACTAAGCCCAGTACAGTCAAAGCACAAGTTCATATTAGGACATTCACAACAACATGGCTTGTACTGATATCAGAGATGATCATAAATCCATATCTCACTATTGTTCCTTCAGAAGTAGTTAATACAGTTTTTACACATTCCCTGGGAATGAACTAGCAACATATTGGGGTTGATTTACTAAAGGCAAATGGGCTGTTCACTTTTTAAGGGAACTTTCCCCAGAATTTAGTAAATGAGGTGAAGCTCTGATGACTTCCATCATCTAATTATGTGCAAGCAAAAACTTGATTTTTTTTCCTTGCATGTGATTAGGTATTCTTTGCAAAGTGAAAGCTCTGGGGCAATTCCCCTTGTAAAATGCAACTTCCCTTGCAAAATAAACAGCCTATTTGCCTTTAATAAATCAACCCCATATCTTATCAAGCAACAAAACAGCTGGAGTTTTCTACCTTCATCTAATGGAATTTCAGCCCAGTGATAATACCAAGAATCTCTAAAGTTGCTTCCTATACTAAAACAGCTAAATGCAAGGGTTTGACAGAGCTGAATGGAGGATATCCAGATTTTATTTATATGGATCAGTCACTCCCTTTCACCATCACCAGTTCAAAGCATATGGATACACCAGGACCAGCAATCCAAGAGAGTCCAAAAGTCTTTAAATAGTTCTTTAACAACATGGTGTAAAACATCCAATGTGTTTTGGGGTTCACAACCTCCTCCATCAGGCCTACAAAAAAAGCACAAATACGATTATATTAAAATATGAATACTTTATATAAAGCTAAATACAAATATTGTGAATTAAATATATAGAATATTTATAAAAAACAATGGGAACATATAATGTCACTCTGATAGTTGTCCTTTAACCACTTAAGGGCTGCCCCATGTACATATACTGTGGAAGGGTGGCCCTTAAGTGCAAAATCATGTACCTGTACGCAATTGTTTTCTTTGGCTCTGGGGCGCACGCGCATGCCACCGGAGCCCTGCTCCCACTGTGATTGGACACAGCGGGAGCCAATCAGTGGGTCGGCGATCGTTCAGAGAGATGCAGAATGGCAGTCTGCCCATGTACAGGGCAGATCACTGTTCTGCTTGTAAGGAAGACAGATGTTGTGTTTCTGCAAAGCAGGAACACGGATTGCTGTCTTTCTACAGTTAAACCAGTTAAAGCACTCCCAGGAAACACATTTAACCCTTTGATTGCCCCTGATGTTAACCCCTCCCTTGCCATTAGTACAGTGACAGAGCATTTTTTTTTTTTAGCACTGATCACTGTATTAGTGTCACTGGTCCCCAAAAAATTGTCACTTGGTGTCAGATTTGTCGGCCGCAATGTCGCAATCTCGCTAAAAAAAAGCCGGTCGCCTCCATTACTAGTAAAAAAAATTAAGTCCATAAATCTATGCCATAGTTTGCAGACTCTATAACTTTTGTGCAAATCAATCAATATAGGCTTATTGGATTTTTTTTTTTACCAAAAACATGTAGCAGAATACATATTGGCCTAAATTGATTGATTCATTTTTTTTTTTTTTGAATATGTTTTATAGCAGAAAGTAAAAAATATATATATATATTTTTTTCAAAATTTGGTCGGTCTTTTTGTACCGCCAAAAGCAAGCTCCATTTGTGGGAAAAAAGGACAATTTTATTTGGGTACAGTGTCACACGCAATTGTCAGTTAAAGCAACGCAGTGCAGTATCGCAAAAATGGCCTGGTCAGGAAGGGGGGGGTAGACCTTTCCGGAGCTGAAGTGGTTGTTAACCCACTTGGTGTTGTTGCTACCATGCTCTTTGTAACATTAAATGATGTGCTGCATTGCATGTGTTTTCTAAAAAATCTGCTGCTAAATGCCTTATTTTATAGCGCTGATCAGCGCTCATGTGTCTGGCCGTCTCTCTCCTCTCTTGAGCCGACAGGAAAGTGGGCAGAGCAGGATCAGCCAGGACTTTTAGGTGATACATGGGGCCAAAATGACACAGCACAAGTACTGTGCTGTATAACATGCTTTAAGGGAACAGGATCCAATTATTTTTTCAGGTTAACAAACGCTTTAAGCTGTATCAGAAACATAAAAGAGAAAGATCGCCAAGAATGCATACCTGTCAGCTTCTGTCTACCTGCTGAATGTTTGTATTCTGACTCTTCTGCTGTTTACGCTGAAGGAAGCGTGCTTTCGCATCAGATATTGACTGATCATCATTTCTTTTTTGCACCTTCTTCAATGAGGATTCAAATCCATCTGTAACAGATATCAGAAACCATTTCAACACAAGACAAATAGAGGGAAAATGTGGTTTTACTGCAGGCAAATAAAATCTTATGGTAGCTGTGTCTGTTTAAGGAATGCCAGAAAAGAGCATTAATCCTGTTTGACCACTCTGACCACCCCCCCCCCCCCCCCCAGCCCAGATGCCTTCATGCATCCATCCCGCAGCCATAATGCATCACAATGTTTATAGCTTCTTTGCACTGGCCCTACAGACTGGATGAACCTGCACTGCCTGTATGAACATAAATAGTGCAGCAGACGGAGGATATGGGATTAAGGTAAAGATACAGCCGGAGCTAGGAGCCAATTGTACAAAAAAAAAACAAGCTAACAACTGCTGCCCTTAACCACTTGAGATCTTGGATGTACCAGACATGTCCAAAGAGCTTAACTCATTAAAGGCACTGCCAATGTATATAATCTGTTAGCTTTTCAAACTCCCTTGCTTTGGGGAGAAAAATGGTATTCAGAGACTCTTCTGCCATCACTACTTGCGATAGTTCTGGCATTTTGATACACACAGTAATGTTATACAATATGATGCAATTTTAATTATTTGATAGAGGAGCTATATTCTAATTATATACATTTTTTAGAGAATGATATGATCCCAAGAACAGACAGTTTAAACTCACTGCAGCTACTTTCAGGACACATCCTTACATTATTATTCACAGTGAAGTAATGCAATGTAAAAAAACAACTAGTATTTAAATATCTTGCATGCACTGCCAGCAATTATGTACAGTAGCTGATGAGAAAAGATATAGGCAGCAGTAGCAGTCATTTAGCTGATGTTTGGGAGCCAATTTATTTTTAGAAGGCAATATGTAGATGCGCCTTTAATCAAAATAGCAAGGAACTAAAATGTGCACGGTGCTGAACAGGCAAATTAAAATGCATATACAGAACCTGCACCTTCAGCTAAGTAATCTTTTAGTTATTTCCTGTTGCCATTTCTTTTGAAAAAAGTAGCTGGTACTATATACAGTGTTTTGGCTATGTTACAGAAATCAATAGCTAGTAAGAACTCAGGCTTCCACATAATAGGTTTCATTCTCCTAAGGTATCTCAAAAGAACAGTGTTTGTACTGTATACATCAGTCATCATATTTTTCCTAAGTTTTCAATTTCCACTAAACCGGGGCTCATTAACCCTTTATGACAGGGGTGCCCAACCTTTTGAAGAGCGAGGGCCACTTAAGCGACTTGGTAACTGTTCGCGGGCCACAATAAGTGGAGCGGACGGAAGACAGATCCGTGTCCACTCTGTATATGCAGATCAGACATGGACACAGCCCACTCTACTCTGTGGGCCCCCTATCCAATCCAACCAGATGGAAGGGGACTGATCTTCTGTTTTTTTTTTTTTTTTTTTTTTTTTTTTAGTGGAGGTAGGTGGGTGCAAATGGACACAAGTCCGTTTACATCTGCCACTCCATAGAGGTGAATGGAGGGTCCGCGTGGGTTGAACCGATGATGTGAAAGGGGCCTAAGGCTGCTTTCACACTGATGTGCGGCAGTTTACCTGCACTGCGGGTGCAGTACAGTGCACCTGTGGCTTTCCTGCAGGTTAGCTGCACTTTGCCATCAATGCCTATTATATCCTGTAGGTGTGGTGCACTTTCTGAAAGTGCACCAAACCCACAGATAATAACAGAAGTCTATGACTCAGTGCAGGTAACCCGAAGGTGCAATGTGCTGCACCTGCGGATCAGTTTGAAAGCAGCCCAGTAACCAATGCAGAACAGATATGTCCATATATACACTGCTTTTAGTAATAAACTTACCTTTAATAACAGTCTTCCATTCAGGTATCTCCGGCTGTTGCTGTCCCAGGCAGAATGCATTTGGTATCATTCTGCTTGGGACAGGAGCCGGTGCTGTACAGGAAGCATCGGCAAATGCTGCTCTGCTCCAGCCGCTTGCTTCCTCTACCGCTGGCTTCATTTAAAACACTGATGCTCTGGGATGGTGGGTCGGCAACCCACGATCTGGACTTGAGAACCTGCTATCCCAAAGCAGGAGGTCACGGCCACATCAGAAGGCTCCGCGGGCCACATCAGAAGGCTACGCGGGCCACATGTGGCCCCCGGGCCACTGGTTGGGCACCCCTGCTTTATGATGTTTCCAATTGTTCATTGATCCCTAAACATTTATCATTTGCAAATAAAAGGATACATTGAAGGTTGCATGACATCATTACTGAAAGTCTTTTCAAAAATGTTTAAAATATTTTTGTGAATTTAATACACATTTCCTGTGGGTATCTGCAGCTGCCGAATGGTTGTTACAATGCTGAATAGAAAACGTTAACCAAATTCCTCCATCCTCACTATGCAGCATGGATGGACAAAATCTTCTGCTGTGGCTAGTGTATTTTGACAGCCGGTCCCAGCAGCTGTCAAAATACCCAAACAGCGACTACATCTGATTAGTTGCAGGTGCTGTTTGACCAACTCATTTCTGTCAGGCTCCTTTTATTCTTCAATTGAGGGAAGTCACTGAAAGGGCCACCCACTGAGCAAATTTTGACTGCTCATACAGAACTTGCTGAAATTTGCTCAGTGTATGGCATGCTCCAGTATGGGAAGTGAACACGTATATTATTAAAGGAAGGCGGAGGGTGGAAAGACACACAACGCAAAGCACACCAATAAAAGAGATCAGTAACAACACACAGCTGATAGAGGTAATCAAGAACACTCTTACTGGCAACAGACCATCCAAACCTAAGAAACTGCCTCGCTGCTAGACACTTTACCTCAAGGACTTGGCGTGGAGCTCTACAGAGATTTCAAAAGATTAACTGACCCCAATCAACCTTTTATAAAATGAATGACTACCTATTGTCCCCCAGGCAGGAACCCTTTGAATAGTACTATCATTCTTTCGGGGTCGATATTGACCTTTTTGGGGAACCCTGCACTAAAAACCATGACATCAGGAATCAATAAGTTTGTTGTGGGCAACACAGACACTGCATTCAGACATTGAGTTGAGAAAAAGGTACCAAAAAACAAAAGAAAAAATTGTAGACAAGTATTGGGTCATCAATTACTGTTCTAAATTTACAGGAGTGTGTTAAATTATGAAGTGAGCTTACCATAATGTCGCTGCGCTTTTTCTCTAGAATTCCATTTAGCCAATTCCTCTTCAGTCACTTCTTCTCTGGCCACATTGCTCAATTCATAAGCATCAATATCATGCAATTTTGGAAGCAAGTCTTTAACCCATTCATAGCGGATAGGACACACAGTCCTGACAAATATCTTAGATGTCACCAAAACACTATGGAACAAAATCCACTCCAAGTTGGTGTCCTGGCCAAACAACTGAGATTTAAATGGTAAATTATATATTAATGAATTCACAAAAAAATCACAATTATGGGAAATGAATGGTACATTTACATGTGAACAAAAGGCTTTAACCAAAAAGCTTTATTGTTATATATATATTTTTTATCATCACACAGATGTAATTAGAAGACTTCTATAGCAATATTAATGTATTTTACATAAGTAATAATGTGTACGCTGCCTTGGCAATTGCAAAACATCAAACCACATCATGATTAAGAACAATACTTAAATTGGACTTAGCAGTAACTTTTTTGCGTGAATACTTTTTTGAGCAAGAGAATCAAAAGTATCTTTTTTCAAAAGACTGACTTTTGTCATTTCATAACCTTTCATCTGAAGCCAGGTTCAATCTTTTAGGTTGCCTGAGCAGAGCATTCTAGGAAAAATGTATTATTAGTCTGCAACAGTGAAGATGAAATATTTTGTCATATCAACTGTCTGCAACAGTCAGGAGGAAGTATTTGTCTATGTCCCCTCCTTTCCATCATGATGACTTTTGTTCATTATAGTGTTCTGGGTCAGAACAGAGGACGATGATGTTTTGACACAAAGAAAAACAATGGCAGGAAGAGTAATGTGATATTTTTGACAACTAATACAGTTTACATTTACACATTAATCCCATGGAATATAGGATGTCTGACTTACCAGTAAAATCTGCTTATTGGGAGTACAGGACACAAGATCAGTAGAAGACACAAGGTCTTTAAAGTGATTTTAGAGCTTTTTTTTTTTTTTTTCATTAAAAAACATTTTATACTTACCTGCTCTGTGCAACAGTTTTGTGCAGAGCAGCCCAGATCCTCCTCTTCTTGGGTCCCCCACCGGTGCTCCTGGCTCCCCCGCCAAGTGCCCCAATAGCAAGCCGCTTGCTCTAGAGGCAAGAGTGCATGCATGCTTCTGAGTTGCGACCTCTGTGTCCATAAGACACAAAAGGGGTTATTTACAATTACTAAAACTGGAGAACGCAAAATCTGGTGCAACTCTACATAGAAACCAATCAGTTTACAGGTTTTATTCTCAAAGCCTAAATTGAACAAGCTGCAGTTAGAAGCTGTTTGGTTACCATGTACAGCTGCACCAGATTCTGAGTACTCTAATTTTAGTAAATCATCCCCAAATAGTGGGGCTCTGCCCTGCCCTTGCTCCCTCATCCCTGGCTCTGATTGACAGCAGGGGGAGCCATAGGCCAATGGCTCTCCCTGCTGTATCTAAGCCAGTGAGGAGCAAGGGAGCAGTGGGTCTCGTGCATATCGTAGGATCAAGACCAGGCTCAGGCAAGTTTTTAGGGGGGCTGCTGGCGAAGCTGCATGCAGAAGGTTTTTTTACCTTATTGCATAGAATGCAGTAAGGTAGCAAACCTTCTGCTTTTACAACCCCTTTACTCCCAGAAAGATTTTACTTTTAAGTCATCAATTCCATTTTTATAGTCATACATTACGGGACACAGGAACTTGAATCTTTAACAATTGAACATCCAAAAGCAGGCCAATGAGTGGGCAACAAAGAAAACAAATGTCAATGAGCCAATCTAACAAATGGGTCAAGAAGGGCTCAGAGCAGATTGTAGCACCTTGTAATTAAACACTTTCAATCAAGATTAATTATTTTTAATCCTTATGCTGCCAGCATTAGTAAATAGACAAGAAAGTATATTGTATTTACTTGTTCTAAAAAATGTCATAACTCAGGAGTCTTCATGGGCATGTTTTCCCCTCTCAGGGGCTCTCAATTAAGCACACCCTCTTGCCTGAATGCCTGGCCTTAGGGCAGATGGATTGCAGGAAGTAAATGTTACATGAATCATCGGCCTTTTGGCTAAGATCAAGTGTAGTATCTGTTCTTATCAGTTGCCAAAGGAGGCGATGTTTCTGGCCCTATTGAGAGGGTGGCAGGCTCGCTCTCTGATGGCGTAATTAGTGCCTGGAAGGTACGGTTTCGGTAGGGGCACGCTGGGTACCCTGGATATTGGGGTGGCAGCGTATGGCCTGAGTCTGAGCCGTGCTGGATGGGTGCTCCTGGTGAGGATGGGTGCTGCTATTGGTCGGATCCAGAGGGTCGAGTTACCTGGCCTTCTGGCCTGGATTGGGGTGGCTCTAGCCCCGGACAGTTTTTTGGTGAACTGAACGCAGTGAATCCCTATGCTGCGGGGGAGGATCGGTTAGTAAATTCCCGAATGTAATTAGGTAGGAGTGATGGGAGTGACGGTGAACCTGTTGGTGGGACGGGCTCTCACCAAGCTTCCTGATCTCCATGCCTTCCTGTCTGTGGTGGGGGCTGCTGTGGCCCGGACCGTTGGCCAGGGCGGTCTTGAAAGCCAATGGAGTATTTCCCCCTGGAGTGGCAGTCCAGGGGTGCCTAACAATCACTGTGTGTGAGGGACACATTGATTTAAGGCACCAAGGTCACTGCACCATTCTTTTAACAGCACGCTTTTTTAGCACCTGCCTCTTGGGCCAGGCCTTTTGGCTGGGACCAGAGGAATTTTTGATTCCTGGCCAGAGGGCCTGGTCATTGTCTCGCACAATGGCCACTTCTTTCACTCCTCCTCTCCACTATCCCTTCCCCCACTTTATTTTATTTATTCCTTTGTTTGTCACTTTTTGTATTTTTTTGTTGGTACACGGTTTGTTGCACGTGTGATTAGTAGGGTCACAGGTCCCAGGGCCTGTCCTGAACGTCAGGGAGGGGGTGGACATGGCCTTCTGGCTTAGTTCGCCCTCTCTCAGTAGGGTTGGGGTCTCCCTTCGGGGGAGCCTCACCTAGTATTTGGGTGGGTCTGTTTCGGCAAACCTTCCAGAGAACGGGTCTGACTGGTTTCGGCCAGGAAGACCAAGTTTCCGCCCCGGGGGATTCAGGACAAGGTCCTCTGATTTTAGAGGTCTGTGTACCCGTTGCACTTTTGTCGCACCTCTTTATGTTGTGCACATTTTTTATGCACCGGGTGAGTTTTTGAGTGTGTTTTGCACGCCATCGGCTTTCAATAAAAAATGAATCATCTGCCTTTACTCAAGATGGCTGCAGCCAGAAATGCCCAAACAGATTTCTCAACAAAATCAAGCATGAAACATGGATGGATGGGTGAGTGTGGTTTGAATAATAAAAATTAATTCAATAACATTTTCAATTTGTGGTGTTCAGATACAGCTTAGTTCCACTTTAAACATGTGAACAGAAGGCCAGGTGGCACTCTTGGAAATCTGAGAAACAGGTGACTGACACTAAAAAGCCTTTGAAACACTAATACATGGGGTGCTCTAACTATGGCCCTCCGCCTGTTGTGGAACTACAAGTCTCATCATGCCTCTGTGTTTGGGAGTCATGCTTGTAACTGTCAGCCTTGCAATGCCTCATGGGATTTGTAGCTGTTCAACAGCTGGAGGGCCACAGGTTGAGCATCTGGTTGAGTGCACCTTAACAGAGCAGAGAGTCCTTGTCCTCAGGGCCCGCTAACAGGTCAGGTTTTATGCATTACCTTGGGGAGATGCAGACTAGAATACTGCAATCACTGAGCAGCAAATGATATCACCTGTGATGTATTTCAGTTATCTTGCAAACCTGGCCTGTTAGTGGCACCTAAAGACAGGGTTGATGACCACTGCTTTACAAAATCAGAACTCAGAGACCCTCTGTGCAAAGGTGGTAGCAATGAGGAAGGTAACCTTGCAAAGTCAGATAAAGGAATATCCCCAGGAGTTTTGAAGGGCCACCTCTTAAGGGCTAAAAGAACCAGGTTAAAGTCACACAGAGTTACAGAGGAATGCAAGGGGAGACATGTGCGACACCCTGCACAAAAGCCTAAGGAATGAGAGGCCAATGGTTTCTGAAACAGAGCAGCCAAAGCTGAGATTTGTCCCTTGATGGTATTTAAGGCCATATACTAATCTAGACAAGACTATGTAAAGGACAGGATGCAACCAACAGAGGTGTGCAACGGTAGACTCTCAGAGAAGTTGACTTTTCAGGCTTTACGAAGGTAGGAATGACTAAATCCAATAAGCCCTTGGATTCAAGCAGGGTGGTGGACCAGTCCTTGGGACAGAATGTCTGTGGACTGAAGGTCTGGACTAGCTGGATGGGTAAATGGAGAATTCAATGTTCTCCTGGTCCGGTTCAGTGCAACAAAAATTAATGGGATGCCCTCCATCTCAATCCTGTAGAGCAGACAAGGGAGAAGCTGGAGAGGATGAAAGGCTTAGGTCAGGTGGAACTGGTCCCACAGAGTCAGCAGGGTGTCCACTGAGAAGGCTTGCAGGTCTCTGGACCTATTGGCAAACCTGTCCAGTTTGTTGTTTGATCTGAACACCATAAGATTCATGTCCTGTGAACTCCCCCCAGCAAGGAGATTGAAACACTGTTGAATGGAGAACCCATTCCCCCAGATCTAGACACTGACGACTGAAACAGTACGCCTGTCAATTTTCCACACCCGGGTGTAGACAGGGCTGGAATATGAAATCCTGCCGAGAGGGGATCAAGTCCACTTTCTTTTGAGTGGCGTGACTTCTGGTGCATGGCTGTGGCATTTGTCAGGTAACCTCACAACTGAGGGGTCCAGTTATAAGGAGACAACCAAATTGCCCAGAGTTACAGGATGTTTATGTGAAGCCAGGGTTAATTTGCTTACAAAGTTCACTGCATCGAGGAGCACCCAGGACTCATTTCTAGCCTGGCAGGCTGGTATCCAGTGTGATAGCTTTCTCCCTCTTTGGGGAAAGGGGTTTCCGCTCCAGCATCGCATGGGAAATCCACCATATCAGGGGGAGTCTGGCACATGGGGTGGTCCAAGCACCCAGTCCGTTTCTCTCATGCTGCCAAAATGTTGAGGTACAATGGTCTAAAGTGAAACTTGATGTACTGTACTGCGATTCAAAAGGAGACAAGACCCTTGTGTAGGCACAAATTGAGGGGTGACCCTGGGACCAAAGGGTGTATGCATGAGAGCAGTAGGACAGGACAGAAGTTTGTCCTTGGGCAGGAAGATCCTATACAAATCCAATGTCAGGCCTAGGTATTATAATCGGTGACTCTGGTCCAATGACGACTTTTGAAGGTTGAAGATTCAATTGAAGTTCTGCAGAATCAGCATGGTCCGCTGGACATTGTCTGACAGGGATAGGGAGGACTGATCCTGTATCAGGAGATTGTCTAGGTAACCCCCAACATGTACTCCATGGGAACAAAACAGAGCTAAGATCTAGGCAACCACTTTGTTGAATTCTGGGGGGGAGGGGGTTTGAACAGGCCGACGTGAAGGGGAACAATTTGCCAATGTTGTTCGCCCACCACAAAACCAGATAGCGTTGAGGAGAAAAGATGGGTATGTGCAAGTAGCACTGATGTTTACTGAAGCCAGAAAATCCTCTTTGGGGATGACTAACCTGCCCCATTCTATGCAGAACCTTCAAACCCATAGGGACAAGCAATGGGTCTTCAGGTACAGGTTGGGCTGAACACCTCTATTTGATTTGAGAACTATGAACAGGTTCAAGTAGAAAAACAAAAAAGGGAACTGCCCCAACTAATTAATTAGTTTTCGCAGCAAGGTACACGTGGATGTGTTTTGCACAAAACAAATCAAAAGGAGGAATGTGCTTCCTCCAGACATACCTGCCCTTAATATATCTATGGCTTTATATGTTGCAACATGAATACTCCCGATGATTACAGTTAGGGGCCTTAATGAAAGAGTGCGGCTTACACACATATTTGCAAATGTTATACAAAGAAAACTTATTTTTTTAACTCAAATTATTAGAATTTTTTTTTTGTTGGTTAAAGCGGAAGTAAACCCATCCATAAAATAAATTCATTTCCGGCACGCAGAAATGTAACACTACCATTGGTTGTGCTCTCAACCAAACTGTCAAACCATCCAATGGCTGGTGTCATAACTGATCACATGTGCAGCATCATGGCAGTTGTAGATTAAACAGAAGCAAAGATGGCAGCTTCCTTGGCTGAAAACGATAGGGGGGTTTACTTACACTTTAAGTTGGTAGGTGGGCTGGCAGACTCTTGTTTCGTTGGTTTGAGAAGAAACCCTGAGTGTGATCTTTGTATGGAACTAGATCAATGACCCCTTGCAAAAGGATCTGCTGAACAGCAAGAAACTCTGCCCATCTTTGTGGGAATAGTGGAAAATTTGAAAGCATGAAGTGGGGAGGAGGCAGACTCCCAAATTCCAGTTTGTAGCCCGCACTCTGCCGGGGGTGGGGAGAGGAGCATCCCGCCCATTCAATGGGAAGAGGGCTTGGAGAAAGACTTGGCTGGCTTGGAGAACCCTTTTTCTGATGAAATTACGTTTCAGACATCAGCTTGGAGCTGGGGGCCTAAGGGGGACAAAATTAGCTTTTCTGAACCTCAGGGGTAGAAGGTCTACCCTTGGAAGTGTGGCCCTTCTTTCTGGGAGGAAAAGTACACTTAACCCCCACGATCTCCCTGATGTACATATCCAAGCAGGGACCAAATATGTATTCCCCTTCAAAGGGCAGCTATTTTAGGAGTTTCTTGCACAGGAGTTGGGCTGACGTTCGTGGCAAATCCACACTGCGTTTTAGATGCCACTGAAAATAATGGCACCTGAACCTGCTTTTTACATTTTTTTTTGAGATCGCGGGCAGAATTACAGCGATCTGCTGCAATCCCAAAATGCCCAGATGTGAATGGAGCCTAAATGTTTCTAATCATTTATTTGTTACAGCATTTCTGCAGCAGATTCAGAGGACTTCCCGAAAATGTATTTTCAGCAACCAAATATTTTTAGTTATTTGGGTGTTTAAATAGAAAGAAACTGGGATTTTAGGGCCTCATGCACACTAGATGTTTTTGCAGCTGCTTCTAGGAGTGTCTGACGTTTTTTTACTGCCTCTAAACACCCCTCCATATTAGATATAATATAAATTATATTATGTGAAATACAAATTATTTACTCTGGCCAATGAAATTAACGTCTAAGAGCTAGATGCCCGTAAAAGGGCCTAAAAGCTTGTAAAAGCTTTAGACACTTTTACAAGCGTCAAGCATTTTTTCTGCAAAAACACTGCTGGCTTCTAGGACAGTTAAAAAAAGTCCTAGTTCAAACTTGTGCAGTGTGTTTGTGAATAGGCTGCCGTGACCGCATAAATGCGGGCCGCACAGCCCACACTAGTGTGAACTAGGGCTAAGGGACAGAAACATACATTTTATAAAAGCATAATTTAGTTTAAAAACATACTTAAAAATGCCATATGCGATATAGTTAAAGTGGTTGTATAAGGTTTTTTACCTTCATGCATTCTATGCATAAAGTTAAAAAACCTTCTGTGTGCAGCAGCCCCGCCTAATACTTACCTGAGCACCCTCTCGATCCAGCGATGTCCACAAGATCCTTGGCTCTCTGAGGACTCACACTCGTGATTGGCTTTTGGCTGCAGCCAAAGCCATTGGCTGTCAATAACAGCCAGTAAGCCAATCAGGAGGAGAGGGTGGGGAGGGTGCAGCTCCATGTGTGAATGAACACAGTGCCGTGGGTCAGGAGCGCATCTGCTTGGGCACCCAGCAGGAGGGAGGAAGTAGGAGCGCCGGCGTGGGACCCAAGAGGAGGAGGATCAGCGCTGCTCTGTGCAAAACCATTGCACAGAGTAGCTAAACAGAAAAACAAGGCTTTAATATTGCTTTAAGACTGGTAGTGTACAGTATACATTATAGGGTTGTTGCATCAAAATATAACAAACCTCTATAGATTTTTTTTCTTCTTGTTTGCCTTAATTATATAATATATGGCATTTTTAAGTAGGTTTTTTAACCCCTTGGCGCCGTCCGTGAGCAAATATGCGGCCTCTCGGTGGGTGGACCTTTGCGTTCATTAGTGTCAATACAGCTGGCCACACAAAACCATATACTATAAAGGCCAAATGAAAAACACTTTAAAAGTTGTATGCAACCAGGCAGGATATTGGACTACATAGTTGAATAAGAAAACCATATAATATATGGCAAGCCTTAATGTTTTTCAGCATGGCAAAAAAATGTTAAACTGTTATGGAGCTAAATCCAAACCATCTATCCCTTTACCCCTTACCTCTTCCTATTGACCCTCCATCAATCTTAAGGATTTTAAGGAGCTTCTGCCCTCAAATCACATTTGAGGAGCTTCTGCAGTTGAACAACTTTTGATGATCCCCTGATTAGCTCTAATAACCAAAAGATGCTAGATTTGATCTTTGTACCTTTGTTTAATTGTCATGTGTTGTCACTGATGAGACTTTTTTCAACCTCTTGTAATCTGATAAAGATTGCATTTTCTGTAAAACCCAATAACAAAATGTTGCAAATACTCAAAATACTTACAGCTGATGAAGGGTGGATGTGCACCACACTGCCATTTCCATCCATTGTGCAGAATGTTTTTCCTACTGACCTATACAAGCAAAATGTTCTATCAATATAAAACGGAAACAAAGAACGGAAACACAAAATGGCAAAAAAAAAACACACACAACCATAAATCACCATTCCCTTATCTAACTGCAGAAACGAATATCAAATTGGTTGATATGGGCCACAACAGTCTAGTCATTGTTCCCAATGCCCTACTAAGCACGTTGGGGAAGCTAAAATGAAAAAGAATTCATTATAATACTATAAAATATACATTATATAGAAATCGGAATGAGCTTTTTACATCCCGAATTCTATCTATTTTTGTCAAAATCTTCTTTTCATTGATTTATACAGAGATCAAGAAATAGGTTTCATAGAGCAAGCACTTAGTCTAAAGCAACGTACACAGGTCACATCACAGCATACAACCATATATTCTGCTTACAGCATTGTATCAAAACAACAGGATATCAAGTAACAGTCCTCTCTTACAGTATATGGGTCATAGAAACATTACATACAATGTCAAAACATTGAAAAAAAAAAAAAAACATCCCAGAAATAATACCCATATGAATTCTATTTAGTCAGCAATATACCATTTAGGACCCACTCATTTCCTTGTAGGCCGTAGTTGTAGTAAAATTATTCCAAGTAGCTTTTTTGAATTGTTCATAACAGTCTTACAGTCTACATTTTATATATCCATTCCTCAAACCCCATAGTGTCTTGGATTTTAGTGAGCGATTCTTTAATTGTTAGGACTAATTTGTTTGCAAAATAATGGAATCTGGCTTTGGCAGTATTTAAAAGATGAGGAACTGGAGACCTCTTGAATGTTCAGAACGACATTAGAGTGGCATGAACAGGACTACAAGGGGGTAATCTTGGAGGTTGTGTTGTAAAGCCTTTGCTAACTCTCTCACCTCTTGCTAGAAGGGTCTAATATAAGGACACTCCCACCACAAATGTAAAAATGTGCCCCATTTAACCACAACCGCTCCAACATCCCGCATCGACTAAAGGATATACCAGAGCCAATTTTGCTGAAAACCTATTTCATCTTGACAACAGCTTAAAACAAGACTGGGGAGAAGTCACGGAAGCCTGTCTCAAAATCAACGTATAGCTAGCTGAAAGGGGTCTCAAAGCAGGGTCATGCTCCTTATCCATGATCTTGGAAGATCTAAACTACTCTAAAAGGAGTCTCCACATATTCGGGATGGAAAGTCCCCACTCCCCTCACAAGGACTTTAAGGTTCTCAACGGGAACCTTTAAGAAAGTGGAATCTTCCTCCATCAACTCATCCCCCACAGCTATTACCTCTTGTATCAATTGACCCTTTCTTTTTAGATTGTAAGCTCTAACGAGCAGGGCCCTCTGATTCCTCTTGTACCAAATTGTAATGTAATTGTAATGTCTGCCTTTATTTTGTTAAGCGCTGCGCAAACTGTTGGCGCTATATAAATCCTGTATAATAATAATAATAATAATAATCTCCTAACCTCCCCAGCTGATAAAGAAAGCCATGCATTCCCCAGGTGTGAACACTGGGTGGTAATAGCACAGAGTAATAGCACGGAGCACATTCCAGTCTACAATACAAACCAGGCCATTAGCTTTATAGTATAAATTAACACCATGGAGGCTTAAGCCTCCATCCCCCTTTGACCAACGGAGTAGCATGTAGGATAACCTAGATTTCTTGCCCCCATATGAACTTCACATATACAGAACAAATCTTATGGAAGTACAATTTAGGAATATATATCGGAAGCATTTGAAGGCAGAATAAGAATATAAGCAGAATAGTAACTTTGAGGATGTTAACCCTCCCTAACCCTGTAAAATAGGTCTTATTCCAACCTTCTAGATTCTTTTTAACTTTCTGCAGGAGACTTGGAAAATTTGCTGAGTACAGCGGCTCCAGTTTGGCTGGTAACAAAATACCAAAATAGGTTATATAGTGGTCTTTACAATGAAAGTGGAAGGAGGTTTCTAAGATTTGCTTCTCTACCTAGATTAATGGGAAGGATTGAAGATCTGCTCAAGTTCATTTTAAAAAGTAGACAACCCTTGAAATCTATCCAATTCCACCATAGTATTGAGCAGGGAGACCTGACGTTTAGTAACAAAAAAGGCAACAACGGCAAAAGCTGCCAGTTTATGCGTTACCGATCCTAATTTTTCCAGCGCTATACAAAAAAACTAAACAAACAAAAAAACAACTGGTGAGTACCAATTACGCGGTTAACTTCTCATTGACAGGCCCAGTGACATAAGCTAATGTGCAGTCAATAACTGGTCATTTTTATATAAAACTTACGTGAAAGGAAAAAATGTATGAAATGCTTAAAGCAACCAAATTCCAACTTTTAGTTGCCATGGGCAATGCAGGCACTTTCCCTCTTGGACATGTTTCTTTAATAATAAACAGAGAATATCGGACTTACCTTCTGGCAACATTGGAAAAGAAACCAGCACAAAGGCAACGTGTGATCATTTCATTCCTAGGGAGGTCGATCCTTTCAAAGGGAAAGTCCTTCACCTGATTAAATAAACAAGCGCCATGAGTGATTTATGGATTCATTACATCGGTGAAGTCTACAAGCTTTTGACAGCGATTGGATTTGGGGCCAAAAGGAGTCTAGAATTACACCTAGTACCTCGGCGTGAGGGGAAGGACCGATAGTTGTATTATTGATCTTGATGAAAAAGTCAGGGAAGAGGGCCCAAGCGAGGAATATTACTGTGACGGGAGGGCACATGGAACCCAGAATCTCTTGGAAAGGTTGGGAAACCCATGTTTCAGCTCCCCATGCACCTATTATGTCTAAGTCACCCTGCATCTATGGAGTTACAACAAACTTCTCCAGCTGAAGATCTGGTAACTGAACAGAGGGTCCAAGCCCTCTGTCCCACACTTTTAGCAATTCCAGAGACTGGGGAATTGATAGACGTTTCTGTAGAGGAGGAACCACCTAGCAAACCCCCAGCAGAAGTGCTGGCAGCCAGACAGAGGGTCCAAGACCTCTGCCCCACACCTGAAGCAATTCTGGAGGCCCAGAGTGAGGAAGTGGCAGTCCATCGCCAGCTGCAGATCAGGATCCAAGGAGAGAATGCAGTCGTCGCCTCACAACTGCAGCTTGATCTGGTGTCGGTGGATGGGCAGAACCAGCAGAAGTGCTGGCAACCGGGCAGAGTGCTACCAACCTCTGCCCAGCACCGGCAACAACTGCGGAGTTCCAAGGAGCTGGGGCAGTCAGCCTCTCTCCCCAACAGTTAGCTGGAGCAGATGATGTAGGGAAGCTCCTACGCCCCCAGCTGAACTGTTGGCAACGGAACAGAGTGCTGCTGGCCTCTGCCCACAACTAACAGAGGACAGATTTCCTTTAAAGGTGGATGGGACTTCAGTCTCCACCTGTATACCCCAGTGATGCTGGGCAGCAGGCCCAGATGCCCAACAGCATGACCGACTGAGCCCACCCACCCTGTCTTCTCTCCTGCGGCTAAAGGGACTCCAGAAGAAAGGACCAGTCCCCACTTCCCCCCAGAAGCGGGTATGTTCTATGAGAGAGGCAGAGGTTGGCTGGGTGAGTAGTGCTCTGTTTGAAACAATTTGTTTGGAGTACTGTGTGGGTACAGTCATTAGAGGACTGGAACTATGGACTAATTTCGGAGTCAACCCGTCTGGGGTCTCCTCCTGTGTTAGTCGTCTGCCAAAAGGGGAGAGATGTGACGGGAGGGCACATGGAACCCAGAATCCCTTGGAAAGGTTGGGAAACCCATGTTTCCATCCTGGCACAGGGTGAGTGAGAAAATATATCTTGAATTACTTAAAATGCAAGTAATATTTATTAACAGTATCTCCCAGGATATATGTATAAGCCTATTCTTAGTTTGTTGATGAACTCAGGATGTTAATTGAGAGAGCTGATCACATTTTCCTCTGTACAAGGTTGGAGACGAGTCGACTCCTAGTGGAGCTCCTGCTATTGTGACAAAATGTCTTGTGGTTATACTTATGATAATGTATAATCTACTGTGTGAAGCTCGGTGACAACAAGTCTGACCTGTAGTGAAATCCTGATGGGCACAGAGTCACATCGGCTGCTTTAAGGGATTAGTTAATTAGCTCATGTTAATTTGTTACAGGTGTATTGTTAGAGTAATATGAGCAGGAGGGGGGGATGGATCTCCTCTTCTACTGTATTATAAATACTTGTCATTTTGGTTCTAATTAATTAGTCCATGTTAGCACTAAGCAAGTCTCGTCTTGTTTTGTGATTGTGAGCGGTTGGAATATCGGATATCTATATTCAGACTGGGAGGAAGTGGTATATGACTAAAGCACTCAAGAGGAGTGTAGAGACGTTTCGTCACAATTACTACCTCAGTTTTAGAAAGATTTAGTTAGAAGAAGTGGTGCGACATCCAGGTTGTTAGTAAAGCAAGGAGACTCAAGGGGTGTGGTGAGAAGTAGAGAGATAGATATATTTGTGTGTTATTGGCACAGAGATGGTTTTGGAAGCCGTAGGAGGTTATCAAGTGACCTATCTAATCCTGTAAAGAAGAAATCCATAGATAGAGAAGAGATGTGGTCCAAGAAAGGAGCCTTGGGAGACCCCCTACAGAAAGAGGATGTGTCGCGGAGGAGACAGAGTAAAACTGAAGGAGCACTGTGATATATAGGAGGAGAAACAGGAAAGAGCACAATCTTGGAGGCCAAGGAAGTGGAGTTTATTGAGAAGGAGCGGGTGGACAACAGTATCAAAGGCTGCAGAGAGATCTGAAGTATGGAGTAGAGGCCAATGGTTTTAGCAGTTAGAAAATCATTAGTGAGTTTTAGTAGGGCAGTGCTTGTGCTGCGAGCGAACGCCAAGCTGTAAGGGATCAAGAAGTTTGTTTTCAGTAAGGTAAGACCAAGCTAAAAGTTTAGAGGTGAAAGGGAGCAAGAAGAAAGGTCTTAAATGAGAAGTCTAGCCTAACACTAAAATCACTATATCTATAGACAGCCACTACCCAACACTAACCTATCTAACCCTGTAAAGAAGAAATCAGTATACATACCTTTTCTGAAGTCGATTCGACCCAATCCCACGCTGAGCTGTCAGCCGTGGCTTTGTTGTGGAGGCTGGTACAGAGGAGACAGCTGACAATGTAAGCCCTATAGTAACTTTATTGGTGACATCACTTCCCATTCATTTCACAGCCGTTGTTGGCTGTGTCCTCTGCAGACCGGTCCGGAGTGGCTTAAAAAAAAGGTATGTATACAGATTTCTTCTTTACAGGGTTACACGGTTAGATAGGTTAGTGTTAGATCGTGGATGTCTATAGATGTAACGCTTTTAGTCTTATGCCGCGTACACACGATCGGAATTCTCGTCGGAAAAAACTGACGTTTTTTCCGACGGAATTCAGACGGAATTCCGCTCAAGCAGTGTTGCCTACACACGATCACACCAAATTCCGACGGTCAATAACACAGCGGCATAAAACACGTTCGACAGCACTATAAAAGGGAAGTTTAATGCTTCCGAGCATGCGTCGAATTGTTTCCGAGCATGCGTCAGAATTTTGCGCGTCGGAATTGCATACACACGATCGGAAAATCCGGTAGAAAGGTTTTCCGTTGGAAATTCAGGTTCTCAATTCAAAGTCCGTCGGAAATTCCGACAGAAAAAGACCGTTGGGCATACACACGGTCGGAAAATCCGATGAAAAGCTCCCATCGGACTGTTTCCATCGGAAATTCCCACCGTGTGTACGCCGCATTAGGCTGCATTTCTCAGGTTGTTCAGATTGGTGGAGTCCAGTGAGGGCTTTTTAAGTATGAGGGTGATCTGTGCATGCTTTAGAGGGTTATATTGTTTAAGAGGGTACATTAAAGGGCATATTCTTACATGAAAAATATATATAGTAAAATGGGGAACTATTCCACTCCACCTCTCCAACAGGTGCTGACTCCCTCCTCTTTCCTTATAGAGCTTCCCTGCATGGGGGTTAACCCTTTCGGGTCCAAAGTCCCTGTTCTCAGGGTTTGCACGCTTTTTCCAACTCAAAGTCTCCCCAAGTCCCCAAAATGAGGACTTACCAATCTAGAGAGCACTGTAAAATCAGTCCTCACCTCTCCGACCGGACTACCTGGAACCCCTGAGTACTAAAAATGTATTCCAATAGTTCCCTCTAAAGAAACCACAACCCAAATATTGTATATACTGTAGTTTTGTACATGCATTATTTAAAACCATTTTGGTTTGGTATTGTTTTTTCTTACTTTATATGCCATCTCTGCATTACAAAAAAAAAAAATCAGGATGTCAAAGGACTGTTAGAGCACATCAGAAGTTGACTCCTTACAGACATGAAGTCTCAATGAAACTTCAGACAGAGCTGTTTGTTGAGAAAAGGGGAGAAGGGAGAATGACTCTCTGATTCATTCACTTTGGTGTGAAAAGGTCAGCTTCAGCTACTGAACTATCTGAACAAGTAAAGAGGAAACAGAGAAAGTGAACTTTTAGCTCCATTGCTGGCTGGAGAAGAATATAAAATATTCATAAGCAAAATGTCAAACACATAGCAGTATTTATTTATTTATTTATTGTTTTTTGATCAATATACATTCCCTGTTCAGGAGACATTGCAAGTTAAAGAACAGTTATTTGGAATGCAGAGGCATGTCTTAAGAATCCCCCACAGGTAAAAATGAAAGGAAACACTTAACAATACATATTATAAGAAACTACAGAACATACCTCTTTAAGCTTATTTGTAATGTCTCTTAGCTGCTTTTCCACACTGAATGCAGTTTTTACAGCTCTCCAGTGAATTGCATTTTTGTGACACCATGAAGCAGGATTATAACTATCAAAGTAAAACCTGTATTAATACTTTGCAACTTTCATTATTAAAAAAAAAGAAACGGTCAGCATTCATAAACTGTTTTAAAATTACACAAATGCAATGCAGAGTGTTATTGGTTGGAAATGAAAACCAGTCTTGGGTGATATGCAGAGATAAAACAAATCATCCTACATAAGTTGTACCTGTTTATCTGCAGCACTCTCTTCTCTACAGTCTTCGAAAACACACATTTTACACAGAATCTCTCAACAGCAGAAAGCAGGGAGGCAGGTACTGTATCTGACGTCACATATACTGCAGAGCAAGAGCATACAGCTTTGTGAAATCTGATAGCTGACTGGAGAGGAGGGGATGGAAAGGGAGGGAAGGGTGTGCTGGGGGGGGGGGGAGGATCGACTCCCGGGGTGTTTGATTACAGTTCTGTCAGTGACTCATGCAGACAACAGAGAGAGGTGAGATCAGAGAGAAACCAAAGTCAGTGCTTTGGATTCACACTAGTGAACAGTATAGTGGAATGTGCTTTGTTCACTTTTCATGTCTCAGGTTTACAACCACTTTAACTATGAACCCATAATGGTAGTTGGCTTTGTGACCAGTCCTTTAAAATTATGTTCATGTATTTCTCTCTCAGAATGCTGTGACTGCAGCTTGACTGAGGCAGAATAAACCATCATTGCCCATGAGTACCAGCCTTTCTTGATAGTAAACATGTAAATAGTGTATCTATGGTCAAAATTGAAAAATTATATATTCAATTCCACATAGTTTTTTGATTTCTAGCCTGCTCCTATTATTCTGTATGATCTTGAAGTTTGTAAACTTACTTTGTAACAATCCCAGTTCTGTGACACATATTCACTATACCCTGTAAGTAGGCATTGCTGTGTCACATAATTCACAGAGCCTGCCTTTTCAACTACAGAGAAAGAGTTCCAAAAGCAGAGTCAGTACAGGAATCTCTGCTTGCAGGCAACAAGGTACCATGGGATATTTAGTCTTTGGAAACTGAAAGTAAACAGCAGAGGAGAAGCTGCAAAGCATGCCGGGAGTCCAGGAAGTTGTGGAAATGGATAGAAGACAGCAGCACTCAACATATTTTCCATGTTTCAAATTTTTCAAGTAAGCTTTTATTGGATTGTCAAAAGTCACTACTGTTTGTATTGCTATTACAATATGGATGTTAAAAAAAAGGAATGTGTACATTAAGGCTGGGTTCACACCATCGCTGCATGTAGCTCCCAGCAGGGGTCTGGTGCGTTCCCGTTCACCATTTCAGGTCTGATTTCAGCCTGAATTTTTGGCTGAATTTGGACCCTAAACAGACAAAAAGACGCACAGGGCTCCTGTACAAATTTGCACCGGGGCCGCAGCGGAGATATGTGAACCGGCTCCATAGAGAGCCGGTCAAAACCTCCTGCTATTGTGAATAGGGTGCGGGCAACCCTGCTGACAATGAGGCCACATTCTGTTCTACCCAGGTAAGTAGCTGACTGGCCAGCTCTAGGAGCCCTCTGCTCCTGGTTCCTCCTTGTTTCAACACATAAGCTACTGCAGTTGTATTGTCTGAGAGAACCTGAATGTGTTGTCCCCTTACCACTTGTTAAAAGGCTAGGAGACTGAGAAAGATCGCCTTCAGTTCCCGCCAATTTGAGGACTTTCGGGCTTTCGCTTCGGACCAGGCCCCTGAGAGGTCTAACCAGGTGGGCTCCCCAGCCCCAAGATCTTGCGTCAAAAACCGTAGTGGAGGACAGGGCCAGGTGTAAATGGCCGAAAATGTCCAAACACATAGCATTGACAAACCTTCAATATAAATGTGCAGCGTATCAGCGCCCCAGTAAGTCAGCAAGTTTGTCCTCCACTACGGTTTCCTGCCTATCTTTATTACTTTAAAGCCTGCTGAATGATTTGGATTGTACCACACTGCTTCTGGGTAACCTTCCTTTTAACCACTTCAGCCCCGGACCAATTGGCAGCCAAAGGACCAGGCCCCTTTTTGCGATTCGGCACTGCGTCGCTTTAACTGACAATTGCGCGGTCGTGCGACGTGGCTCCAAAACAAAATTGGCGTCCTTTTTTTCCCACAAATAGAGCTTTCTTTTGGTGGTATTTGATCGCCCCTGTGGTTTTTATTTTTTGCGCTATAAACAAAAGTAAAGCAACAATTTTGGAAAAATTCAATATTTTTTGCTTTTTGCTATAATAAATATCCCCAAAAAATATATAAAAAAAAAATATTTTTCTCAGTTTAGGCCGATAGGTATTCTTCTACATATTTTTGGTAAAAAAAATCTCAATTGCCGATTATTGATTAGTTTGCGCAAAGTTATAGCGTTTACAAAATAGGGGATAGTTTTATAGCATTTTTATTAATATTTTTTTTTTACTAGTAATGGCGGCGATCAGCGATTTTTATTGTGACTGCGACATTATGGCGGACACATCAGACATTTTTGACACATTTTTGGGACCATTGTCATTTATACAGCAATTAATGCTATTTAAATGCATTGATTCCTGTATAAATGACAGTTGTAGTGAAAGAGTTAACCACTAGGGGAAGGGAGGGGTTATGGGCTCTGACGTGTGTGTGTTTTTTTACATTAGGGGGCGGGGCTGACGTCTGACGTCATTGATCGGCTTTCCCGATGACCGGGAACAGCCAATCAATGACAGGCAGAGTAGGAAGCGCGGGGAGAGGTTTGTTTACACAAACCTCTCCCCGTTCTTGAGCTCCGTAACCCAATCGCGGGACACCAGCGGCGATCGGGTCCGCTGGTCCCGCGGCCGGGGTCACGGAGCTCCCGACCGGGTCGCGAGCGGGCCGCTGGCGGCGCGCGCGCGACCCACGGGCAGGCAACTTAACGGGGACGTACAGGTACGTGGTTTTGCCTGCCCGTGCCATTCTGTAGACGTATATCTACATGAGGCGGTCGGGAAGCGGTTAAGTACACCTATACACATGCCCTTTGCTGGCCGGACCACCTACTGTTGATGACTACAGCACCCCTTTTTTTTTCTCTCTTTATAATTTAGAAGATTTTGTTTTTATCAGGTCTTCCTTTGGCCCTCTGCAGCCATTTTGTGTGCTTGTTGCCCCCTTTGGAACTGGACCGCACTGATCCTGCTTTTTGGTGCTATAGTATGTATATACATAGTATAGTATGTATTCTCTTGCATTCTATTTCCCTGATGAAGCCAATGCCTTAGTAGGGAAGACGTGACCTGCTATTACCGTCTTGGCCACTATCCTTTTGGCCTGTAGATTGCCTACTTGCTCCCTTACTACATTTTTTGTATATTTGTGTAGCGCTGGCTCCTGACAGGCAGGTGCTATTGTTTTTGAAATTTAAGTTGCCTGAAGCCACAGTTGGGTCTCAGGATAATTCTTTTAAAATTTTTGGTTTCAGTACCAGTCTAGCTGGGTTGCACTGGGTTCTCCTTGACCGTAGGTGTTGCTGTCACAGTCGGCAAAAGTAGAAAGCAGTCTAGCTGGATGCAATGAATGCCACTTACCTCTCGGAACCAGCCCAGTGGGAGTGTTCTCCTGCTGTGAATTCTAGGGGGTGGTATTTTAGGGGAACCGACGCCATGTTGGCGGAGAGGCTGATTTTCTGTCTGTCTGGTTCTGGTGGTCCTCCTGACCCAGCCTCATGGCCCTCCTGGCCTGGGGTGTGAATGATGCATCCTGTGTCTCGGGGCTTGCTGGCCCGAGGCAATGTAACTGCAGGGGTAGGCCCGAGTGACTCTCGGAGCCTACTGATCCACTGCCAGAGAATAAGGTGTTGCTTACGGAACTGAATTTAATGTGTGCAGAGGTAAGTAGTATGTAAGGTAGTATTACAGAGGTCAGTAGTAGGAAGGGTAGTGTACAGAGGTCAGGAGGTCAGTAGTATGTAGGGTGTGCAGGGAACAGTAGGGCACACGCTGGGGGGGGGGGGGGGTATCAGGAGAGCATACACTGGGGGGGTCAGGAGGGCATACACTGGGGGGGGGGTCAGGAGGGCATACACAGATACACTGGGGGGGATTCAGGAGGTCATACACAGATACACTGGGGGGGGGGGACCAGGAGGGCATACACAGATACACTGGGGGAGGATTCAGGAGGGAATACACTGGGGGGGGATCATGAGGGCATACACTGATACACTGGGGGGGGGGTCAGGAGGGCATACACTGATACACTGGGGGGGATTCAGGAGGGCATACACTGATACACTGGAGGGGGGGATTCAGGAGGGCATACACTGATACACTGGAGGGGGGGATTCAGGAGGGCATACACTGATACACTGGGGGGGATTCAGGAGGGCATACACTGATACACTGGGGGGGGATTCAGGAGGGCATACACTGATACACTGGGGGGGGGGGGATTCAGGAGGGCATACACTGATACACTGGAGGGGGGGGGATTCAGGAGGGCATACACTGATACACTGGAGGGGGGGGGGTTCAGGAGGGCATACACTGATACACTGGAGGGGGGGATTCAGGAGGGCATACACTGATACACTGGAGGGGGGGATTCAGGAGGGCATACACTGATACACTGGAGGGGGGGGGGTTCAGGAGGGCATACACTGATACACTGGAGGGGGGGGATTCAGGAGGGCATACACTGATACACTGGAGGGGGGGATTCAGGAGGGCATACACTGATACACTGGAGGGGGGGATTCAGGAGGGCATACACTGATACACTGGGGGGGATTCAGGAGGGCATACACTGATACACTGGGGGGGGATTCAGGAGGGCATACACTGATACACTGGGGGGATTCAGGAGGGCATACACTGATACACTGGGGGGGGGATTCAGGAGGGCATACACTGATACACGGGGGGGGGGGGTCAGGAGGGCATACACTGGGGGCAGTCATAATCTTTTAATGAGTTACATTTTTCACTTGTCATGAAAATAGATGAGGCTCTCATTTGTCATCTAACAGCACCTCTATAAGCTGCAGTAACTCAGCATAGAGGTGCCTTTAAACAAACCCACAATGTAGTGCTAGCAGCCAAGCTCACCTCCAGGAACTTTCACATGGATCTCTCTGCTCAGCAGCTGCACACATCTCCCTCTTCCAGACAAGCGTGATCTGGGGGAAAAGGCACACCCCCATCCCGCCCACTCAAGCAGCAGCCTGCAGGAGAGAGGCTGAAAAACTTCAGGGGGAGGTACAGGGGGCGGAGAGTGCAATCCCGAGGGTTCTGAACAGCAATTCATGCTGAGAAGGGCTGCTAGTTGTTCAGCCCATCCGCTGGCCGGGTAACCAGAGCAGATCTGGTTACCTGGGGAACGCTCAGCCTCAGTTTTTAATGTTTTCTCGGGGGGTGCAATGGCCCCGTTGCCCCCCCCTGGATCCGCCCCTGCTCTAGTCCTAAACCCTATTGAGCATCTGTGGGGCATCCTCAAAAACGCAAGGTGGAGGAGCGCAAGGTCTCTAACATCCACCAGCTCCGTGATGTCATCATGGGGGAGTGGAAGAGGACTCGAGCGGAAACCTATGAAGCTCTGGAGAACTCCATGCCCAAGAGGGTTAAGGCAGTGATGGAAAATAATGGTGGCCACACAAAATACATTGTAGCAAAGTGTAATTTCTTCAGTGTTGTCACATGAAAAGATATAATAAAATATTTACAAAAATGTGAGGGGTGTACTCACTTTTGTGAGATACTGTATATGAGTATATAATTTCCACACAAATCATATTGTAATTAAAAATTACCTTTCCTATCTGCAGCGCTGTAATTGTCTGTAAAATACAATGCAATATGGCTAGCTGGGAGTATCTGTGTACAGAAAGCCCCCAAATATGCAATTTCCTGCTTGTGTGATTGGCTTACTGATTTTCCCAGAAATCTGCATTAATATACAAGTCAGATTTTGAGCATCCCCTGGAACAAATATGTAATTTCTGGTAAGACACTCCTGAAGGCAAATCACGTCTAATGGGATGCAGACCCTGCCACTTTTCTCATCAGAGCCCTGCAGGTGAGGCAGCTGATTTATAACGATAAAACCACTCTCATACAGATTGGCTTTGCACAGACAAACAGCTATTTCTTCAGAATAACAAAAAGGTAGGAATCTGCAACAAAGTTTGTCAAAATCCTTGCAATGTACATCGATCACCCAGAGGAGAATATTTTTTTCTCAACAAAAGTGGAATTACTCTTTAAGGTGTGAATACCGGAAGTTTCTTTACTCTTTAATGAGCTGCATGATGAATGCTGCAAATCCCTTAACAACAGGTGAGAACAGCTTACTCATTACTATAATGAAAGGAAATAGACAGGGAAGTATTTATAGCTCATGTACTGTTAATGTGACAGGCCAAAATTTTTATGGACCATTTTTTTGAATTCCAACAAGTGCATCCAACAAAAAAGCAGATAGATACAAACTAAAGACCTAAAAGACAGAAAACAGCTTTTCACTGCACTTAACATTATTACTGAATATTGTTTTGCATGCCATACTGTTAATATTTTTTCATGTTATATGGTATGCACATGCAAAGAAGAGAACAGCTAAAGTAAGCAAAGTTTCAAAGCCAGATCTGTTAATAAATGATATTACATACAGACAGGACATTGAGGTAAATTAACTTTGTTCAGCTTTTGTGTCTATGACATTTGATGAGGTCAACAAGCCAGCTTTAGTTAAGTTTTCAAGTTCTAATGTGCAGTGTAACTGTAATAGTGATGAACACTTTACCTTCCTATGATATGGTAGGCCTTAGCTCTACAGGTGAAAGTAACAGTGAAGAGGGCAGGGGGGTGGAAATGGAAATGGATGCAAGATGGGCAAGTAGAAACAGCTGGGGAAGGTTGTATGACACTGAAAAAACATTTCCCTCTCGTTAATCGATGTACATTGCAAGGATTTTAACAAACGCTGGTGCAGATTCCTACCTTTTATTATTCTGAATAAATAGATGTTTGTTTTTCTGTGTCCATGTGGAAAGTGAACCTGATGGGAGTGGTTTCTTAATCATCAATCAGCTGCTGCACCTGCAGGGTCTGCATCCCTTTAGACGTGATTTCCTATTGGAAGTATCTCACTAAAATTAAATTTCTGTTGCAGGTGATGACAAAAATGTAACTTGTATCTTAGTGCAGACTTCTGGGAAATTCAATGAGCCAATCACACAAGCAGGAATCTATGTTTCTGGGGGGAGCGTTCTGTACACATTCTGTGTTCAGAACACCTCCAGGTAGCCATAATGCATTTTACAGAAAATACAGCGGCTGCAGATTGAAAAAGGAAGGTCATTTTTAATAACATTCAATTACAATACGACTTGTATCATAATTGTATATGCTATATTATTATTTTTCTTTATTTGCTATTTTTTTTCCCCATAAAAGTGAAGTTACCCTTTAAATAAAGCAGAGGTTCATTTTAAATATTACTCTCCCTGTTATATTTCTTCTTTCAAAAAGCTACATTGATTTCTGTGCATTCTGGAAGCCATGTAAACCCGGGATGTTCCTGAAGTTAAGGATTACTTTTTCTTTTATGTACAGTTAGAAACCTAAAAGACAGCATTTTCTACAGATGACACACAGGGAATACAGCTATATAACAGATGTTACCGCACTTTACAGCTCAGCTCTTGCACCATGCAAACAGCAGCATTTTTTGTATTACGAAGCTTCCAAGGAAGGTCTTACAAAATACTACAATAGTTAGGCTTGCTTAGTTGCAGTTTTCAAAATATTGAGCAATGAGGAAACAGCATCCCTGTTTGCCACATGCTTATGTCAAATCTCAGAATGAATCAGATGCTACATGGAAAAGTCAGTGAGTCTTTCAACAAAAATCATAGTAATGTATAGACAGAAGGGGGAAAGGGTTAAAACACTGTCAGATTTTTATTGCGGTTTGCTGTTTTCCTTCACTTCATGTCGAGGCAAAATGTAGCCTTTCGTGCACAAAGATGCTATGTAGAATCATAGCCATGAAAGTGGGACAGCTCATTCACCTTGATCCGAATACCTGACACCCATGCTCTTTTGTACTCCACTTTATTTCACCCTCTATTCATCCGTTTCACTTCAACTTTCCCTCTTTTTCCCCAATCCTCCCTCGATACTCCCCACCATCCCCACACTTTCCCCATCCCCTCCACCTTTCCTCTGCTTCCTTCGTCCTCTACTGAGCCCCATTACACATTGAGCTGCATATTTAGGACTACCTCTGTACCTCCACATGGGGTCTGTATGATCACTTTATAAACCAATATTCAATTGTTATAATCCTGGCCCATTGTTCAGGGCTTCTGGTTGTCTATGCCATGTTTCAAATATTCTCTGTCTTTAAAATCTTTTAAATGGAAGAGTATTCTTGCGTTGGCTCTATACAACTACCTGTCCAGGTGTGTATTCCAAAAAAAGAATATACAAAAAAAAAAAGAAAAAAAGGTGGTCATTGTTATAGCAAATGGGAGTGAAATCTCACAAGCAGTAACACAAATCACTATTTAGCACAGTGGGAAAGGGCTGAGCCCTCTTTCACATTGGAGCGACTTGTCATGTGATTTGACAGGTCAAATTGTATTTGACAAGTCGCACCCTATTGTCAGCAATGGCACTATTCAAATCGGTTCGACACCAACTTTGCTGTGCCGCATAGATTTGAAAAAGTAGTTGCACTACTTTTGGCGGTTTCAGGTGCGACTTACAGTTGTGCTCATAAATTTACATACATTGGCAGAATTTATGATTTATTGGCCATTTTTTAGAGAATATGAATGATAACACAAAAACTTTTTTCTCTTTCACCCATGGTTAGTGTTTGGCTGAAGCCATTTATTATCAATCAACTGTGTTCACTCTTCTTAAATCATAATGGCAACAGAAACTACCCAAATGACCCTGATCAAAAGTTTACATACCCCAGTTCTTAATACCATGTATTGTCCACTTTAACATCAAAGACCGCTTGAAGTCTTTTGTGGTATTTGTGGATGAGGCTCTTTATCTTCTCAGATGGTAAAGCCGACCATTCCTTTTCGCAAAAAGCCTACAGTTCCTGTAAATTCTTGGGCTGTCTTGCATGAACTGCACGTTTGAGATCTCCCCAGAGTGGCTCAATGATATTGAGGTCAGGAGACTGAGATGGCCACTCCATAACCTTCACTTTATTCTGCTGTAGCCAATGACGGTTCGACTTGGCCTTGTGTTTTGGATCATTGTCATGTTGGAATGTCCAAGTACGTCCCATACGCAGCTTCCTGGCAAATGAATGCAAATGTTCCTCCAGTATTTTTTGGAAACATACTGCATTCATCTTGCCAACAATTTTGACCAAATTTCCTGTGCCTTTGTAGCGCACACATCCCCAAAACATCAGTGATTCACCTCCGTACCTTTCATCATAGGCCTTGTTGACTCCTCTCCAAATGTAGCGTTTATGGTTTTGGACAAAAAGCTTCATTTTGGTCTCATCACTCCAAATGACTTTGTGCCAGAAGGTTTGAGGCTTGTCTCTGTGCCGTTTGGTGTATTGTAAGCAGGATACTTTGTGGCATTTGTGTAGTAATGGCTTTCTTCTGGCAACTCGACCATGCAGCCCATCTTTCTTCAAGCGCCTCCTTATTGTGCATCTTAAAACAGCCACACCACATTGGATTTTTAAAAACACACTGCACCTGCAGTGTGCTGGTGTGAAGAGTACCATAGGATTTAAAGGGATTCAATTTCATGCATTTTTTACCTCAAAAACACATCAAAACAGATTTGTGTGAAAATACCCCAATATAATTTTAGGGTTAAAATATAGTGGCTTCTAAATTTCTTGTACTTTCAAGAGGACGTCAAGAGTTTAGCTTTAATCAGGGAATGATTATGAAGGCAGTGCCTCACACTTAGTAATTTGTTTAATTAAAATGTTGGCAAAGCTTACAGCAATATCTTTAGAACTCTTGAGGGGGATTATTTTTTTTTATCAACAGTTAAGCTTAAATTTAAGTTGCCCAGAGACTTGAGAGGGCTGTCATTTATGCATCCACAATCTGAATGTCCTGAAGGCAAGCTAACTGCAGAACATTCCATGAACTTATTCGGTCAGCTCTGCTAATCTTCCAAGTGTAACCAGGCGCTGGCTATTATGCCTGCAATTCAGAGACATTGTGCAGTGTTATTAATGTGGGGTTGGCTCCCTCTTGTGTTGGCTGGACCCTATTTGTCATTTCCTTTTCTTTTGACAAAAGAAAGCATTGTGGGATGTGTAGTTCAGAATGCTGAAGTTTCCATTCCAGCGGGACTGGCTTGAACTATGACTACCAGATTTCTGAGAATAGAAGAACAGACTGCTGGGAGATGATATAAAAAGGGCTGGAGAGGTCTACATCACTCTCTTGGGACACCGGCTAGAATCTGCCAATAGGGAGCTCTGTGTTATTGTGAGCTGCTGATGACTGGCCTACACAGCAGGGAGCCGTACAGCTTCACCCTCTGCGGACCTCTCTGAGGGACCTCTGCGGACACCATAGTTTCTCTCCTCCAGCAGACCGGAGGCTGTTCCAGGTTTTCCAGAGACGCCTGCACTTCAGATCAGGGTAGGCCGCAGCATGGTATGGTGGACGCCAGATGCCATTTCCCATAGCCAGGATCCAGAGGGAGTTCCTGAAAGAGTCTCACTCATTACCTGCATTGTTCCAGCAACTTTTGTATCCAGTGTGGTGAGCGGGCATAGCCCATTTAGATTATTTAGAACACTGGATACAGATATCATTTACTCAGCCCAGCTTTCTGGTACTTGTGGTGCCACTGGAAGTCAGTTCATACATTCTCTACAACACTGTATGCAGACATCTATGCCTGTTCACATCTTTGCTAACTGCAATCTGACTAGATACAACACAGTTAAAATCATACAGGAAGAGGTTAAACTAAAATAAGGATACACTACAGATCCGCCAAATCTGTTATACCCTATTGCCAAGAATCACCTTGATCACATTATTACAAAGCTAGCTGAAGACTTCTGGATTTCAAGGAATAGCACTTCAACCCTTTTTACCCTCTCTTCATTTGCTCAAGTGATTAAAGTTGTTTTAACACAGAGGGTCTGCTCTTATTTCTCTGGAACTTTATTTAAAGGAGCCAGCCAACTTGAACACAATAGTGTGCATATTGTTTGTCATGTTGTAATATTGTTAATGGCCTGTGGGCTGAGGAAACAGAAGGAAGTGAGCCTGACACAGGAAATAAAGTGCCAGTTCCCTCCTCTTCTGCTGAATTGTTCACATAGGTTTCTGTGATTTGGGTAAGGTCTAATTGAGTTTGAGTCATACTGTATACTCTGTTTTCCTTGCTACTGAAGGGTCTCAAGTCACTAAGTTTGCCTTTCATAAATAGAGTTATAGTGTTCAGATAAAAATACCTTTTACCATTCGCAGTGTGTGTTTTACATTTTTCTGTGTTCTCATTAATACAGTTAACAACTTGAACTATTTCACTGATAGTGTGTGAGTCTCTTATTATTGGTACAGTTGGTAAGATGACTGAACCCAGGGTGTAAGAGGTAATGAAGGATTTGCAGAGTCTGGGAACCAGTGGGGTACAGATTCTATTAGCAGCCCTTATGAGGGTAGCGCTACACAAATTTATGTCAATGGAGAGGGGAGTGGTGGGCAGTCGGGACCATTTTCTAAACTGTCTTATTGACTTTTGCCCTGAAATGTACTGGCAAGCACAGATGGGGTCTACCAAGAGACTGTTGCCTGAACCGGGTTAAACCCCCAATTAGGTGACTGTCCTCTCCTATCTATAGGTAGCTGTATTCTAAAAACAAATTACCTTATTTCATAACTAGGTTTCCACCTGTAAATAAAAACTGCCAAACTTTCTCATCTACCAGTCTGTCTATCTGATCTTCAGAAATTCATTGTCTGCCTCATACTTTATTGAAATATGTAATGTTGCATTTGATATGTCTTTTATCTTTAGTGTGTACATTTCAAATTTTTAGGTTCAAATATAAATTTAAAATGGGCACCACTAGAACCAGATACCCAGGGCATGTGCTCTGCATCTCCTGCTGGGTGCACCGGGTTATGATTCAGTAACCCCCTGTCACTGCAGTAGTGAGCCTCTCTCCTTGTTGTGGTCCCTGTCAGAGCAATAGAATAAACAGCCAAGAAGAGCTTTTCTAGGGTCTGAGATGTCACGACACAAGTCAAGGTACAGCCTGCTAGGAATGCTGCATCTGCGATTTAGTGAGGGGGAATTGTGCTGAAGGTCATAATGCTTAGTACTGGGGATGTGGGTGATGAGAATTTGAGCTGGGAGTTTTTCTTCTTTTGAGGGGGCGGGGGGAATAAGGATATGAGCTGGGAGGGGTGGACCAAACAAATTTGATTGGGGGGGGGGGGGGGGGGGTGAGTGTATTTTCATTTGGCAAGAGTTTTGTTTTCCAAGGGGAATTTGTGCTTCTGGGAAGGAAGTAGGGGTGGGGTCTAGGGGCTTACTGTGCACATTAGTGCATTTTTTATTTGGGGGGACCCTTGCACTCTGTATGTTACATACTCCTGATCCCCGAATGCTGTGCAATTCACATCCCTGTAATCTGTGTGTTACATAATCTTAACTCCGGAACGCTATGGTTACGCATTCCTGACTACCTGCACTCTGTGCATTTCACACTCCTGCAAACTTTGAGTTATGTACTCATGACTCCAGAACTCTATGCATTACGTGCTACTGACCCCTGCACTGTGTGTGTTATGTACTCTTGACCCTCACACTGTGCAATATACACTCCTTGCCCTTGCTCTCTGTTTTACGTACCCCTGCATCCTGTGTGTTACGTACTCCTGCATTCTGCACATTAGGTACTCCTGACCCCTGCATTCTCATGGTTATGTACGTCTGACTCCGGCATTCTGTGTATCTTACGTACTCCTGCCCTCTGCGTGTTAAGTAATCCTAAACCTGGCACTTTCTGCATTATGTAATCCTGACTGCAGTACTCTGTGCGTGTCATATTTCTGACCCCCCCCCCCCCCCCCCCCCCCCCCACCCTCTGTGAATCACCCTGCATTATATACACTACATTGTATGTAACATACCTCTGACCAAAGTGTTTATTGTCTCAAAAGGTGTTGGTCGCTAAGCAGGCCCTGACTATTTTCATTAAGTTCTTCTTTAGGGTAGGGATCAAAGGGTTAGAAAAAGTGTTACCTATCAATTTTCAGTGCGCAGAAATTCATACATAAAAACGGAAGCATTTCATAATTTTTTTTTTAAATGGTTGCACAGAGGTTTTTACATGTCTGTGAATCTCTCACTTGAGGCACAGCAATTACAGCATATTACAAGGACTGTGACATATACATACTGTGCATACAGTGAGTAGGCTTGGCTTTTATTTATTCCCTATCACTTATGCCACAACCACTGTTTACAATGGTGCACCACATTATTACTCTCCTTGGCACGCTTAAAAAGGTACCCCAAGTCTTTTACAATCCCAACAACATCCACATGTAAAACACCTTAATTTGGCTTCTGTCTAAAGAAAAAATGGCCATAGTATGTGTGTACAGTGAAGGGAAAAAGTATTTAATCCCCTGCTGATTTTGTTTGCCCACTGTCAAATAAATGATCAGTCTACATTTTAATGGTAGGTTTAATTTGACAGTGAGAGACAGAACAAAAACAAACAACAACAAAATCCAGAAAAACACATTTCAAAAAAGTTATAAATTGATTTGAATTTTAATGAGTAAAAGAAGTATTTGATCCCCTATCAATCAGCAAGATTTTTGGCTCCCAGGTGTCTTCTATACAGGTAACAAGCTGAAATGAGGAGAACTCTCTTAAAGGGAGTGCTCCTAATCTCAGATTGTTACCTGTATAAAAGACACCTGTCCCCAGAAGCAATCTATCAGATTCCAATCTCTCCACCGTGGCCAAGACCAAAGAGCTGTCCAAGGATGTCGGGGACAAGATTGTAGACCTACACAAGACTGGAATGGGCTACGAGACCATCGCCAAGCAGCTTGATGAGAGGGTGGCAACAGTTGGAGCAATTATTCGCAAATGGAAGAAACACAAAATAACTGTCAATCTCCCTCAGTCTGGGGCTCCATGCAAGATCTCACCTTGCGGAGTTTCAATGATCATGAGAACAGTGAAGAATCAGCCCAGAACTACACAGGAGAATCTGGTCAATGATCTTAAGGCAGCTGGGACCATAGTCACAAAGAAAACAATTGGTAACACTCCACTGTGAAGGACTAAAATCTTGCCACGCCCGCAAGGCCCCCCAGCTCAAAAAAAAGCACATATACAGGCCCGTCTGAAGTTTGTCAATGAACATCTGAATGATTCAGAGGAGAACTGTGTGAAAGTGTTGTGGTCAGATGAGACCAAAATCGAGCTATTTGGCATCAACTCAACTCGCCGTGTTTGGAGGAGGAGGAGGAATGCTGCCTATTACCCCAAGAACACCATCCCCACCATGAAACATGGAGGTGGAAACACTATGCTTTGGGGGTGTTTTTCTGCTAAGGGGACAGGACAACTTCACTGCATCAAAAAGGGACGATGGGCAGGGGGCCATGTACTGTCAAATCTTGGGTGAGAACCTCCTTCCCTCAGCCAGGACATTGAAAATGGGTCATGGATGGTTAGCCAACATGACAAAACACATGGCCAAGGCAACAATGGAGTGGCTCAAGAAGCACATTAAGGTCGTAGAGTGGCCTAGCCACTCTCCAGACCTTAATCCCACAGAAAATATGTGGAGGGAGCTGAAAATTTTAGTTACCAAACGTCAGCCTCAAAACCTTAATGACAAAATTCCTCCTGAGATGTGTGCAAACTTGGTGGCCAATTACAAGAAACGTCTGACCTCTGCGATTGTCAACAAGGGTTTTGCCAAGTGATGTTTTGCGAAGGGGTCAAATACTTATTTAACTCATTAAAATGCAAATCAATTTATAATTTTTTTGAAATGCCTTTTTCTGGATTTTTTTTATTGTTATTCTGTCTCTCACTGTTAAAATAAACGTACAATTAAAATTACTGATCAATGTCAGAGGGCAAATGTACAAAATCAGCAGGGGAGCAAATACTTTTTTCCCTCACTGTATGTATGCATGCGAGATAGGGACCTTAGATTGTAAGCTCCTTGAGGGCTGGAACTGATGTAAATCTACATTATGTAAAGTGCTGCATAAATTGTTGTTCCTATATAAGTGCCTGTAATAAATAAATATTGAAAAATGGTTACAAAATAATAGTAGGATTTCACTCACATAGATTTGCAGTGTTCAAAAATATACAGCAGAGTGGCAAAATCATTTCCTCCTCCAGCCATGCTGCATAACTTTTCATGACTATTGTCAAATTCCTTTTGTTTCTGAGACATCCCTAGAGCAAAAAAAAAAAGTAATTAGAATGATTGCCAGCATATACTTTGCATACAGGTACTGGCTCTTCAAAATATGTGCAAAATGGGTGACTCCAATCTTCAGAAGTAAAAAAGCTTTAAATTGTAAAAATCCACAACATCACTAGGCTTGCCAACCAGCCATCACAGGTATACTGCGGCAGGTTGTAACGGCTGCGCAAATCGCTGTAGCAATACGTCAGCTCTTTATGATGGTATAGCAGGCGCGCGCAGCATGTCCCCGGACCTGATGCACATGCCCATCGGGCGCGATGTCCGCCAGGCACCCACGATTGCTCCTGACAGAACGAAAACGGAGAGCTGTGTGTGTAAACACACAAATCCCGGTTCTGTCAAGGGAGTAGAGACAGATACTAAGTAGGAACAACGATATGTCTCCTCCCCCAGTCGTTCATCCCCCCACAGTTAGAAACACACCTAGGGAACACACTTGCCCCCTTGATCGCCCCCTAGTGTTAGCCCCTTCCCTGCCAGTGACATTTATACAGTAATCAGTGGCTATTTTTAGCTCTGATCGCTGTATAAGTGTCAATGTTCCCAAAAAAGTGTCAAGTGTCCGATCTGTCCGCCACAATGTCGCAGTCCCAATAAAAATCGCAGATCACCGCCATTACTAGTAAAAAATAATAATAAAAATGACATAAATCTATCCCCTATTTTGTAGACGCTATAACTTTTGCGCAAACCAATTAATATACGCTTATTGTGATTTTTTTTACCAAAAATATGTAGAAGGATAGATATCGGCCTAAACTGATGAAGACATTTTTTGGGATATTTATTATAGCAAAAAGTACAAAATATAGTGTTTATAGCGCAAAAAAAAAAACAAAAAACGCAGGTGATCAAATACCACCAAAAGAAAGCTCTATTTTTGGGGGAAAAAAGGACAACAATTTTGCTTGGGTACAACGTTGCACGACCACGCAATTGTCAGTTAAAGCGATGTAGTGCCGTATCGCAAAAAATTGACCTGGTCATGAAGGGGGCAAATCCTTTCCGGGGCAGAAGTGGTTAAGCATAACTTTCGGTTTGTGAAACATGTTAACCTTGCTGCTATAGTCCTGTTCTATCGTGGCCTAGTGATGTTCTGCTTGGATTTTTACAATTAAAGTATGAATACTTCTGAAGATTGGCGTGCGGTCACTTCTTTTGCACATATTTTGACAGTCTTTCAGTTAACGGACTGGACAAGCAACAGATCTTCAGTACAGCTATTGTATCACCTGGACCGGTATTGCAGCCTCTCTTTGTCTTACAGGTAACGGCTAGAGACAGCGGATTTGGATAGCAAATTAAATCCAGACCACACGCTGTAGCATTTTTTCTCCACACTCTTTTTGCAAATGTAATGGTGTAATACACACCATAAACGTAGCATTACTCCAGACAGCTGGGCTTTAGTGGCAAAATCTCAGTGGTTTAAATATCTGGGCTTTAGCCCAGGTTCACACTGAGCTGCGGGAATTAAGCCGTGCAAGTTTAGCTGAACTCGCACAATTTCACTCCTGCATGTCAGTCCCATTTCAGCCGCGATTTCAGAGACATCTGTGCAGGTTTCTGCACAGAGGTCAATGTGAATCGCAGCCAAAAATCGCAAAAAGTAGTATAGAAACTACGTTTTGAAATCGGTGCAGCGCCGTAGATGCGGCGTTGCACCGGTTAGGACGGTGCCATTGACGGCAATTGCCCCAGATTTGACATGTGATTTGACATGTCAAATAGCATGTCAAAATGCTCCAGTGTGAACTGGAAGGAGAGCCCGCACACCTGTTACATTTCCCTGCTTTAACTCTACAGAAGCTCTTTAGTCAGTTTCCTGAAAGTTTGTGTTACTCTTCTGCATAATGAACCTTAGAAATATATAGCAATTGGCGTACACAAACAATATACAAATCCCTATGTTAAAAACTCTCAGAACATTATGACAATCACAAAAAAGTTGTATCACAGAAAAAGCCCAACATGTCATAAGTTGTAGTTTAAATAACCCACTCATTAAAATCTCATATAACCTTTAATATGGTAATATAGTTTCAGATGTCATTTTCATTCGGTTTCAATCTGCAGCTTTCATTAAAGTAATACCTGTTGCTCCTGCCATGAAGGTCCTTGTTCAGACACAAGAAGGTGTAATTGTACAGAAAAAAAGATAGAAAGAAATGTTTTAAGGATCTAAAGGTATGGACAAACCCGACAGTAGGAGGCCGCAGTTGATTTGTCCTAAGAATCTTTGCCGTGGTGTCACACTAATATTCCTGCGACGGTGCATTCCCACCCCACAGTGAGTGAAACCTGGCGTGTTTGCATCACACTCTTTAAAGCACACAAAACTGTCTCAGGACCCCCTCCACTTTCTCCCATAATAGGGAATCCTGCTTTCAGTCCTGGCCTGTCAGACTGTAGATTGCTCAGCTTGAAAACCAGTGGTCTTTTCCAGGCTAGACATTTCATTTCAGCCAGATGCTGGGTATCCAGGACGCAGATCCTTACTGACCTGATGTACTCTGGACTCCCCTTCTGGCATAAAATTCAACTTGGACACTTTTTACAATCCCATCCTCTGGCTGCCAACTCTCTTGCCAACTTACCCCATTTAAACTTCTTTGTACTGAAAGCTCCCCTCTGAGACATGCAATCTCACTATTCTATTGGTTGCTCCTCTCTCCTGCCATATATTTACAAATGAGAGCAAGACCTTGGAATCCACCTCTCTTACAAACAGGTGGAAAGAATTCTCCTGTTTACGTATAAAACCTTCTTAAGCGCCAGATATCAGGAATCAGGTTTCAAGCTCCTAACACGATGGTACTACACACCTGTCCAGATTAACAGGATATTCCCCCACTGTCCTAACACATGTTGGAGATGTGGAGAGGAAAATCGGTTCTCTTCTTCATATCTTTTGGACTTGCCAATCGCTTCAGACTTTCTGGACCAAAGTCCGGCTTATTACTCAAATTCACTGACCGCGAGCTTCCCCGAGACACCGCCGTTCTATTTGTTGCATCACCATGATATCTCTAGAAAGACTTATGCCCCGTACACACAAGCAGATTTTCCGTCAGAAAAAACTTGGATGGTTTTTCCGACGGAATTCCGCTCAAGCTTGGCTTGCATACACACAGTCACACAAAAGTTCTCTGAACTTTCGACCGTCAAGAACGCTGTGACGTACAACACTACGACGAGCCGAGAAAATGAAGTTCAATGCTTCCGAGCATGCGTAGGAATTTTGCGCGTCGGAATTTGTACAGACCGAAAAACCGAGAACATGCTCTCAATCTTTTGCTGGCCGAAATTCCGCCAGCAAAAGTCCAATGGAGCATACACATGATCGCATTTTCCGACCAAAAGCTCTCATCAGACTTTTGCTGGCGGAATTTCCGATCGTGTGTACGGGGCATTAGACATTCCATTTTGCCACTATTGCTCACTGCTGGCAAAAGCTGCATTCCACTTTTTTGGAAATAAATAAGCACCTTTGGTATCTGTTTGGCTGAAGAAGCTTAATGAAATCAAGGAACTGGAATACTTGGTTGCAACTGAGGGGGGCCTTAGAGAGAAACTTCTTAAGAAATGGTTTTACTGGCATGCATTTAGATACTCCGAGGAGTATGCATCTATGGTACGCTAATTCTGGCCCTTTACCTTGGCATCCGTGGGGGGCGCTGGCGGGCGAAGGAGTGAAGAGAGAAGGTTTCCTTTGCCCTTTCACCCTCCCCTCCCCCTTTTTTTTCCCCTCGCTTTCCTTTGCCCTCTTTTTTCCATCCTTTGTCTAATTCCCCATTTCTTGTGCTTCTTCCCTTTCCCCTTTGTTCTCTGTGGTCTAGACCTTAAAAAAAAAAAAAAAGACAACAAAAGTAAAAGCAGGGTACGGAGACCCCTACAATTCTCTGGGGTACTTATGTTGTCTTCTTTTTTACCAACTGATTCCATTTGCGTTGATCTTTTGTTGCTATGTTGTTGACCCTATGTGCGTCCCAAGTTACACAGTCTTGGTTATTACAGTATTGTCAGCTTTTGTTGTTGTCCCCCTTGTAATACATGCAAATATTAATGAGTGATATGTTCTCTGTACTTTTGTCTTTTGATAAAGAATTGACAAAAAAAAAAAAAACACAACAGTAGGCAGACAGGAAAATTAGTACACTGAAGGTTTGAATAGTAATTTCGTACTTTGGATTTGTATGCATCATCTGAATGAAATGAAACTTGTTGTTTATTAATGTGCCCTTGCAAAGAAAAAAATAAAATAACTGGTACATATTTGTATTTATTTGCATTTAAAACCTAATTTACTTGTTCAAAACTCTTTCACATTTATCAATTTCAGAAAATATACAGTAAAAACATAAATATTTGAAGTATCAGATGTAGCCAAAATAAACATGCTTCAAATGAAGTATCCATTAGGAAAATAAGTAAAGGGAAATGTTATATGAAGGATTTCACAAGCCATTAAAAATCATGCCTAACTCGACAGAAATACTTTGGTTAATATTGTATAGCTGCAATAGCAGGCTATAACATGGAGACAAAGGTCTCCAGTTCAAGACTGCTTATACAAAATGTCACAAAAATAGAATCCAAAAATAATGGCTTCACCCGTTTTACTTTCATCACAAATATCCATGATATTTGTAATGGATTATGTACCCAAAGTTCATCTATAGCCATACCCATCGCCTACTGCAAGTTAGGGTCAGAGAAATGTTGGTTTGCATGCAAAATACCTGACTGTATGAAGATGTGTTCTACTGATAACATGGCTGCCAATGGCAAGAGCAGGTCTTCACACCCCACAGAGGTGGCTTTAATCACAGCACATGCAAGATTTGGCGATAATGGAAACTCTATCAGGAAATGTCCTAATCTTGTGACATTACCACTCCTTAAAAAGAAAAACAAAAAAAAAAAAATACATATTTCATCATACAATTTTTTTAAATGATATATTGAAGCCCAACATCAGCTACTACATTTTTAGTTTTGTAAGGAAAAAATATCTTTAAGGTTCTTTTTGTTGCTTTCTGTGGCCCCAGAAATAATAATCTCTGTAAAGTTCTGACATAACCTGCAAAGTCAGAGCTAGAGCTTTCCAATTAGCTAAGCTCATGCCTACTACTGACTGGAGATCACTAGCTCTGACTCAGCAAGGATCATGTCTGATCTCTGCAGAGAGATCACGGCTTGCACACCGAGAGCCAGGGACTTTCTGTGCAGGATTTATTCAGGCTGTGATCTAAAAAAGGAAAAAAAAAAAACACTGCAAGACATTGAACACCTTTTTGTTTTTCTGAAACGGGAATGTATGTAACCAAATTTAAACAAACACTGAGTTGGGCTACCATGCTCTTGAGGGGGGGTTAACAGTTATTGTGTTTTCTGAATGAAAAAAAGTAACACTATTCATAGACCGAACACAATTCCATAACATTTTCAACTGAGCACTAAACCAATTTCAAAAGACAGTGACAAGTAATGCTTAACCCAAACTTAGACAGGCCATACGGGGTTCGAATCTGTGTATAGGGAGGCTGAATGTACCAAGTTGATCAATCTATCAACTTAGGTACATTCAGCATGCAGGGTTTTACCTGCGATTATTGCAAGCGGCTGCTATAAGCGCTAGCAATAATCACAGTCTTCTCCTGGCAGGGATGGCTTCCCCCGCCGGAGAAGACAATGGCCTGGCAGGATAGATTTCCCCATCAACACTGTCTGTTTTGATGGGGGAATCAAATTTCTTTCCTGCAACCCGTGGTTGCAGGAAAGAAATCCACTCTGTGTATAGCCGGCCTAGTTCTGAAAGCTCAACCCTGAACAAACTGAAGCTATTCTCACTACAACTATTACTACTAATATTATTTTACAATTAAACAGGAAAAAAAAACAAGTACACAGAGAAATGGCAAATTAAAGTCCATATGACATATGTCTATATGATAGCCCAAAAACACTGGTCAGTGAAAAACCACACTGAACAAAATATATTTGTTGCACTCCCAGTACAATTAAGCTGGATAATTTCACTAATGATTTCCTCCTCCAAGGATGCAAGACTGCTGATACAGTGCCTCAAAAAAGTATTCATACCTCCTGAAATTTTCCACACTTTGTCATGTTACAACCAAAAAACGTAAAAATGTATTTTATGTGATAGACCAACACAAAGCTGCATATAATTGTGAAGTGGAAGCAGGGGCGTCGCTGGGGGGGGGGGGGTACGTGCTGCACCAGGGTGACAACCACCAGATGGGGTGACACCTGTGGGCAGTGGGGCACCACTAACACCGCACCCCTACACTGCTCTGTCTCGCCAGCTGTGTCCTTCAGCGGAGCGGACCACAGCCGCCCCCCTCCTCTGTTTACATGTACACAGGAGGAGGGAGTTTGAGGAGGGACACACTGCTGTACATGTGCCGCGCTGTTCTGAGGTCTGTACACTGTATTGTAACGTAGATGGACATGTGAAGGGGCGGTGCTATAAGAGGGGAGAGTGGGGGGTCTATACTGAGAGGGGGGTGTGTCTGCACTGAGGGAGGGGTGGGGTGTCATAAACCATGAATCAGACTGAGACAGAAGTACAGTTAAATCTCACTTGTTTAATAATAATAATAAAAAAAAAAAGGTAAACAGAGCAACCATAGTCAAAACATAGCCAGAGTTCAGCAACCGGAACGGATAGTCAGACAAGCCAAAACATCAGGGAGCCAGAGATGAGCGTAGTAGAACTGCAAGTGGGATCTGGAGCCAGAAAGAATGTCAGCCAAGCAAGTCTTAAAACAGAAACACAGGGAGCGTCTCTAGAGATGTGAACAAGGCGAAGGAAGAGATCATCTGGGATGGACGGCTTAAGAAGGCAGGACTGACAAACAGGATATCATCAGCAGGTGAGTCACTGTGGAGAGATAGGAGCTGGCAATTAGTTGACAACTGAGCGGCCAGCTTCGAGAAGGAAGGGCTGAGCCCAGCCCTGACAATACCCCCCCCCTCAATGACCCCTTCCCCTCAGAGGACCACCAGTTTAGAGGGAAAAATGTCTATAGAAACCACGGAGGAGCACATGGGCATGTATGTCCGAGGATGAGACCCAAGAGCGTTCCTCCAGACCATACCCTTTCCAATGCATCAGGTACTGTATGTGCCCACGGAACCTACGGGAGTCAACAATGGACTGTACTTCATGGTTCTCATCCTGTACAGGGTGAGGACGAGGCACCAAGGTGGTAAAGCGGTTGCAGACCAAAGGTTTTAATAGGGAGACATGAAATACATTTGAGATAAGCATATTAAAAAAGAATGTCTAATGCGTAAGCCACTGGGTTAATCCTGCAAAGAATACGGAAAGGTCCAATAAACTGAGGTGCGAACTTCATAGAGGGAGCATGAAGTCGGAGGTTGCGAGATGACAGCCAGACCCAGTCCCCAACCTGGTAGGAAGGTGCAGGCAGGCGTCTGCGGTCAGCATGGAGTCTGTACCCATCATTAGCATGTCGCAAAGCCTCCTGGACTTGTGCCCAAGTGTAACGAAGACCAGGAGATGCTCCTATAACATAGGAATACTCTGAGGAACAAATGAGTCAGGCAACATGGAAGGTTGGAGACCATAGTTTCCCATAAACGGGGACAATCGGGAAGCAGAATTCAAGGCACAATTGTGAGCAAACTCCGCCCACGATAAGAGGTCTGACCAGATGTTATGATGGTCAGAAATATAGCCATGTAGGAATTGCTCCAAGGATTGATTGGCTCGTTCTGCGGCCCCATTAGACTGCAGGTGATACGCAGAGGAGAAAGCAAGCTGAATTCCCAACTGTGCACAAAAGGCTCGCCAGAAACGGGACACAAACTGACTACCCCTGTCTGAGACAATCACCTTGGGTAAAATGTAAAAAAAGTAAGTGTTGACTGCGCTAACAATTATATTACATATCTTAGGGTGCACCAAACAAATATATATTTAGAATACACCAAAAATATATATTTATACACGCTAATGTTATTAAAATCAATATTTCTCTGCAATCCACCGGTGACATCCAATATTACTATTAGTGCCAAAAAAAGAAACTACAAATTAAACAAAACAAATGAGTGTCCACAAGAATTTCTACTGGTATGAAAAAACAGTATTTAATACAAAAATTGCTCAAATCCTCCCGTTTGTGCTTCTGTGTATTTTCTTATCCACCACTTTAGTGACGACACCACAAGGATTGGCCACTCACCAGATATTAATATATATATATTGAATGCCTTTGGTTCATTGATCGGGATAACCACTTCGCTCAGATCTATGCTGCTCCCAATTTACAGGTTTAAACAATATCCAACCTCATAAAAAATTAACAATCATTGTGCAGTATGTCTGTGCATTTGTAAAAAGGTAAAAACACATTATTTCACTCACATTTCCAAGTGCCTATCAGTTGGCACTGTTAACCTCTAAAATCTCTATTTCTGATTTATCAATCACAAAATATGATATGGGTTAAATGAGAGTTCTATTGACCAGGAGGAAAGGCTTTGAATATAATAATCATTTATTACAGGTAGTTAAAAGTCAAGCTAATACACAAAGTCTCTAGCTATGGTCTTACATCAAGACATAAACTGCTAGGTTGAAATAAAATATATATATATGAAGGAATATAGATTATATTCCTTCAGACCGTGATCTACAAGCATGTTTAGTTACAAGTAGCAGGGCATACCTTCCCCTGCTACATGCCATCCTACCTGCTGGCTGGCTGGTTCCCTGGAAAAGAGCGAGCTGCCTCCCCTTTCCTCTGAGAGTATCAAAAACCAGCCTGATCTCTCATAGGCTGGCTTAGCGTGAATTCTGATTGGTTACTTAGTCTAAGCCAGCCCCCACCAGTGATGTAAAATATACTTGAATGGTCCCGGTGAGTTTAAGTATGAAACTTGGGGTGAGACTTACTTCATTATTTATCCCAGCATGGGGTCGTTTATAGTGAATAGGTGACAAACCATGTTAATTGGCTCCCCATTGTCCTTCAAGTCTCGGCACCGCAATGTCTGCAGTTCACAAGAGCTGGGAGGAGGGCTTTTGCCCACCTTTCAGCTGCAAGCAAAAAGAGATATATTCATAATATTTCACAGATATTAATGGAAATTTCACATAAACGCATCAGGCAACAGCACTAAACTTGTCCAGCCGTTTGAATGGGTACAGATGGGTGAGGGTATCGCCGTGTCTCTATCTCGGCGTGCACGGCGATACCCTCATCCATCTGGTGGTAGGACTGCCCCACAAAGTTTGCAGGTTTAATTAGAATATACACTTATTTTTGAATCACCTTGGGTAGCCCATGTAAGCGAAAGATCTCCCAAGCAAAAATGGAAGCCAGTTCCTTAGAAGTGGGCAACTTAAGTGGAATACAATGAGACATTTTCGAGAATCAGTCAACCACCATAAAAATAAAACTGTGTTGCCCTGGGAGTTGGGTAACTCCACAATGAAATCCATAGAAAGGTGGGTCCAGGGCCTCTCTCCATTGGGTATGGGTTGCAGGAGGCCCACTGGAAGGTATCGTGGAGTCTTACTCTGCGCACACACGGAACAGGCAGCTACGAAGGCTTTTAAATCAGCACGTAGACTAGGCCACCAGAATTGTTGGGAAATGGCCTAAAAGAGTTGATTATTCCCAGGGTGGTCAGCAGCCTTGGGAGAATAGTAAGTCTGGAGCACGGCAGTATGGAGACTCTCTGGGACAAAGCAGCGGTCACAAGGTTTCTCAGGAAGAGCATGAACCTGAGCAGCAAGAATTTTGTCACCAAAAGAAGTGAGATTGGTGCAAACCTTAGCCAGAATACGATCAGGAGGAATAACAGGAACCGTCTCCATGTTGAAAGTGGAGGAAAATTGTTGCGACAAAGTGTCAGCCCTTTTATTATTAGTACCGGGTAAGAATGAGACAATGCAATTTTAACTAGACAAGAAAAAAGAGCCCATGGCACCCTTCTGGGAGAGAGGCATTTAGCCTCAGACAAGAATGGTCAGTAAGAATGAGAACTGGCACAGTGGTACCTTCAAGGAGATGTCTACATTCTTTCAGGGCTATAATGATCACTAACAGCTCTCTGTCACCAATTTCGTAATTGCACTCCACAGGTGACCATTTCTTGGAAAAGTAGTTACAAGGATGCATAGCGCTCTGAGGTAGGATGTTGAGACAGAAGGTAGCCAAGGTCCTGTGCACTTCTTCTCGCTCCTCCCTGCCAGAGAAGTAACGCGATTTTAGCGATATCTTTGACAAAGGTCAAGCCGGTAGTTTGCCTCCACACCAGTTGTATGATTGCGCAATTGACCTTCAACCTGGTACCATACCCCCTCGTGGCTGGGTTTACCCTTTGTCGGTCTTGGAGGATAAGGACATGGAGGAGTATGTTGCAGAAGCACTTTCGAGGTTTCATCCGCAAATCCTTGTCTCCTGATGGTGCTGGTTTCTTCTTTGTGAAGAAGGGTGGTGAACTGAGACCTTGTATTGATTATAGGGGTCTCAATCGTTTCACGATTAAGAATGCCTATCTGATTCCGTTGATTACGGAGTTATTTGACTGCCTCAAGGGAGCAACGGTTTTCACAAAGCTTGATTTGAGAGGGGCATACAATCTCATGAGGATTAAGGAGGGCGATGAGTGGAAAACTGCATTTAATACCAGAACAGGCCATTACCGGCCGAGTACCTCGTAATGCCTTTTGGCCTTCGCCTACTGTCAGAAACCATGAATCAAACCATGAAGTACAGTTAAATCTCACTTGTTTAATAATAATAAAAAAAAAAAAAAAAAAAAGGTAAAACAGAGTGAACGTAGTCAAAACATAGCCAGAGTTCAGGAACCGAAATGGATAGTCAGACAGCAAGCAGGATCTGGAGCCAGAAGGAATGCCAGCCAAGCAAGTCTAACAGGAACACAGGAGAGCATTTCTAGAGATGTGACCAAGGCGAAGGCAGAGATCATCTGGGCTGGATTGCTGAAGTAGGTAGGACTGACGAGCAGGATATCAACAGGTGAGTCACTGTGGAGAGATAGGAGCTGGCAATCAGCCGACAGCTGAACTGCCAGCTCAGAGAAGGAGGGGTTGAGCCCAGCCCTGACAGGGTGTGTCTGCACTGAGGGGGGTCTATATTAATGGAGGGGGGGGATCTGTACTTAGGGGGGTGTATACTGATAGAAGAGGGTCTGTACTGAGGGAGGGGGGTCTGTAGTTAGTGGAAGGGGGACTATAGTTGGTGGAGGGGGTGACACCAATTTTTTCCCGGGTGACACCAACCCTAGTGACGCCACTGCCCAAGATGTCACTAGCACTGAGGCAGCCAGCTGTAGTAGTTCACAGATGAAAGTTCATCAGATATACTGAAGTAATCTCTCCAATCTGTGTAATACATACATCTGAACAGTGGACTGTGGCTCTCGTATGGACAACATAAATGCTCATATACTTTACCAAGGTCAGTAATAATTTTGCTGAAGTTTTCTTTATCTAGCCCAACAGATCTGGTCCTGCTCCAGTCCCCACACGCCAGGCTCTGCTCTCTGTGCAAGTATGCACAGCAACAGGTCCACACACACAGGTTTCCTCATACTGCCCCATTTCATAGCTCAAAGCCCCAGAAACATTCTGTTTCTCCTCCCCATTATGGCAGGGTATGGTGGGCACGGTAGTTTGCAGCAAGTCACCTCCATTGCACAGAACTTGTCTTTGGACTACATATCCCATGATCTTCAATGGCTGTACAGCAAGTTCTCTCTGCCACTGTTGACTGGCTGAAGATGCCAGAAAAGAGGGAAAGCAGGAGCGAGGGGAATTTCACAGAGCCACTCCATTAACAGTCAGAAGTGTCGCAAGAATGTGAGAGGCTGGCTGGAAATCACACAGCCCGGCCATCCTCTCAGCTGGCCTTATAATGGGGAAGGAAGGTTGAAGGAAGAGAGCAGGCACTGGACAGCACAGCTCCTTCTCAAACACGCAGCCAGCAGCACACCTGGATACACAATGGTGGCGGGGGGAGAAAGGAGGAGAGCAGGTGCAGATACACAAGTCCCGCTCTTTCAGCAACCCGCCAAGCACCCGGGTACAGGTGAATTTAGCCTTTACATTTTGTGAGTACATATCTTACCATTATCAAGATTCCTTTACCCTGAAAGAATACACTAGATTTTTGTGACCATCTTCTTCTTTTTGTTACTATTATTTTCACTACCATTATCTACAGTCTAGTGTAAATCAGGCAGACAAAAAGGGATGGCATAAAATAATTTTTAAAAACTGTAGCACAATATCCATTTTTGATGTCGTTAAAAGAAAATTAGTTATCCATTCCTTATCTGACAAAAGCTGGCCAGACATCAAATGGAGTTTGGACAATGCACACATAGCTACAAGAAACTCTATGCAGACAAGGTACGCAAAATAATTTAGTCTTGTTACCCACACATTAATGTTTAGGAACGGAGATAGAATAGCTGAGCAAATCCCTAAGGAATGTTCCAATCTTTTTCACAAGACATTAGTGAGCTGGCGGTATCTGTGCATGTCTTAAAAAATAAAATAAAAAATAATAATAAAAACATACCGTATATACTCGAGTATAAGCCGAGTTTTTCAGCACATTTTAATGTGCTGAAAGTGCCCCCCTCGGCTTCTACTCGAGTCAAGCACTTTTCTGCAGCAGAAAATGAAATTTTCCGACCCGAATTCGGGGCCCCGTATCTCGGGGCCTCTTGGTGCTAGGAACCCCAAATTTGGTGTGTGAACCCAGTGGAACCAACACTACAACATATCCAATGGGGTTTCTAGCTCTAAGTGGCCCCGAGATACAGGGCCCCAAAGTCGGTTCAGAAAATGTCATTCTCTGCTGCAGAAAAGTGCTTGACATTTTCCGAACCGACTTTGGGGCCCCGTATCTCGGGGCCACTTGGCAATAGGAACTCCATCTTTGGATATGTTGTAGTGCTAGTTTGACTGAGTTTGCATACCAAATCCTAGCAACAGATGGCCCCAAGATACAGGGCCCCAAAGTCGGTCAACTGTGACCATCTGCAGCAATGTTATTTCAGGACCCTTTGGGTCCAGAGACCCCAAATTTTGGCTGCAGCTAGGGGGGCATCTAGGAACCCTTAACTACCAAGTTTGAAGTTTGGGGGACCTATGGCTGCAAATGGGCACAGTGAGGCTGCAAATGGGCATTGTTGACCCTCTTTTCCACTTACAGTAGCTGCGCATTTCTCACCCTAGGCTTATACTCAAGTCAATACGTTTTTCCATTTCCATTTAAAATTAGGTGCCTTGGCTTATATTCGGGTCGGCCTATACTCGAGTATATACAGTAAAACTGATCACCCAAAGTGGCTGTAGATCCAGCACTATATGCAATCACAGGTAATTGTACTTTGCATGTTATCGCTTCTCTTTTAACTGGCTTGCAAAATAAGGCTATATATATATATATATATATATATATATATATATATATATATATATATATATATATATATATATATATATATATATATATATATATATATATATATATATATATACATACATACATACACACACACACACACATATACACACCGTATTTATCGGCGTATAACACACACCGGCGTATAACACGCACCCCAAGTTTAGGAGGGCATTTTAAGGAAAAAAAGTTTTAGGAGGGAAGTTTAGGGGAAAAAAAACAACTTACATTTAAGCGTCATTTGCAGCTTGCCCAGCATCATTGCAGCTTGCCCAGCGTCACTGTAGCTTGCCCAGCGTCATTGCAGCCTTGCCCAGCGTCATTGCAGCCTTGCCCAGCGTCATTGCAGCCTTGCCCAGCGTCATTGCAGCCTTGCCCAGCGTCATTGCAGCCTTGCCCAGCGTCATTTTCATTATTTTCCTGGTTTAAATTTCCCGCCGCCAAGATTGTCGCGTGCGCCGCCGAAAAAAAAAAAACCGAAGCACTGGCGAAAAAGAACGAAGCGCCCCCGGAAAAAGCCGAGCCGACTCGGACGGCTAAGCTCGCGGTCCCGCCTCCCTGCTGTTTCCGGAGCGAGCGCAGGGAGGCGGGACTACGAGTAGAGCAGAGTCTGCTCGGCTTTTTCCGGGGGCGCTTCGTGTTTTTTCGGCAGCGCTCGCTATTTTTCAGCGGCGCTTGCCTTTTTTGTCATTTTTTTTGGGGGTATCGGCGTATAACATGCACCCCCGACTTTCCCCCGAGTTTAAGGGGGAAAAAGTGCGTGTTATATGCCGATAAATACGATATATATATATCCATCCCTAAGGCTACTTTCACACTGGAATAGAGGGGTTAATATGGCGCACAATGGATGTAGCTCAAAAAAAAAAAAAAAATGACATATATATATATATATATATATATATATATATATATATATATATATATATATATATATATATATATATATATATATATATATATATATATATAGAGAGAGATAGAGAGAGAGAGAGATAGAGAGAGAGAGATAGAGAGAGAGAGAGATAGAGAGAGAGAGAGATAGAGATAGAGATAGAGAGAGAGAGAGAGAGATATATATATGTAATGTAATCAGAAGGGGGAGAGTGACAAGTGGTGAGGAAATGGGGAAAAAGGGATGGTATAAGTAGGCATGAATAACAAATTCAGACGTTAGTCAATGTTCTGATGCTAGAATGCTGAGCATATAAAAGGCAGCCAGTCCATGCGGCAAGAAGAAGCTCTGGAACACAAAAAGAGAAAGAAAGACGGCGCCCTCTAAGTGCAGCAAATGTTAAAAGATATTTATTCCAAGTGAATTAAAAACACTCACAAAAGAGATGTTAGTTCAGGAATGTCAGGGGTAACTTTTCATCAGTTGTTTCTCCCGAGTGAAGCGATGGTCACAAGCTGATCGAAAAGGGTCCTGTGTCCTTGTCTCTATGCTTCTCCGGTGGCGCTGTGGGTGCCCAGCGTTTTCCAGGTGGCTGTCATGATAGTCTATAACAGTAGATCCGTGCCAGGATCCCTTTTACTCTCCAATCTCCTCAACCTACTATATTCTCTCACTATTCTAGCCTTTCAGCCTCTTTATTATTACTATTAGTTTTTTTCATCTACCTCTATCAGGTTCAAACTCCTTTCATATTTTAATCGATTTTAAACCAATTAACCCACTGAGGTTCCACATATGGATCTAAACAAGCACTAATGAGCATCTTCTCCAACGCTCTGTTATGTTTTATGATCTATGAATCTTTTGTTTTAAGTATTCGAGCCCTGGATGTACATATTACTATTTGAGTCAATATGGCTAAATAGTGTTGATTTGATCATATAGCGATGTGAAGGGTTTTGATCGTGACACCATAGATATGGTGCATTGGGTTAGATAGGGGTCAGTCTATGCCCACGAGTTAGGGGTTAGTCCACGCCCATGAAACAGGCAGGCCACAACCCTGGGGCTGGTTCCATCAACCCAGTACACCGTATAAAATCAGGCAAGATAGACATGTCTGTTAGGCTCTGAGGAAGAGGAATTTCTTGAAAGGAGTTAGCCAGTCTGTACCTCCACAAAAGCAGTCCCATGTCATGTGGACATTTTTAATGTGGAAGAACTTTATGATATGCTTTTACCAAGTCTATGTTTGAGAGTATGATACTTACCTCGTATACAATAAATACCAGTTTATTGAGGATAATGTGCTAGGTCCACGTGCCTTCTGTTTCTTTTCATGTTCGATTGTTTAGGTGGACCCTCGGCAATATAAATTCTTGCTACTAAAAGAGCTTGAACAATAAGATTATTATGTATGTGGCCCGCTATTGATTTATTAAAAGAACACCTGAGAGAAATATGTAGAATGCTATTGCTGATCTCGCCTTCTGGAAAGGCTAGCTGCGTGGCTGTCATGCTGATACAATAACAACATCAGTAATTTCTGCGTCACTGACCTATAAAAAAGGTATGCAGATCAAAAGTTTTGATTTCACTTCCTGCAAGCTTGTTCAAGAACCTTACATCTTTTACCCTTTTACCAGGCAGTAAGCAATGGTGGCCCACATATGTATCTCATTACAAGTTTTATGTAAAAAGAGAGGTTTTAAAATAGTTAAATGGTGAAGTATTTCTTCTGATGACACTGCAGAACCACCACAGCATTTCCTTCCCTCAGCCATTACTGCAGTAGTTTAATGAATAATAGAAGGTAATATCTTATCATTATGGATTGGGGAATTGTAATGAGTAACTATAAATACAGAACTTCTAACTGCTCTTTTCCATTTTGGAGATCATTATTACTTTAATGGCTAACTTTGGAGTGTTCATGTCCTGCTTCATTCAATTCACTAACATGTAAACCTTTTTTACAGACAAGAAAAAAAAAAATAAAGCTACTGTATTGTATAGCATAAACTTAAACCCTAGTTATAATAGTATGACATCTGGTAGGTAGAAAAATAAAAACATAAGAGAAAATTCTTATTTATCCAGGGCACAGAATGCCTTGTAATAATCACATTTTGATCTGGACATGTTCTGTAACTAGAATTAATACAGGAGCATTGCTTGTAACTGCGGATGTCACGTCCCTTTATAGCATAATCCCGCACAATTTGGGCCTTGAAGCTGTCTCGAGTTTTTTGACTCGGGATTCAGGACTTAAGTACATACAGAATAGGGGCGTGGCTATGGGGGCTAAATATGCCCCCAGCCTCGCCAATTTATTTATGGCAAAATGGGAGGAGGATGTCATCTATGCCCAGAATATACTCCAGTTGGTTCTGTGGATTAGATTCATAGATGACATCCTCCTCCTATGGGATGGAGACACTCGATCCCTTCAGTCTTTTATGGCCTCCCTCAATGATAACCGAAGGGGTATAGAATTAAAGTATGACGCTAGTTAATTCGTAAATTAATTTTCTGGACTTGAGGATTCAAGTTGAGGGTGATATGTTAATCACTTCAACGTACTTCAAGTCCACCGATAGGAACTCTTTCATACCGACAAATTCATGCCATTATAAACCTTGGTTGGACTCAGTTCCAAACAGTCAGTATATAAGGCTTAAAAGAAATTGTTCTAAGGAAAGCGATTTTTTGTCACAGTAGAGACTTTGACCCAAAGATTTCTGGAGAAGGGATATCCCAGTGAGAGTTTGTCACATACTTTAAGGACTGTGAAGTCTTTGGATAGGAAGGATCTCCTTACTGAGAGGGAGTCATCAAAATTAAGTCCATTCTCACAAGGAGTGCCCTTCATCACGACATACTCATTGCAACATAGGAAAATCAAACAGATGGTAGCCAAACATTGGCATATTGTTGCAAATGACCGCATATTGGGCAATATTCTGCCAGAGAGGCCTCAGGTAATCTTTAGAGGAGCATCCTCTCTAAGAAACAGAGTATCCCCCAATATTTTGGATCCCCCCAATAATAAAAATAGGAGTTTTTTTCAATTGTCTGGGTATTACCAATGCCGCAGATGTCGAGTTTGCTCTTTGAATAGCTGTACTCATAGACGGACTGGAAGTTTTCTGTCTACTAGTACACAGATTCAATTTGATATCAAACCTTTCATAACTTGTTCCACATTGGGCGTAGTATATTTATTGCAATGCCCATGTGGATTACAATATATAGGGAGGACTAAACGCCCCCTACAGGTGAGATTAAACAAACATATTACAAATATAAAATCTGGTTTTAAAAATCACTCAGTATCCAAACATTATTTGCTTGTCCATAGGAGAGATCCTTCGAATACCCTTTTTTTTTAGGGATAGATAAGTTCAGCCCTAACTGGAGAGGGAGTTCGCTTGTAAGAGAGATCTCCAAGCTAGAAATGTCTTGGATCTATAAAGCTAGGACTTATGCCCCTCATGGGCTAAATATTGATGTTGATGTAAATGCATCCATAGACAATTCTTGATATCTAAATTATACTGTATTTTGTGTAAACCTGATCTGAATCATGGATATATACTAATTTTTATAGGAGTCATAAGTGGAGAGGGTGTTAATCTGTCCCCCCCCCCCCCGTCTCCCTATAGATACCGTTAAAATTAAATTGAATTCCAATATGGTCATCCATTCACTTCTATGAATTGAAAATTGGAGAAATTTTAATTTTAATATCATTTTATTATTTTTATATATTTTAATTTTTAATATTATTTGGTGTTACACAATTTATGAATTTTTACACTTTTATAATTTTCACACAATAATTTAGGGACTAATTATTGGATTTACTATAGTAATATTTCTTTTTATCACAAACTAATGATTAAAAGATTATGTAAAACACATCATTAGGATGATTTCTATATTATGGAGTTAATTCACCATTAATATATTAAATATGGCACTGATACTAGTATTATATAATATAATACATTTTTCACTCTTTTGAATATATGTTTTTCACTATGGAAAATTATGTTATTATTATTGCACAAAATATGTTTTTATTATTATGGTCTTTTACCATATAATAATCTGACTCCACCAAGCTCTCTTAGGCACATCCATAGGTCTACAGTAATGTGAACATATGGATTCACATTGTCACTCTATACATTTAATAAAATATTTTGGGACATTTTTTGTTGTCACAATATTGATTCAGTGGTATCTTATAGCAACTAATTGGGGTATTATACATGGCCGCAATATTGGTTGTTTGTAGGGTCCACTGAGGTTTAACCACTTCAGCCCCGGACCATTTGGCAGCCAAAGGACCAGAGGTCTTTTTTCAATTTCGCACTGCACTACTTTAACTGGTAATTGCGCGGTCATGCAATTTTGTAACCAAACGAAATTTGCGTCCTTTTCTTCCCACAAATAGAGCTTTCTTTTGATGGTATTTGATTGCCTCTGTGATTTTTATTTTTTTGCGATATAAACGGAAAAAGAGCGAAAATTTTGAAAAAAAAAAAAGAGATTTTCTACTTTTTGTTATAAAAAAAATCTAATAAACTCAATTTTAGTCAAACATTTGGGCCAAAATGTATTCAGCCACATGTCTTTAGTAAAAAAAATGCCAATAAGCGTATATTTATTGGTTTGCGCAAAAGTTATAGCGTCTACAAACTAGAGTACATTTTCTGGAATTTACACCGCTTTTAATTTATGACTGCCTATTTCATTTCTTGAGGTGCTAAAATGGCAGAGAAGTACAAAACCCCCCCAAATGACCCCATTTTGGAAAGTAGACACCCCAAGCTATTTGCTGAGAGGCATGTTGAGCCCATTGAATATTTTTTTTTTTAGTCCCAAGTGATTGAATAAAGACAAAAATAAAAAAGATTTTTTTTTTTTTCAAAAAGTTGTCACTAAATGATATATTGCTCACACATGCCATAGTTATATGTGGAATTGCACCCCAAAATACATTTTGCTGCTTCTCCTGAGTATGGGGATACCACATGTGTGGGACTTTTTGGGAGCCTAGCCGCGTACGGGGCCCCGAAACCCAAGCACCGCCTTCAGGATTTCTAAGGGTGCAAATTTTTGATTTCACTCCTCACTACCTATCACAGTTTCGAAGGCCATAAAATGCCAAAATAGCACAAAACCCCCCCAAATGACCCCATTTTGGAAAGTAGACACCCCAAGCTATTTGTTGAGAGGCATGGTGAGTATTTTACAGCTCTCATTTGTTTTTGAAAATGAAGAAAGTAAAGAAAAAAAAATTTTTTTTTTCTTTTTTCAATTTTCAAAACTTTGTGACAAAAAGCGACATCTGCAAAATACTCACAATACCTCTCAGCAAATAGCTTGGGGTGTCTACTTTCCAAAATGGGGTCATTTTGGGGGGTTTTATGCCATCTGGGCATTCCATGGCCTCCGAAACTGTGATTGGCAGTGAGAAGTGAAATAAAAAAATTACACCCTTAGAAAGCCTGAAGGCGGTGATTGGTTTTTGGGGTTCCGTACGCAGCTAGGCTCCCAAAAAGTCCCACACATGTGGTATCCCCGTACTCAGGAGAAGCAACAGAATGTATTTTGGGGTGTATTTCTACATATGCCCATGACATGTTTGAGCAATATATCATTTAGTGACAACTTTTTGTAATAAAAAAAATATATATATTTTTTTTTTTCATTATTCAATCTCTTGGGACAAAAAAAAAAAAATATTTAATGGGCTCAACATTGCTCTCATCAAATAGCTTGGGGTGTCTACTTTCCAAAATGGGGTCATTTGGGGGGGGTTTGAACTGTCCTGGCATTTTATGCACAACATTTAGAAGCCTATGTCACACGTCACCCACTCTTCTAACCACTTGTAGACAAAGCCCTTTCTGACACTTTTTGTTTACATGAAAACATTTTTTTTTTGCAAGAAAATTACGTTGAACCCCCAAACACTATATATAATGTTAAAGCAAAGGCCCTACAGATTAAAATGGTGGGTGTTGCATTTTTTTTTTCCACACAGTATTTGCGCAGCGATTTTTCAAACGCATTTTTTGTGGAAAAAATACACTTTTTTTTATTTTAATGCACTAAAACACACTATATTGCTCAAATTTTTGATGAAATAAAAAATATGATCTTAGGCCGAGTACATGGATACCAAACACGACATGCTTTAAAATTGCGCACAAACACGCAGTGGCGACAAACTACATACATTTTTAAAAGCCTTTAAAAGCCTTTACATGATACCACATTAGATTCACGGAGGAGGTCTACTGCTAAAATTACTGCCCTCGATCTGACCTTCGCGGTGATACCTCACATGCATGGTGCAATTGCTGTTTACATATGACGCCAGACCAACGCTTGTGTACGCCTTTGCGCAAGAGAAGGGGGGGCAGGGGTGCTTTTTTTTTTTTTTTTTGTTTTTTTTTTTATTTATTTAGCTTTTTTATTTTATTTTTAAACTGTTCCTTCCATTTTTTTTCTTTGTTATGATTTTTATTGTTATCTCAGGGAATGTAAATATCCCCTATGATAGCAATAGGCAGTGACAGGTACTCTTTTTTTGAAAAAATTGGGGTCTATTAGACCCTAGATCTTTCCTCTGCCCTCAAAGCATCTGACCACACCAAGATTGGTGTGATAAAATGCTTTCCCAATTTCCCAATGGCGCGGTTTATATCCGGGAGGGGGGACATTCCCTCCCACTGCTTGTAAAAGCAGTCTAGAGGCTAATTACCCGCTAGAATTGCTTTTACATGAAAGCCGATCACTGGCTGAAAAGAATGATACCAAGATGATACCTAAACCTGCAGGCATCATTCTGGTATAACCATTCAAAGTCCAGCAACATACTGGACATATATTGTAATCTTTTTTTTTTTCATGCAGCCTCTTGGCTGAACGAAAAAAAGAGATTGATTGGTGGGTGTGCCCACCATTAGAATACCTCCCTTCATCCACCCACTTCTAATGATGGGCATACATGCACCATTTATATATGCCGATGCATGGGGGCATCCTCCCGCAAAAGTTATGCCGTGTACACACGGTCGGAATTTCGACCGTATGTACGTGGCATTAGGAGCCAATCGCTCCTCCCCCCCCCCTGCTGCCCCCATGCTTCGGCATATATGCTCTTTTTTTTAACTGTGGTGGTGAAATCACCTCCTACAGTGTTGGAGTCGCGTCTTTATGTATTGTGGGAGCAAACGCTGTTGCTGTCAAGATAAATAAATCCGCGTTGCAACTGAATGGCGCACCTGAAAACAAAAAAATGCTTAACACTAAAACACAGTAAACAAAATTACATACCTGAAAAGCAAGCATGATAAAACATGATAAAACATAATAAAACATTGCAGAATAGAATGGAGTAAAAAAAGAGCAACAATAGAGAGAGAATAGAGTGAGAGAGAGAACAATAAAACGACAACTATTTTATTTTTTTTTATTTTTTTGAGATTCACAGGTAAAAAAGCTCCTGACTGAAGCGACTGAATCAAAACGCTACCACAAAAAAACTGTTAGCGATCGCAGGGATCAGGCCTGACTCTGCGAACGCTGCAGTTATGTGTGCTTAGTGTTTTGTAAGTGACAGTGATCGATCGATACTGCACTTGGGTGGGCTGGGCTGGGCGGAGGGGGAAAACGCAGGTGCTAGCAGGTATCTGGGCTGATCCCGCTAACAATGCGTTTTTTTTTGGAACCCTAAACTGCTGGGACGCTAGTATAGATCTGATCAGATCAGATATTGATCTGTTCAGATACTGTGCCACTAAGGGAGGTGTATGCTTTGTGCGTGGGTGTTTGCGGTACTGGCACTAACCTGGGGCGACGCAGACCTTATTTGACCCTAAAACCTAATTGATATCACCCGCCGGGCGATCAGGGGGTTAAACCGTTATTGGGTAATAAATGGCGGGTGCCCTGACAGTATAAAAAACAAGCTAACTAACCAGCGTCACCCGTAACAGTAATACAAAAAAAAACTGGTTACCTAGCGACACTAATGCAGCGATCAGAAAAACGATCGCTTAGTGACACTGGCAAAAGGGGGTGAAAGGGTTAACTAGGGGCAATCAGGGGGTTAAACCTTTATTAGGTAATATATGGGGGTACCTGACGCTATATAAAAACCTGACGGGGAACCTAAATAACGAAATAACTAACTGGCTAACCAGCGTCACCAGTGACAGTTATACAGTGATCACTGGTGAAAGGGTTAACTCTAGGGGCAATCAGGGGGTTAAAACCTTTATTTAGGTTGTAATATGGGGGTACCTGACCTATAAACCTATTTATGAACCTATATAAACATGGCGGTTACCTAAAAAAAAAAAATGGTTACCTAGCGACACTAATGCAGCGATCAGAAAAACGATCGCTTAGTGACACTGGCAAAAGGGGGTGAAAGGGTTAACTAGGGGCAATCAGGGGGTTAAAACCTTTATTAGGTAATATATGGGGGTACCTGACGCTATATAAAAACCTGACGGGGAACCTAAATAACGAAATAACTAACTGGCTAACCAGCGTCACCAGTGACAGTTATACAGTGATCACTGGTGAAAGGGTTAACTCTAGGGGCAATCAAGGGGTTAAAACCTTTATTTAGGTTGTAATATGGGGGTACCTGACCTATAAAACTATTTATGAACCTATATAAACATGGCGGTTACCTAAAAAAAATAAATGGTTACCTAGCGACAGCAGTGACACTAATACAGCGATCAGAAAAACGATTGCTTAGTGACACTGGCAAAAGGGGGTGAAAGGGTTACCTGGGGGGCAATCAAGGGGTTAAACCTTTATTAGGGGGGGGTAGGGGGCTACCTTGGACCTAAAACTAACTGCCCTGACAGTTATTACAGTCACACTGACACTAAATGCAGTGATCAGTAAAAAAATGATCACTGCAATTAGTGACACTGTGACTGGGGGGGGAGGGGGTGATCTGGGGGGTGATCAGGGGGTGACAGGGGGGTGGAATATGTGCCTAACTGTACTGGTGTCAGTGTACTGTTGTGCACTAACCTCTACATGTTCGCCGCTCGGCGTCTCCGGTCACATAGACCGGCGCACCGAGCGTGACATCACTTCCGCCTTCCTGTCTATACAATAGACAGGAAGGGGAAGCTTTTCATTGGCCAGGAGCGATCGCGAGGGGGTGGCCAGAAACCACTGGCCGTCCCCTCGTCCCGGATCGCTCCTGACACGATCCCGACCGTCCCCGCCGGCGGAGGGGGGTCCGATCGGACCCCCCAACCGCCTGAAGAATGGCACGTACAGGTACGTGATTCTGCCTGTACGTGCCATTCTGCCGACGTATATCTACATGGGGCGGTCGGGAAGTGGTTAATACAATTGATTTAATTAAATTCACTAAACATTTACATTGGATGGATGGTTACCTTATTTTAAATGGTGGTATAAATACTAAAGAAAAGCGGAACTTCCGCTAGAGGTACCTTCCATTTAATATTGATGGCCAGTAACAGTTTCCCATAACAGTGATGGCGCCCACTGATGCTCAATAATGGGTTTCCCATAACTAAGATGGTGCCCGAGGCTTCATATCCGCGATTCAGATCGAGGTATGGCTCTATATAAGGTAGTGACACAGCACGCTGCCCGCTCCTCATTGATAATGTTAAATCTAACGAAACGTGTCTGAGGGTAATACGTGCTGACGTCACCACGCAAAGAAGGACGGGAGTGTCTGTTCGTTTGTAGCCGGCCGGCTCTACAACTTTGAATCTGCCGTTTTATTTTCGCCAGTTTGTAAGTGCAAACTTTTTATGTTTTGAATAAATCTTTTAAATTACGGTATAACGCTATGGTGCGACTATTTTCTTTCCTGGGTATTTGTTGAAAGTTTTCTACCATCGATCTGTATATGATCTCAGACTGTGGAGGAATCTGTGCTTGCTGTATTTTGGCTTCTTAAACTGGGCTATGCGGTAAGGGGACATCTTACAAGGAGATTGCATATGGTTATCTGCTGATTGAAATTCACTGCTTGGTAAGGAGGCACTTCTTATGGTGGTTGTCTGCGATCCATCTGGATATATTGCGCACCCAATTTCACTTGTGGCGGTCTGTTAAAAGTGAAATTTTTTTAAAGGGAGATTTCTTGCCTATGTTGATTTATTTTTTGGCATCTGGTAAGGAGGCCTTTCATGCGGTGGTGGTGTCTTTGGTCACTTATATGTATCTGTGGTCACGGGTGTCTCTTCATACCTAATTGGACACTATCTCCACTCATTAACCCTCCACTCACTGGTTTCTGCTATATATATTTCAGCAGTATTATGCTATGGTATAATTTTTTGTTTTTCCGGTGATCGCTAACTGTGCTCTATGAGTATATCTGAGAAGGAAAAGGAAGTATCCTGCATTGCTTCACTACAACCTTACAGCAAACGAATCATCAACCCGGGCTGGGTTAAAGCCATATGCTGGTTTATGGCTTACTTTTGGTAAGCATGTTCTCCATAAATACATAGAGCAACGTTTGGAAGGTTACTTTTTACAGAAGAATTTATTCCTTTTGAGATTGACTTTCAGCTTATTACAGTGGGAATATTTCTATTTTTGGACTTGAATAGCGCGATTTTTTTCTTTTTATTATTTATTTGTGTTCATCCCACTATTATTGCTGCTGTTTTTGAGGTCTATTGATTTTGATTAGCCCGTTTTTTTTCCTTTTATGTTCTGTAATGCTGAAGACTTTTTTTCACACATTCAAGTATCTTCTTCCCTTCTAGTGAGAGTTTACCACCACAGCTGGGCCACCCCTCTACCACCATATATGTACTCCTTCTCTCACAAAGACTGTGCTTGCTTTCCCTTGCTCTGACTCTATATGTCCATTATTTTCATGCATTCCTATTAACGTCTATGGGGCCATAAACACACCAAAATAAGTGCTTGCACATTTTCCCCAAGTCACATGGAAGCATGTTGCATAGCAGTGAATGGACCTGTTAGTCCCATTATTGGATTCTTTGTGTCATGCATTTTTGAACCACAGCTGAAGGCCAACAAATCACACAGGTGTGAATGGGGACTAAAAGACTGCGACCCCGCACACATAGGCAGGTCAGAAGATTTGCCTTCACTGGCTGCATGCTTATTGTGGCTCTGCATTTCATATTGATTCCAGAGATATTCATACAGATGTCAGTTCAGTCCAGGTCTTCTGGTATTCATTGGATCTGCTCTTATTCTTATGTAAATTCCATATGAATTACATCAGCATTAAATTCATCTAATGATTCTTATCACATGAACCTACAGACAGTGTTATTTTTATATGTTCATACCGCTTTACCCTGATTATTGTTCTCTATACCGATGTACAGGGTGTGATGTGCAGTAACCAGCAGTCATCAATGGGCTGTGGCGAGCACCATACTTTCCAATTCCTGTATTGTAGCACACGTAGCCTTAAACATGTAATACAGACTACAGACAAAATGCTATAGAAAGACTCCTTATTCATTCATACACAGTGCAGCTCAGGCAAAGAGAAAGACATTAGAGGTTTGTTTAGACCCCTGATGTTTCGCCAAAGCGCCCCCCCCCCCCCCCCCCCCCCCCCCCCCCCCCACGCCCCCCCCCCCCCCCCCCCCCCAAAAAGTGTAAAATAATGTTAAGTATAAAAATAAATAAATAAATAAATAAATAGTAAGGGTAGATTTAGACATGTGTCTAACTTTCCAAGGCCTCTGAAGCCCAATCCACATTTGGATCGAGCTTTAGAGGCTACTGACGGCAGTGAGGAAGCAATGAGATGCCTCCTCACCGCCAGATTTAACCCCATTTTACCAACAAATGCACTGCAACTGCATGCATTGCACACGTTTGCGGGGAGATTGCGCCACTTCCCCTTCACATGAATGTGTAGTGTTCGGCGGAAGACATCGCTACAAGTTGGGTCAACTATGCCGCAGCTGCAAAGCATCATGGCATCAGCACCCCATCTACTGCCTATTACAGTTTAAAGCAGAGCTCCACCCAAAAGGGGAAGCTCCGCTTGTTTGAACCCTCCCCCTCTCCACTGCCAAATTTGGCAGTTTTTGGAGGGGGGCTGGTACCTGGTTTTGATAGGTACCTGCTCCCACTTCCAGGGTACCCACTCCCACTTCTGGGTAAGATCACTGCAGCAATCTACAAAGCTGTTTGGCCCCTCCTCCCTCCCCCTACAGCCTTCCGAGATGCACACAAAGGAATGCGGGACCATTCACAAAGCGCAGTGCGACTTGTTTATGCGCAGAAGAAAACCGGCTGTGAAGCCGGTTTCTCGTAGTGAAGATGCTGGCACCTGTACCCAAAGCCGATTAAAGAATCGGCTTGTGGTGCTGACATCCCTGGACAGGTAAGTGTCCTTGTATGAAAAGTCAGCAACTACAGTATTTGTAGGGGAGAGAGAATTTGTATGCATGCAGTTTAAACAATCCTGCATGTTTTGAGTACAGGTAGCTAAAATCACATCGCTATGGTACATGAGTCCACCTGTACAATATGAACTGCTGCTGGCAATTGAGGTCAGGTTTAGTGCATGCTGCAAAGCAACAACCAACAAACTGGAGTAGTACACGGTTACCCAACTTAAAATACTTTTAAAGTTTTTTTGTAATTTTAATTAAACCTCAAAACACAATGCTACACACAATGACATATGTGATGAAGGAAGCAAAGAGGAAGCAAGCTTGAAGTTGGTTAAACCGAACACTAAGGAATGATGCCACGAAAAACACCAACATCAAGCTAGAAGGACCCAATGCAACTGCTCTGGCGCGCTCTTAACCAGCCGTCATTAGCAACACAGTTTGCTATGGCAAAGGGACTGCTTCTACAGGTTCTGGGTTTGTGTCGATAGTTAAATGCAGGCAACAATGTAAATGTAAAAATCCACAGTACATGCCCAGGTTTGTGTACTGGGATTGTCCTGACATAACTAATTGATTGTGTTATTTTTAGGGGGTGGGACTGTAAAGGGACCACTGAGAGGGGAGAAAGCAAAGCAATTCTAATACAGTGAGAGGGACGGAGGAATCCTCCCTGCTGCGGTATTGTATTCTGACAGTGTAGGAGCCCTTAATCATTTTAAAAAATTATACAGCGATATCTCAGTTCACGAATGCTTCTGTTCATGAACAACTTGGTTCGCGAACAGAAGGGTCCACAAAAATTTGCCTTGGTACGCAAACTCCACTTCGGTTCACGAACATGAGCCACGGCCATCTTCCCTGCTCTGAGATGTTCATATTGAGAAAAGCAGTGCAAGATGAGAGTCTTAGGCGAACCAGTCCACTGAGATAGGGGTTTCTGCCCCCTGACTACCATGAGGGTGGGCTCACTTGATTAGGAATCATGGAAAAACAGTTCATTTGAATTCTACAACTTTATCATGCCCTCAGATGATCATTTCCTGGTGCCGTTTTCTGGCCCCTAGATTAGTCATTTAAATTGGGGTTTGGGATTGTTTCAAACAAGGATTAAAAAAGAGGAGCTATAAGTTTTTTTTTTTCTTTTTAGATGTACACATGAAAGAGGTCAGCTTAATGTAAAAGACCATATGTAATATATGTTCAAAATCCCTTTTTGTACATACATTTCATAATTTTATATATAAAACAAAAAAAAAAAAAAAAGTTTAGAACGGATTAACCTGATTTACATTGAACCTTACAGGAAAATTTGCGTCGGTTCGCAACCAATTAAGTTCGTGAACCGAGGTATCACTGTATACATAATTTACAATTACTTTAAATTATAGCCCAAAGTAGTTCATAAATTAACAACTTGAAGGTCTTGACCGTAAAAGATACGTCATGAAAAATGTCAACAAAGTTTTTAGGATGAATCTCTTTACATACAGCTCCTTTTCCCCTGCAGTCAGTATTACTGGTTGTTAGAAAAAAAAAACTCAAATTGACGCATCAATTGCAGTGAATCGCACCATATACTTTTTTCTTTCTAAAGAAAACATATTAAAATGTCACAAAAGAGACCTTTTATTGGGTACTATTGATCCCTGTGGAGTAAGGTAAAAAGTAATGACTTGCGCTGCGCTTAAAAAAAGTACTGCATGTCATACTTCTTCCCAGCTCACACCACCACACACCACTGGGAGAAGAACGTGATTATCGCTAGTGGCTAGATCATCTACTAGCAATAATCGCAAGAGAATCTGTCAGGCTGATTGTACCCAAGTTGATTGATGAATCAACTTGGTACATTCAGCCTGCCCAATAATGATTCAAACCTTGTATGGCCAGCCTTACTTGGGAAAACCTGTAGAAAAGATTGCTTACCTGTCAATTGCGCTGCACTGATATAGCTTCCTAAGTGCTTCTAAAATAAACCTTTCTTCAGGGGCGTCCAAGTACGGGAACCTGCAGACAACAATTTAGTTAAATCAACTAAAATTAATTTACTATGAAATGTATGTAGTAATTGTTTTTTCTGGTAAATCATGTAACTAGGAACAGCAAAAGAATTCAAAATTCTTAAAGTGCAGACCTATTCTCGTGATTTTATACACCTGTATCAGCATCACTCTGCAATATGGAGGTGCAGTGGTTAGCACAGTTGCTTTGCAACACTATGGTCTTGGTTTCAACCACCATTAGGACGCTGTCTACATAGAGTTTGTAAGTTATCCCTGCCTTGTGTTTGTACAGGGTGCCACACTCCAAAAACAAAATGGTACATTAAAAGGCTTCTGCTGTAAATTGCTCTATGATCTGTACTATTACATGGTGTGAATATGATCAGAACATTAACTGTAAGCTTTAATTACACTGATCCATGTAGGTGTAAAAAAAAAAAAAAAAAAAGTGTAGCAGCGTATGATAGTGCTAAAGGAGATGATACATTAGTGAGCATTGTATACCATATAAAAGAATAATATGTTTAAATACTGAAATAATAATAATAATTCAGCCATGTGCTATTGTAGGCAAATACTGGGGAAAAGATACCAACCAAGAATGTCACCAACAGAGTGTCTATTGGAAATATGCTATATATGCTCATAAAAACACATTGAAACAATATACCGTATATACTCGAGTATAAGCCGACCCGAATATAAGCCGAGGCACCTAATTTTACCACAAAAAACTGGGATAACGTATTGACTCGAGTATAAGCCTAGGGTGAGAAATGCACAGCTACTGTAAGTGGAAAAGAGGGACAACAATGCCCATTTGCAGCCTCATTGTGCCCGTTTGCAGCCATAGGTCCCCCAAACTCAGTAGTTAAGGGTTCCTAAATGCCCCCTAGTTGAAGCCAAAAATTTGGGTCTCTGGACCCAAAGGGTCCCGAAATGACATTGCTGCAGATGGACACAGTTGATCGACTTTGGGGCCCCGTATCTCGTGGTCACTTAGTGCTAGGAACCCAAATTTGGTATGCAAACCCAGTGGGACTAGCACTACAACATAATTTGGTGTTCCTATCACCAAGTGGCCCCGAGATACTGGGCCCCAAAGTCGGGTCAGAAAATGTCATTCTCTGTGCTTGACTCGAGTATAAGCCGAGGGGGGCATTTTCAGCACAAAAAAAGTGTGCTGAAAAACTCGGCTTATACTCGAGTATATAGGGTAATTTGATTTCTGTAGTGTAAAAATCAGGAGTGTATCCTTCCTCACACAGGCTAGAGTTCCTTGATAAGATCATCACAGACATGCACATGCAGTAGCATTAGAGGTATTATAACATAATAAACATATGTAGGACCTCAGGTTATCTTCACTAGCTGCAACATAGGACAAGTGCAAGTACTGCCCCTGCAACAACAGTAACACTACCACTGGTTTCTATAAAGTAGTAAAGACATAAAGTAAACATTTTGTGGAATACCTGATAACATCATTTACTTCCAGGCATTTAAGGGTTAGAATGACAGATGTTAGACTGGTGCGTTTAATCTCAGGTATCATGTGATCTGGCATACATTTATCCCAGAACTCTTCACTGTAAATTCGGTAGCATTTTCCAGATGCCGTCCTGCCCGCTCTGCCCGCTCTCTGCACTGCTTCACTTCTTCAGGAAAAGGAACCAAAGCAACAGTTACATATTTAGAGTGAAAAATTTCATTTTAGCCAACAGTATATTCATTATATTCTTTCTGTTGCTTACTTTGAAATGGGAACTATTTCTAAAACATCGAGTCCAGCCCTGGGATTGTGGTTTAACTGCTTCACAAATCCACTGTCTATTACATACCTAAAAATAAATGGAAAAAAACTGTTAAGGTAAACAGCTGATAGGAAAAATAAATATTAAGCAAAAGAAATGTTTATACATGGTTTTCCTAGTTCCGGATATCCTTACCCTTTTTAAAGGGAAAGTATGTAAAGTACTTTCAGTTAGCACATTTTTCTGCTAAATGGCAATATTTACTGTAGAGTATTTTTATTTGACTTATAGATTTTTACATGCTTACTCTTTAATTTTCTTTTTGTCTTACATCTAAAGATTTGTAGGAGTAGCCAGTAGAGGGGGCTTCATGCTAATCACAAAGAAAGCCACACAGAATACATTTTTATCAGTGGGTCTGCAGACTCTCAGACTAGCAATGTGAGAAGTAACAGTAAAGCATGACAACTAGGGATTGGGGATGAGCGAATGTGTCTGGGTTTGGTTCCCATGGAAGAGGGGAGGAGGGTATTTGGAAGTCTGAAAATTAGAAACCCAAACCAAACCCAAAAAAACTCTATGGAAGCAAATCTTGATAATCAGTTTTGAACATTTTTAAAGCTAAAAGATGAGGGATGGTCAGAAAGAAAGAATAGGGAGCTGGACACTGGCACAGGGTATATGTACCAATGCAAAACAAAAATGCCACAAAATACTGTACAGCAGAGACTTTAAGGGCGACATAGGGAAATTATCAAATCTTTGAATTACATGTTTGGAGGTACCTTAAAGCTTAATGTTGCATTATAGAAAAGCATGATTCTCAAAGACAGCATCTGCCACACTGTATTCTGGCATCACATATTTTGGATATGTAAAATGTTTAAGTATTATGTTATTGCTTGGCTTATATACCACAGCAGCGCCCAATCTGATTTATTACAACTTGGAAAAAAAAGGTTTGTTTTATTATAGATATTTTTTGGCCGCGACAACTGTTTTTGATCGAAATAACAGCCGTAACAGATCTAAAAGCCAGAGCAGGAGTGCCCAACCTTTTTAGGAGCGAGGGCCACTTAAGCAACTTGGTAACCAGTCGCGGGCCACAATGAGCGGAGTGGGCGGTTGAATGACACGTCACGGCTACTCTATAGGCCCTCCGATCCGATCCACCCATATGGAAGGGGACGAATTCCCTTCTATTTCTTTTTTAGAGGATCGGATTGGAGGCAGGTGGGAGTAAACGGTCAAAAGTCTGTTTACATTTGCCGCTCTGTAGAGGTGAATTGAGGGTCCGATTGGGTAGGGCCAATCGTGTGAAAAGGGCCCAAGACTGCTTTCACACTGATGTGCTGTAGTTTACCCACACCACGGGTGCATCGTAGTGCACCTGTGTCTTTCCTGCGGGTTAACTGAACTTTGCCATAGACTCTGCCTGTGGCAAAAGCTGGCGCTGTACAGGAAGTATCGGCTTCATTCACAACACTGATGCTGTGGTATGACGGGTAGGCAACCTGTGATCTGGGCTTGCTAACCCGCCATTCCAGAGCAGGAGGTCGCGGGCCACATCAGAGGGCTCCGCGGGCCACATTTGGCCCCCGGGCCACTGGTTGGCCACCCCTGAGCTAGAGGAAAGAAGCTAAAAGCTAAAGCCCACAACTTCATACCAACTGGCCAAAAGCAAAATACAGTAGTTTCATAATACAGGGTTTGTGAGCTGCTTCTTCTCAGTACCACACTGTATTGTCTTAAAAGTTTAAATGTCAAAACAGAGTGCACAAAGTGTTCGTTTCATAGAAATTGGCGAGTTTCAGGATAGTACACAAGCACTTTAATAGGCAGCAAAATAAAAAAAAGAGAGGCAGACTTTGTCTTGCAATAAAAATTGCAACACAATGTGTGTTGTGTTGTAGTGCACAATTTGTATTGTCTCTTAGTGCATTTTCCCAGATCTCAGATACAGTTTCTGTATTTTCTTTTTTTCCCAAATAATGTTAAGCAGTATTTAAGCAGCTTGGTTAGGCTGCAATATAAAAAGGAAGAGCTGAGGCTGTTCTTATATTGATATAAGTATTAGAGTCTATTCGGGAGACCATAGCCACAATTATTGTATTGTGGCTGATCAGTACGTTAGCAGCTTGATTGGGCTACAATGTAAGAGGGAGATATGAAGCAATTTTAATCCTTAACTAAAATTTATAGTGTATTATTTGAAATAATCACAAATATTGTACAGCTGCCTTACAGTGTGCAAAAAGCTTTTTTGGACCACAATGTAGGAGGGAGAGACAAAGTTTTAACTTGAAAGAAACAGAGAGTGTACCATTTCAGAGACAATAGCCATACATATTTTGTACAGTGGCTGGACAGTATGTTAGCAGCTTGATAAGGCCACAATGTGAGAGAGGGAGACGCAAGGTTTGTTTTATCCTAAAATAACAATTAGAGTATATTAATTCAGAAGGCAAAAGCCATAGAAATTGTACAGTGGCTGGACGGTATGTAAGCAGCTTGGTTAGGCCACATTGTAAGAGGAAGTGAAAATACAAGCTTTAGCTTGAAATAAATATTAGAATGTATTATTTCAGAAAAATATCTAAATATAATGTACATTGGCTGAACAAATAAAGTTTACTTATTAGAGAGCCTTTCCTTCTTCTTGAATTGAAGTTTGCCCTAAAAGCTTCAAGTGGGTAGCTTGAAGCGGTCTAAAAACTTTGCAAATGCTTTGTGCAAACTTGCTAAGCAAGTGGGTACAAGGCATAATAATTTCCAGAACAGTGAAAATGCAGCTAGAAAAGTCATAAATCCTTATATGGATATCTGCTCCAAACAAGTGACTCAAGGTATTGAAGTCATGGAATCAGTATGAAAGCAAATAGAGTAGCATATTCACAAAATGGCCAGCAATGGCAGCCTACTTATGTATCTCAGTACAATTTTTCGTGTAACAAGTAAGCACAAATGAAGCTGCAACAGCTCCTGCAAGTGAAATCTGCTACTGTGGTGAAACCATTTGCATATGATGACACCACATATAATGATGCAATTATAATGAAAGATCAATCTTTAGTAAATGCTACCCAAACCAGATGTCTGTATTGGGTGGTATTTACAAAAGACCGATCTTTCAGTGTAATGCATCAACATTCAGTTTATTTAAAAAAGTAAGTTCACTATTTCACAAAAAAAAAAAAAAAATGAGAAAAAAAAAAAGTTTCTCTAAAGCCCCATACACACGGGCTGAATGTCGGGAGACAACAGGTTGTAAAAAAGAAAAAAACGTCCGACATTCGGCCTGTGTGTTTATCCGCCTGTGCGTCAGAAGGTGGCCGTTCACCGGCTTCCATCGGACGTGCATGCTAGAAAACCAGCATCCGACCGACTCCCGATCATCGCTCTCAACCAATGGCATAGAGAGCTGATCGGAGTGTTCTAGCGGGGGGCTGTCCCCCAGTCAGAACACACCAGCTCAGCGGGGGAGATCGCTGAACTAACCTCGCATGGTTACTGCAGTGACTCCGACTGGAGCTGACATTTTTTTTTTTTTGTGCAACTCAGCGGGTTAATGTGTATCTAGCTTTGGGAGTGACCATATGATGTGTGCTATGAGCAAGTCCACACCTTTTATGAAATGTACTGTCTCTCTGCAGGGCTGTCACATTGTAAAATGTACATATAATGGGAATGTGTCTGTTTTTCCTTGTTGTGGTGCCTCGCTAAAAAGGCAGCTGGCGTAAACTACATCGATACCAGTACAAGTGTCCAATCTGGAGACAAACATTAAACTACTAAAACAATATAAAAGTCTGCACCTAATTCCTTCAATGGTCACAGATGTTGCAGCAATATTTGTGGCTACTACACATTTTCTGATCCCTTTAGGGGGAGGGATAAATATTCTTTTTTGCTGATCTGGAAAAAAATATATAAAACAAACAATCACTATATTTTTTTTATTTCAGCAAATATATTACTGCCAACATTGAGAAGTACTGACAATGCACATGGGCACAGAACAGACAATAGCATAGTCAATTAAAAATATCATGCAAGTCTGCCCATAAAGCTAAACAGAACATGCCAACAAAGTTTTAATAACATACTAGAATAAAATATTAGACAAAAAATCTAAAAGAACCTCTCCTTTAAAAGAAATCGGTTTTAAAAAATATATACTGAAGGCTGCCATTGCTGACCTATCTTTCTGAAAATGCTAGTTGTCATTCTGATCCAAACCCTTCAATACTTACTACGTGAAACAAAAACACAGATCAGATCTAACCCCCCTCTGACCTTCTAATTGGCATGCTTCTTCCAGGCCAGTAACTCAAAGGCTACTTTCACACTGGGGCGGGCAGGCGTCGGCGGTAAAGCGGCGCTATATTTAGCGCTGCTTTACTGGCGTTATTCACCCTCTGGCGCCCTAAAAAGGGTTAAAACCGCCCACAAAGCGTCGCTGCAGCGGCGGTTTGTCGGTGCTCACCCGTAATTTTCAATGGGCAGGGGCACTGCTCCTACAGCGCTGCAAAGATGTGGCTTGCAGGACTTTTTTTTACAGTCCTGCAAGCGCACCGCTCCAGTGTGAAAGCCTTCAAGCTTTCACACTGGAGAGACAGGAGAGGCTCTTTACAGGCGCTATGCAGACGCTATTATTAGCACTGTAGCGCCTGTAAAGCGACTCAGTGTGAAAGTAGCCTAAAGTGTTGAAGGAGAACAACAAAGTACTTTTCTAAAGAGGAGCTAGCAAAGACAAGTCATGCATTTTTCCTAGTTTGTGTCCTTTAAATTGCTAAATCGAATGCTCAGGGTTGTACATACAATAGTACTCCGTTTAGGGAATTGATTAATAGAATACAATGAATATTATTACCATAATGCTTTTAAAAACGGCGCAGTGGTGTAGTGGGTAACACTACCTGCCTGGAGTTTGCATGTTGTCCGTGTGCCTGCGTGGGTTTCCTCCAGGTCCCCCCGGTTTCCTCCCACATGCCAAAGACATGCTGATAGGTTAATTGGCTTCTGTCTAAATTGGTCCTAGTATATGAATGTGAGTTAGGGACCTTAGATTGTAAGCTCCTTAAGGGTAGGGACTGATGTGAATGTACAATGTATATGTAAAGCGCTGTGCAAATTGACAGTGCTATACAAGTACCTTAAATAATATTAAATAATACCGTATATACTCGAGTATAAGCCGAGATTTTCAGCCCTTTTTTTAGGGCTTAAAATCCCCCCCTCAGCTTATATTCGAGTCAGCACCGTCTGTCTGCATGAACAGCGTGTCATGCAGACAGACGGCAGTGTTCAAAAGCCGCGCCGCGCCTCCGCCTCCTCCAAATTCAAAATCCGCGCCTCCTCCTCGTCCGTGATAGGCGGACACTTTTCCCAGTTTTTTTGTGGTAAATTAGGGGCCTCTGCTTATATTCGGGACGGCCTATACTCGAGTATATACGGTAATAATAATAATAAAAACAAAGTTAACAAAAACATGTTACCTGTAGCCATAGAGCCATACAATGGCAAAATTAGCAGGCCTTCCACTGAAGAGTCATAAACATCATGGCGATAGTCCAGCAGTTCAGCCTTTTCAAATAGCATGTCGCAAGCCTTCTCAATCTCTGACTGGCCTAAAACAGGGCACAATTATTGTAACTGCAATAAAATGATATAAGAGCTACTGAAAGATGACAATGAGACAGGGGGTACAGCAACTTTAGGGGCCAGTTTACACTAGGTGTGGTTGTGTGTGCTTAAAAAAAATAAATAAATTACACCATGCAGTACTTTTTTCAGTAGAGTGGGTTAGTTACGTTGAGAACCACTGCATTGCAAAGCTGCTGTGGTGAATAGAACTCTATGGAAACATCACTCCTGACATTTCAGTAAAGTTCTGTGAAAAAAATTAAAATAAACAGTGCGATGTGCTGCTATCGACATATCAGCATTGTGTCACACAGTGCATTCTTAAAGTGCCAAACTAGAATTTTTTTTTTTAGTTTTTTTACACAATGGAACAGCTTAAAATCTCTGTAAGGTTTGTATTGCTGCCCTTGTCTTCTTTGGGGAGATTACCCATCACTTCCTGTGGCGTCATCAAAACAGGCATCACACTTTTGTTACCAATTATGTGATAAATCATATATACAGATATATTTAAACGATATGGAAAGTAATAAAACGCGCTTAGATCTAATCTAAAACACTCATCTAATCTAAAGAAGGCTGCTACTCAAAAGTGGGATACACACACTGGAACAACAATGATAAAAAAGGGAGTAGGGCCTAGTGTTGATATTGTGCACCTATCACGCTATGTTTACCTGTACTCATACATATTGGATAACAGTGAATTGACAGTAACATAAGATGGTACACAAATACATACAGTGTTTATAATTCATATACTATTGGTGTATAGCCAAGAAAACACTGTATAGAAAATAATAAAGTCCTGTGAAGGCAAGGAGGAAGAAAAAAGGTCCCAAGTAAAACGTGATGCTGCAATGCACTGATGAGCGATAATCAGACGTAGCTTGTGATCATACACCGCGGTGACTTATATGCAATTTGTGTATTGGACCCGACACCCAGAATATCTATGCGCTTACCAGATGGTAGAGCATAGGGTGCTCTGTATAAAAACAGCAAAGGATGTCCCCGATTTTCCCTCTCTTACTCTTTTAACCTCCAAGAATGATGGATAAGGGATATCCTATTGAAATCATGGAGCTGAATCAATCCTGCAGGAAGCTGATGGTATCACTGGCTTTCCTTCTCCGGATCCACAGCGCAATCAGTTAACAGTGGAGATGGCTAAAAACCCTCTTGGCTCAATAACAGTATGCTCAGGAAAGGAGAGAGAAGCCACCCATAGTGTAAATCCGATTTAAAACCATTTATTAAAAAGCATAGCAAAAACTTACAGCAAGTTCTCCTTTAGGAGCGCATTTAAAAACATCCGCCGGCCGGCCGGATACTGGAGCCCGTCCTCCTGAGTTTCTAGCGTGGTGACGTCACTGCGTGCCCTCCCAATTTTTTTTTTTTTCTTCCTCCTTGCCTTCACAGGACTTTATTTATTATTTTCTATACAGTGTTTTCTTGGCTATACACCAATAGTATATGAATTATAAACACTGTATGTATTTGTGTACCATCTTATGTTACTGTCAATGCACTGTTATCCAATATGTATGAGTACAAGTAAACATATCGTGATAGGTGCACAATATCAACACTAGGCGCTGCTCCATTTTAGATATATTTAAACGCATGCAATTTTGTCCTTCCTTTCAATCATCTTACCTGTAAGAAAAACAAGAATGTCTCCAGCGGGTTCATTCAAATGCGTCTGTATTGTGATCTTTACAGTCTAGAAAAAACAAAAAAAAAATTACCATAATACAATATTTCTGGACACAAAAAGTCTCCAGTAATCAAAGCAGATGTAAACCCTAGCTAAATAGATTTTATTTTTCTAAAGCACTGTTAAAAATAAAATAAAAGAAACATAGCATTTTTTTAATAAAATGTTTGTTTAAACCTTATTCATACTTTGTTGTAAAATCAATGCTACTGATCTCTTTCAGACTCTTTGCAGTCACTTCCTGTCTACATCTATTTCTAAGAGTAGGTTTCCTGTTGGTGACAAAAGCGGACAATGGCTGCATGTGTGCTGAAACTGCCACTTAGTCTCTATCAGAAGCCCATATAGTAAAAACACAGGATTACAAACCATGGGACACAGCATTATCGCTCTCCAACAGGGAGGGCCTGAATAATGGACCACCCTCATAGATGTATCACCATTTTAAATTAAAGCTGCAGACTTAAAAATTTTAAAAATGATAAAGATTTTATTGACTGGGTTCATAAAAGGGTATCATACACTGGATTTTTTATGTCACTGTACTGTGCATGCTGAACTAGAGCGCTTTCAAATATATCTAATGTTTAATTTTAGTTATGTGGAAGTGCTGAATCACACACCTCTGAAATGTACGCAGTGTTGTCCTTGTCTCGTGGGCCGATAAGGTTAAGGAATTTCTCTTTAATTGGAAAGACTTTTCCTGGAATTGTGACTACTGGGCAGTTATTGAAAAACTCAGAAAGTCGTTCAATATCCAATGTGGCAGACATCACAATAACTTTGAGGGGGTACTTCCTTTTTGAAGGATCCTTTGATAGGAACTGTTTTCTTAGTAGACCAAACAATATATCCTTGAAAAAACAAAAACACGTCATCACTTTCAACATGGTTTACAAAATGAAAGCATATAAGAATTCTATCAGCATGCAAAGCAAATATCTTATTTGACATATTGTGACACGTTTTGTAGCTCAGTTATGGTACCAAAACAGTGAGTTTACTCCACGCCACTTTTATTTAAAAGAACATCAAAAGCTCATACAGGTATGTCTTCCCATACATGGGTTTTCACCATCAATATGAACAAAACATAACATTCAGCCTCCTGGCTTTGTTGCAGCTTTACTGCTCAGAGTAGTACATCTGGTCCTCCTGACCATTAGTACCTTTTGGTCCTCCTGACCATCAAACATGTCCCAGTGTTCATGCAAAGATGTTGCACCGCAGCTCTGTCTTTCCTTGCAGCTTCCCAGCTGCTTTGTCCCAGCTCGTGCCAGTGTTTAACACCCGCTCCACACCGGCCTACGGCTCTCCCTCCGCTCCGAGGAGGCCAAGGAGTCTTTTGCTCTGAGGCGGGTTGGGGGTGGTTGGACTCCAAGGCTCAGGTTTAGGCCTTTGTTTGTCCTGACCTGGACACCATGGTGCATATGATAACCTCTCACAGCTCCTGTCCCACACTGACCCCCTTAGGAGGGTGGGGCTCTGAGGTCTAACTCTGCCTCTCATATGCCATTAGAGTGCTGGCTTCTTACAAAACCTGGCGTAAACCACCATTTTAAACAATATGCACATGTAGTATAGTGTACAGATGTGTTCTAGAGCACAGATTCTAGTCAAAATAATAGTTTAAAGTTTACCATTTAAAAATAAATTATGGTATATTTTCCGTTTGCAATATGTTTATTATTTTAACAAAATATAGAATTTGCATACATTCATTTGGATCAGAATTCAGGACAAAGCATAATATGCAACAGGTTGTAGAACATGTTCATAGTATGTTATATTAAGACATAGAGGAAGATCAACATAGTATAAGGCACTGAAAACCCTGTATCCCAAACTACAAACAGCCTGGTAGGGGTAGGCATGATCCAAACACCTCTCAAGCCCTAAATGGGTGAGTCCACTAACAGACATATTTAGCAAAATGTAAGAAAGTGCTAACAACTGAAGAAAAAAATAAATAAAAATTACATAGGAGGATGACATCAACATACCTACATCTCTCATGCATCTGTTTTCAAATAAAGTTCTAGTAGTGATGTCATCTCTTTGTTGTTTAAAGAGGAGGTAAACCCTAATGGGTTTACTTCCTCTTTGTTTCCCTGCAAAGGTAAAGCATAATGGACTACTATGCATCGCATAGTAGTCCATTATGTGTCACTTACCTGACACAGGAGCCAGCAAAGTTCCCCTGTTGTACGGAGCCTCCATCTTCTTGGTGGGTCTCGCGGCACCGGCGCTGTCATTCGACAGTGCCGCAATGACGTCACTCCCGCAAATGCGCACGGGAGGCGCCACTCGCAGCATATCGCCGTGAGAGCGGCTTGCTCAGTGCGCCTGCGTGCCGCTGTCTATGGCGCATGCGCCGTAGACAGCGGTGCCTGTTTTTTGGCAAATATCTCTATATGGCAGATATTTCTTTGACCTACAGGTAATCCTTAATGTAGGCGTACCTGTAGGTCCAAGTAGTTTGTAAGGGTTTACAACAACTTTAAGAGTGTGTAGAAAAGGAGGAAGGCATCTCAAGCATTTGAAGGAAGTAATTGGGATACCTGATCCCACTGTCCAAAATAAATGTTCAATTTGGTATAGGACCTTGTTCAAACCCCACGTAAAGTGGGGAGAGCCCTGTTAGAAAAAAGGGGTTGTTAATAAGAGGGGCTCCTGGTATGCATTTAGATTTTAAAAGGGGTTATTTTACAAATAGAATCCCATAGGTGGAGGAAATGAGAGGGTGAGGCACAGTATAGCTCTGTGATGTTTAGATGGGAGCCACATGAGGTCTATAGGGTGTGGGAGTCCCTTTTGCGATTCTAATTGGATCCAGTCTGGTTTATAGAAGGTGGAGTAAATTTGTGATAGGTCAATTTTGCCACTCTGTAATATATCTCTGAAGGTGGGGTACACCCAAACCTCCAGAAGATTTGGAGGCATATAACGTTTTGTGGGCCACTCTACAGCCACCAGACCCCCTGATTTATTTCAATATACAAATCTGGAAATTATTTAAGTGTGAGGAATGGATAGGGATGTGTAAAGCCTGAAAGTAGTACTGTACAATATTCTAGGCAACAGATTCATTTTGATAGTGGCTATTCTGCCCATCCATAAGAGGGAATGCAATGACCATGTCCTCCTCCAAGGAAGGTCCCATAAAAAGATATGTAGTTTGGGCAGTAAAGAGATGTTAGTAAGTTTAGAAACTATGGTATATTTTCAGTGGGTACAGTTTTATCGAAGTAATCTTTTACAGGACTTTCCCAGTACTTGCGGTTCAATTTTTGATACTGTATTCCACAAAGCTACATTGCCAAAACTTATTTTTAAAATGAGTAGGGAAGGGTTAAAACCCTACAAAGTTATTGTTTGCTGTCTGTGTACTATTGGGGAAACTTCCCTTTACTACCTGCCCCCAAAACGCAACAGGAAGTTAAAACAATTTTTCCAAAGTGAAGGGAATTCCTCACTAAGCTGTCCCTGGAATATAGGGGTGCAACGGATCAAAAAACTCACGGATCGGATCGATCCTCGGATCAGAGTCACGGATCGGATCAGCAAATAATAATTGAATTTGCAAAAACCTGTGAAAATTCCGCCACCATATAGTCCCCACTGTAATATCCACGTCATCTCCCCCACTGTAATATCCACATCCTCTCCCCCACTGTAATATTGGCAGGGTATCGCCGAGTATTGGCAGGGTAATGCAGAGTATCGCCGAGTATTGGCTGGATAATGCAGAGTATCGCCGAGTATTGGCTGGGTAATGCAGAGTATCGCCGAGTATTGGCTGGGTAATGCAGAGTATCGGCGAGTATTGGCTGGGTAATGCAGAGTATCGGCGAGTATTGGCTGGGTAATGCAGAGTATCGGCGAGTATTGGCTGGGTAATGCAGAGTATCGGCGAGTATTGGCTGGGTAATGCAGAGTATCGGCGAGTATTGGCTGGGTAATGCAGAGTATCAGCGAGTATCGGCTGGGTAATGCAGAGTATCGCCGAGTATCGCCGAGTATTGGCTGGGTAATGCAGAGTATCGCCGAGTATTGGCTGGGTAATGCAGAGTATCGGCGAGTATTGGCTGGGTAATGCAGAGTATCGCCGAGTATTGGCTGGGTAATGCAGAGTATCGCCGAGTATTGGCTGGGTAATGCAGAGTATCGCCGAGTATTGGCTGGGTAATGCAGAGTATCGGCGAGTATTGGCTGGGTAATGCAGAGTATCGCCGAGTATTGGCTGGGTAATGCAGAGTATCGGCGAGTATTGGCTGGGTAATGCAGAGTATCGGCGAGTATTGGCTGGGTAATGCAGAGTATCGGCGAGTATTGGCTGGGTAATGCAGAGTATCGGCGAGTATAGGCTGGGTAATGCAGAGTATCGCAGAGTATAGGCTGGGTAATGCAGGGTATATGCAGAGTAATGCAGGGTATATGCTGGGTAATGCAGGGTATATGCTGGGTAATGCAGAGTATATGCTGGGTAATGCAGAGTTTTTTTACAAGTGATCGCTCCGTCATTTGACGGAGCGATCACATTGTAAACAGTGGCCGGGTGTACCAAGATGGCCGCCGCTCCGGCGCTAGGCCGAAGCCGCGGCCTTTCCCAAGGCCGCCGGGTGTACCAAGATGGCCGCCGCCGCTCCGGAGCTAGGCCGAAGCCGCGGCCTTTCCTAAGGCTGAGGCCGCGGAGCGCTCCGCGGATCGCAGGGTGTGCCGATCCGAACGGGGTGACGATCCGTTGCACCCCTACTGGAATAGGTGTCCCTGTTGGGAAATCTCCCCTTACCTTTTGTTCTAGGAACAAACGCCAACATTTTGGATTTCCCCTCATGTTCTTTCTTGGTTAGAATGATTACAAAAGGACAAACAGAGGAGAGAACCTTCCCAGTGAGACACAGACAGCAATAAATAGTTGACTGAGATCTAACCATTCTCCACTCTATCCAAATACACTAACAAGGCATTGCCTACATATTCATTTTAAATATCGGAGCTTTAGTAGCTCAGGTATTGGACTTTTAAATGGCAGTACTTAGGAGCAAAAGAATTAAACCTTTAGACCTGGCTTGGGCAGAAGTCTAGTCTGTGTCCACAAACTAGGCCTGGAATGCTAAGCTTCTCTAATTCTAGGAATTCAAATTGCTTTATTAATCCCAAGGGAAAATTATTAGAAGTTGTTTTAAAGGCTATAAAAAAGGTACATAAAAGGTACCAACCATATTGTACTTAAGAAGCATTGTTACCTTTACACTTTTATAGGACCTGACAATTTTACTTGCTGTGACAAGCTAGGATTATAAAAATTAGCTACAAGTAAGCCCTATTATGGGAGAAACACATTAGATGGAATAGTTCAGGCAGGTGGATGTGACTTTTATCTTCAATAAATGTATACATGGAGTTAATTTCTAATTTCTTTTTTATGGTACTACTAACTACAAATAATGCCTACATATCATTAGCAAATACAAAAGCTTACATAAATATTTACAACTGTATAAAGAATCAAGGTTTTTTTGAAGAGTAACTTTTATCAGAGCACATACACGTCTATTATTATACGGTACCTCAAGCCATATAAAACAGAAAAAGTACTGGATATGAAAAACATAAAAAAAAACAAAAACAGCTATCTGGTTAATGTGGACTTGCACATATACTTACAGTACTTAAACTTCGTTCATGAGCTTCATCCAAAACAATTGTACTGAATTTCAGGAGATCAGGGTCTGTCAGAGTGTGCCGCAATAAACACCCGTCAGTCAGGTACATAATGTCAGTTTTCTATAGTATATAAAATGGTTTACGGTGTTACAATGTATGCAGTCACTTCACACATTTGTACAGCATTCTTTGTTGTTTCATTGAGCAAATTCTAGTGTTATAACCTACAGTAAACCTATATGGCAATCAACACAATGTGCTTTAATATGCTGCTAACTGTAGCTCTATTTCTACCATGTAGCTTTGTTGAGCTTGGAAATGTAGACAGAGTAACAAAGAATCAAGCTGGCCATACATGGATCGAAATTTGTCCGGTTCCTGCTGCCGTTCTCGTTCATAAGAATTAAATCTATTAATCAACTTCTCATGGACCAGCTTGTTGGTAAAGTTTCGCTCAGTCAGCGCATGCAGCCAATCAGCTGCAGCACTGATCAGTGTATTCTGATGGCAGTGTAGTCCCACTATCAGAATACAATGACACAGCAGGGAGGATTCCCATAACCACATTGATATGTTTTTGTTTAGCCATAAATATGGGATTTTACTCCCCGTTAGGTAGATTCAACCTCTAATTTAGTCCTGGTGATCAATGTCCCATTTATTACCAGAAGGGACAAGGTAAAATATGGACACCTCTTTTGGTGGCAACTAAGTCTAATTTTGTAGAGATTTATTCTAACTTTCTGTTGTGTCTCTGGGACAGGAAGTGAAAGGAAATCTTCACAGCGAACAAAAAATAAAATAATCTAACAGGGGATTTAAAGTGGTTGTTAAGCCACTATAGTATATTCATGCCATCCCCTCTGTTAAATAACGATGTGTCCCAGTGTCTGTGCTATATAGAAAAGATGCTGAATTCTACCTTATATCAGAGCGTCTCCCGGCACTCACATCACTCCTCACCTCTCTCCTCTCCCAGGCTGACAACTACAGCGGGAGGGGCCGAGAACTCCAGCTGATGCCAGCCAGGATGAGCGGAGGAGAGCAGTCACGTGAGCGCCCGAAGACACTCTAATATAAAAAGGTAGAAATCAGCATCTTTTTTTATATAGCACAGACACTGGGATACTTATCGTTATTTAACAGAGGGGATGGCATGAATATACTATAGTTATTATTGCAGCAGGAGGGGAGTGATCGTCACTGTCACTAGCTGATAGGACAGAGGAGAGCTGCGGATAACGGAGGCATGTAAACTGACCACGGTGTCTGGGCTCAGCAACCATGATAAACTGTGGTCAGTTTACAGGGAGGAGGGCAGAACCAGGCAAGATCAGCCAGGTATTTTAAGGTGATACAGGGGGCAAAAATTACACAGCACAAGCACTGTGCTGTATAACATGCTTTAAGGTATTTTTTTTTATTTTTTAGGGTAACCCTCCCCTAACTCTAGTCCAAAAACAAAACAAAAAAAAAAAAAAAAACTTTTGGCTATTTAACTTTCTAATCAACAATTTTTTGGCACGTAAAACATGTAATATATCTGCATTTTAAATGATGTTTTACACAATTACACACAGAAAATTAAGGCTAGAACAGACTCCTACCTGGGATGTGCAGTCATCAAATCGTACTTGGTAACCTACAGTACTTCCCAATGAGCACTTCATTTCTTCTGACACCCTCTCTGCTACAGATATAGTGGCAACTCTGCGTGGCTGTGTGATACCGAGAATGCCATGCTCTGCAAATCCTTTAAATAAAGTTAATATCACAGTTATTTGACTATTTTCAGGAGACCTGGTAATAACACAGGAAAGTTAATAAGTCTTATATATCTGTGACCCAACTGAGTGCAACTGCACTTGCAAAGAGAACCGTCTATTTAGCCTTTAGTAAATCAATCCCTATATATTAGGGAATGAACCCTTACATCTGCCCAAGAAAATAGAAAACCAAACATCTATGGGATTTTACAGATGCCCTAACATATACAGTATACAATATACACCATAGTTAAAAATGTCATGGCACATTCTGGCAAAATATATATGTTAGGGCACCTGTAAACTCACACAGATGTTTGGTTTTGTATTTTCTGCAATTTTAAAGCGGTTCGGCACACATTTCATTTAGTAAATCTCTTTGCCTTCCAAATCAGGCAAAGAGTACTAAATGAAATGTGTTTTTTTTTTTTTTACTTACCTTGTAATCAATGACTTCCTGTCTTCTGTCTCTTCGGGGGTGGGCGGGGTCTGTGCGGGGATCCTCGTCACGCCGCACTGTCTCCTGGGATCTGGTGTCATTGATCCCAGGAGTCAGTGCGGGCATCTTCCGAAATCTCGCGAGATTTCGGACACATCTTCCGAAATCTCGCGAGATTTCAGACACATTTTCCGAAATCTCGCGAGATGTCGGCAGATGTGCCGACATCTCGCGAGATTTCGGAGAACGTGAGCTGCACTTTGCCGTTACTGCGCACGAGTGCAGAACCGCTTTAAGGGACGTTGGTGTCCAATAATGTGAAATGGGCCATTTATAAGCTGTCTAGGCAACAAAGGGTAGCCTCCAGGTGTTTTTTTTTGTAAGGGCATAATACTGTAAATACATTTTAAACCATGGGTATGCACAATAAGCCTTAAAAAAAACAAAAAAAAACAGACCACCAAAACATATACACAAATCACAATGGTTGCTCCCCCTAATACCATAATAAGCAGTGATAATATGTGATAATATAACTTGAGCAGGTCAGATGGAAAGCCAGGGATTCAATTTTTATTCATGGAAACAATCTCCTCTTTCCCACCACTCCTCCCGCAGGCACTGTGACATAGATCAAGGTATCCACATCGGCATTTAGGGTTCCTCACGTCACTACTTACTTCAGACATTTCCCTAAGGGGCCTTTAGGAAGGTTCATAACTGAACATGCAGAGCTGCAGTACTACTGTTTGCAAGGGCTGTTTCAAGAAAATGACTGAATAGGCAATTTGAAAATTCTGACATGCAATCGTTTATCTGTGAGGCAGTGGATGAGTCTATGCAGGGTTACTCCTTTAAAAAAAAGTCAGAGAGACACTCAGGGAATACTGTTCACAGTCTCCAATGGACAATCATTAAGGCCCCTTTCACACTGGGGCGGTGAGCCGCGGTGACGGTAAAGCAGCGCTATATTTAGCGCTGCTTTACCGTCGTTTTTACCGCGGTTTTCAGCCGCTCGCGGTGCGGTTTTACCCCCCGCGAGCGGCCGAAAAAGGGTTTAAACACCCCCGCAGAGCGCCGCCGTAGCGGCGCTTTGCGGCGGTATTGCCGCGGTTTTACCGCGGTCTCCCATTCTTTTCAATGGGAAGGAGCGGTATAGGAGCAGTGAACACACCGCTCCTATCCCGCTCCAAAGATGCTGCTAGCAGGACTTTTTTTTTCATCCTGCTAGCGCACCGCTCCAGTGTGAAAGCCCGCCGGCTTTCACACTGGAGTGAATGGGGCAGGATTTTTTCATGCGGTGAACAGGCGCTATTTTTAGCGCTGCACCGCATGAAAAACGCCCCAGTGTGAAAGGGGCCTTAGGGGAGGACTAGTGGTCAGACCAACCAGTAGTTAAGCCATTTTATTTAGATTTTTGTAATGCATCTCCCTTTGTTTCAGAGCTCAAAGAGGCCATAGGATGGGAGGAGGAGGCAGAAGATCCCCCGCAGAAGGTAGGGGGAAGTACTTTCTAAGCCTGAAAAAGACATTGCCATCTTTCACTCTTACGTTTGAAATCAAAGAGCTGAGAAAAGAGGTGTGCGCTAAGCCCAACAATTGTTATCAGGCAAAGAAATGTTAAGACCTTCCCTGGAGTTTCTACCAAAGAGGTCTTCGAAATGTCATTTGAATTTGGAAATTACACTGCCATCTTTTGATTCCTCCATTTCATCCTTGGCAGGTGCGTTTTTTGGAAAGGCTGGACTTAGTACCTCGTTTCTCAACTTACCTGAGCAGGACCAAATCCATCAGGAAAACAGACAGGCTCTTTATTCTACCTAGGTACTGCAGCTTCCAGTCATGTCGGCCTGAATCATCAAAACTCTAAGTAAATTAATCGATATGCAAAGCAACCTATGGGAGTACCCCAAACATTAGACATTACAAGGAGGACATGGCCCTGGGCTCAGCCAGTTCCGTTGGGGCTGCCGTTTCTTCTGCTTGTTAAAGTTGAATAGAGCTTCAGGATACCTACAAAGCTCAGTGAACATTCAAATGAAATGCCATAGATTTGAGAGCTCCTGGGGCACTCAGAAACATAAGCAAATATTTACCTGCTTTGTAAAGATACTGAGGAAGCTGTGTAGTTTTCCCACTGCCGGTGTCTCCAGTCACAATAAAGAATGAAGTATCCCTGGCCACCTTGATAAGCTTTTCTTTGCATCTTTCAATAGGAAGTCGGGGTAGGTAGGCCTGTTCTAAAGTGCAGCTTTTACTAGGTCTCCCTTTAGATGTCATTTTTGTTCTGTTCTGTAACATAAAGGGTGGCATACGGTCAGTAAATGGCATAACAGGCTATTCAAATCGCTACCTGTGCCTGTACTTTCTCAGGCTGCAGGCTGTATGCAAAGTCAGCCACCATTTCAGTGAATTTCAACATATCCCCAGGAAAACAGAGCACAGTTATTGTTATACAAACCTTCCCATCAAGCAGCGGATTAGCCGAACTGAAGCAATTGAAAACATAAGGCAGACATTTACCAAATACCTGTCTAGTTGTGAAAATGAACAGTGTTAATTTATAGAACTTTATAATGCACAGCTTCTGCTCCAATATTTATTCACATGATCACACAGTTTGGGAGTATATGAACTCTGATATTATACATTAAAAAGGAACTACAACCCAATAAACAGTAGCACTTGTTTAAGAGCCAGTTCACACCACAATTTCTGCATTCTGGATGCGTTTCTGCATGCATGTTTACACATATTTATGATGCTCTCTGGTGAATTTCCCCCCACGTTCTTCTTAATCTCAATTCAGGACTTGTGTTTACAGGCATTCCGGTGCTTTTTCCTGCTTTCTGCCTCATTCCAGATGTGTTCCGTACAGAAAAAAAATGCAGCAGGTTCTACTTCTACTGTTGACTGTACTGGAACACATTGCACTGGTGTGAATTAAGGCTATTGGAATACATGGAAAACACTGTGCAAGCGTTTTTTTGTGCGGAATAAAAACACACTGGACTGCATCTGGCGTGAACAAACCTTAACAGGCACAATATAAAAACAACTTATGTGTACAACCAAAATAGGTTTATCAATGTCCAAATCTATCCAAGTCTATCAATCGCTGGGTTAATTTATTGGTGATGAACCAGCTTCTAAGTGGAGTAGGAGTGCACCCATACCTACCAACTTTCTGAGATGAGAAAGAGGAACACATTATTAGAAGGTATTCTATGTAGACAGAGGACATACTGCACCAAGTTACATGGACCTTAAAGATTAATACACAAAAAATGATTGGTTAAAAACCCACAAAATTATTTTTTTTTCCTTTCACCACTACTTTTGTTATACTGGTATTTAAAAAATTATTTAGTGGTTGGATGTATGGTTTACTGCAATATAAACCTTCAGGTACTAAATAGAACATTTCTTTATAGGAGGTCTATGCATCAGACCAAAAAAGACTGACAGATGGGGAAAAAGAGGAGCAATCCCTCCATAGTAGGGACAGTTGGGAGCCATGGTAAACCTGTTACCTATAGCAAGCAAAATCATAACCCCTAAAGAAAGAAGTGAAACTAGACAGCTTCATACTGACAAGTTTAGTTTTTACAAATCTTCTGACAGACACTGTGCTTCTAAACCAGCCCTGATGAAGGGGTATGTTTTGGTCCCTGAAATGCACTGGCTCTGTGATAAAACCTTTTATCCTATTTTGGAATACATTTGTGGAGGTCATCTTTTGGTGTGGTGCTTCAATCTTAAAAAGGAGCTTCAGGCTCCTTCAGAAAAAGTTAAGAGTCAGCAGTTACAAATACTGTAGCTGCTGACTTTTAATATAAGGACACTTACCTGTTCAGGGATACAGCGATGTGCGCACCTGAGACGATTCTTCAATCGGCTTCCGGAGCAGACACTGGCATCTCTAGTAAGGGAAACAGGAAGTGAAGCCTTTTGGCTTCACAGCCTGTATCCTACTGCACATGCACGAGTTGCGCTGCGCCTTGTGAATGGTTCTGTAGTCTTCCGAGACCTGTGATGTGTCCCAGAAGACTGCGAGGAAAGGGGGGGGGGTGAACTTCTGGCTCAGAACTGGCAAAACCAGGTACCCACTTCCTTCCAAAAAGTGCCAAATGTGGCAGTAGAAGTGGGTAGGGTCAGGGGCGGACTGACCATTAGACTACTCCGGCACTGCCGAGGGGGCCCCATTAGGGTTGCCAGCCTAAGTAAAACCAGGGACAGTATGTAAAAATCTGTGTTTTTTTTACATCTATTTCTGAAATGTCCCTTACCGACATCCTTTGGTCTAAAAATCCAGAGATTATAGCTGCCCCACCTCTCCAGTACCTTCTCAGCCAATAGAAACATGTCTGTGTATACATGTATGTTTATACTGTGTGATTGTATACTGAGTGTGTATATTGTGTGGCCCCATAATCTCCTATTGCCCGGGGGCCCCATGAGTTGTCAGTCCGCCCCTGGGTAGGGTGCAAACAAGTGGACCTTTACCTTTTTGGGTGGAGCTCTGCTTTAAAAACTCCACAAATAAATGAGATGCATATACTGTACTTGGTGTGCAAAAGCAGCCAGTCCAGAATCCAGAAATCCAAGAACAATTACAACTCCTAGAGGAAATAAAATAATTCTGTCTTAGGCCTCATGCACACTGTTGCTCCTAAACTCATGTTTATGGGCTTTTGGCATTTTTTTTTGCCAAAACCCCTGGACTTAACTCAATAAAAGCCTATGTGTTCATGTACACATAGGCTTTTACCAGAATTTAGGAGAAGCAGAGTTTAGAGGTAGTCAAAATTCCTCTTCTGAACACAGAAGTATCACGTTAAGGAGAGGAGCTTTTGGGCATAGGAGCGTTTGGCTTTTTCTAGGTGCGTTTAGCACTATGGCGTTTATTAATTTCAATGGCCTTCATAAATTAAAATTCTGCCCAATGAAATAAACTCCCAAACACCAAATGTTGCTAAATTGGTTTGAAAAAATGTCAGGAAAAACAGCGTTTACAATAAACCAGTATGCATCAGGCAAATCTCCAGCACTTTAATGCAATTTGTATGATTGCTAGACTCAAGAGATTTGAAGTAAGATTTGGTGATGATGGTGATGTTGACTATGTGGTTGGAGGAGCTGCAGATATCTTCAGCTCAGGTGGGAGAATCTGCCCACAGAAAAAACGACACAGCAAACATGTGGAAGGAGGTGCTCTGGTCCGATGAAACCAAAATGATATATTAGATTTTAGAGACTCTAGGGAATAAAATGTCAATTGCTGCAATATTTTATGTCACCCAGTGGTCTTTCAAACGCATTTTTTGGGGAAAAAAAAAAAAAAACACACTTCAATAAAAAAAAAAAAAAAAAAAAAAAAAAACACGAAACAGTAAACTTAGACCAATTTTTTTTTGTTTTAATGTGAAAGATGATGTTACGCCGCGAGTATCGTGATCTATCTTCTAAGCAAAAAAATAGTGATTCTCATTTTAGCCAGAATCGTGCAGCTCTAGTGTGTGTGTATGTGTGTGTGTGTGTGTATATATATATATATATATATATATATATATATATATATATATATATATATACACACACACACACACACACACACACACACACACTTTTTCAAGGCACTATATACACGATTCGACTCTTCTGGGTAGGGGGTGTGGATACGTACCACCGGCAGCTTGCGCCTGCTTTGATTATACACAGCAGGAGTCGGGTACCGCAGACTTGATGTTCACCAGCACTCACCGATCATCTGAGCAAGAGGAAGGTGGTCTGCCTATAAACAAGGCTGATTACAGTTCTGACAGGAGGGAAGGGTTGGCATGTGTTCCTGCAAAGCAGATAACAAATTCCATCTCTTCCCCTAGTATAAGCACCTCCCACAGTGTAGTTAAACACTGGCTAGGCACACAGTTAACCCTTTGATCGCCCCCTGATGTTAACATCTTCCCAGCCAGTGTCATTAGGACAGTGGCAGCGCATATTTTTGATCACTCTATTAGTTTAGTGTCACTGGTCCCCAAAAAGTGCCAGTTAGTGTCCGACTGTCTGCCGCAAGATCACAGTCCTACTATAAGTCGCTGATCACCACCATTACTAGTAAAAAAATAAAAATATCCCATATAGACGCTATAACTTTTGCGCAAAGCAATCAATATAAGCTTATTGGGATTTTACCAGAAATATGTAGCAGAATACATAATGGCCTAAATTGATGAAGAAATTAGATGTTTTTCAACTTTTTTATTGGATATGTTTTGTTTTATAGCAGAAAGTAAAAAAATCGTTTTTTTTTTTTTCACAAATTGTCATTCTTTTTTTGTTTATAGCACAAAAAATAAAAAAAAGAAGAAGAGGTAATCAAATACCACCAAAATAAAGCTCTATTTACAGAGGGGGGAGAGGACATTTTATTTGGGTACAGCATCGCACAACCCCGCAATTGTCAGTTAAAATAACGCAGTTCCGTATAGCAAAAAAATGGCTTGGTCATGAAGAGGGGGGGAATCTTCCAGAGGTCAAGTGGTTAAAGACATATAAATAAACAACAACAAAAAAAAAGAAACAACCTAAATAATAAATTTAAAAAACCCACGCCATCCCATCACAGCCACAGGGGTCAAAACTGCCCATGTTGCGGCGCTTCTGAATCGCTTTTCAGGTGCTTCGGAAGCTCAGCCGATTCATTTCAATGGGCATGGGCATTTTGGCAGCGATGTATACACTGCTCCCAAACCACCCCAAAGATGCCGCTTGCAGGACTTTTTCTAACGCGTCCCGCAAGTACAGCGCCCAGTGTGAAAGCACTCGGGCTCTCACATTCGGCTGCCATGAGAGGCAGTTTTCTGGCATTTTACAGGCGCTATTTCTAGAGCTAAAACACCTGAAAACTGCCTCCATGAAAGGGGTCTAAATCTCTTTCTGGATGTCTTAAGGTCATTGCAATTATAAAAATGAAGTGTCCATTGATACATCACATGTCTGGCAATGAAAAGGAAGGAAAATTCCTTCCCCAAAGCCCACATGTGAGTTCAGCTGAGTGTAAACATTCCTCCTGTGTATTCCTCAGTGCTCCTACCTTTACCTTGCTTGCTAAGACCTCTCACATGATGCCCATGTTGTCTACAATAGAAGCGAGTACCAGCGATAATAGATCACATCACTAACCTAACTCACTGCCTGCACTTCCTGTTTGCTGCAGCTTTTTGACTCCTCTATGGCCCCGTACAATAATCACTCTTCAACGTGGTCATAGCGTCAGTTGCTTGTATAGTGTGATAAACAGACGAAGAGCGCCCCCTGCTGGGCTTTGGCAGAGTGCATCTGCAAAATAAATCTACACTTCAAAATCTGATCAGCTCCCCCTCAACTTAGCTACTGTTTTCCAGGATAGCGTATACGTCTGTTTATATGGCTGTTTACTCAACAGGCCACTGTGGTTATATGTAATACAACGTTGTATGTTTATGATACACCATACTCGTATAGCTGCAAGTAACTTCTATGTGTATATTTACCTCCTGCATACACATCTATTTGATCTGTGACTACAGGTAAATATGGCTACTGAAGTTCTGCTTTCTCAGTGACATCTCCTCTCCCAGCCTGCCATTTGGACCATGAAGAATCATAAGCACAATCACTGCAATTTAAAGTCTTGTTACACAGTGTTAAGCCGGATGGTTTGAATCTCAGATGGTTCACCAGGGGCGAGATTCAAACCACGTATGGGCAGGCTAAATGTACCCAAGCTGATCATTTGATCAACTTGGGTACAACCAACCTGTTGGGTCTTTCATGCGATTATTGCCAGCGGCTGTAGCCACTAGCAGTGGCGGAACTACCAGGGTCGCAGCAGTCGCACTTGTGACTGGGCCCTGGAGTTCAGCCACTCTGGGGGGCGCTGTAGGGGGGGCTTGCCCGTCCTCTGTTCTCAGAGGCCCGCTCGCCTGTCATTTCTCTGCTCTCAGGGGCCACCCAGCCGTTCTTCGTTTCTCCGCTCTCAGGGGCCACCCAGCAGTTCTTTGGTTTGCCGCTGAGCAAAGGCTGCTCTCTGGAGAGGGAGGCAGATCCGCGTCATCGGTTGATGCGTGATGACGTGGTCTGTCAGGACATCCTCACAGCCAGCATTGCAAATGCGCCGGTGTTCTGACAAGAACAGTCCGGCTATCACCAAGTGTCCGCTTTGTACTGCGCATGAAGGATTTTCGGAAAATCTCCGAAGATGAACGGCACCTGCGCCGTGAGTCAAGGTGTAAACCCCACCATCCAAGTGGACATAGGGCTACACAAACTTAGAGGGCCGCTCGCCACGCTTCGGGCACGGCCTCGCTGCGCTCGGCTCTTTTATATTCTAACTCTATGTCCACTTGGATGGTGGGGCTTGAAAGTGGACTCACGGCGCAGGCGCCGTTCATCTTCGGCAATTTTCGGAATCTGGTAGTCCTGTGTACTGCGCATGCGCAGTACACAGCGGACACTTTCTGATGGGGGACAGAAAGTGATAGTACACTGGCATCTCCTTATATTTGCAGACAGAGCGTCTGCCTAGTGTGCATGTCGCTGCTCCGGGTACCTGTGTGGAGACTTAGCCGATGCATCATCCCAATTGTATCACCAAGGTAGGCATTGCAAGGGGTAGCTCCCCTTGTGAACTATTGGGGTTCCCTTTTTCTGTTCAGTTTAAATATATCACGGACTTAGCTCTTTGCTGTCGAACTGGCGCATTTAGTATATGCAAATTTACCTTTGATCCATTTAGACTGTTTTAAATGATTAATGTATGCTGGTCTTACCACATATATGCCAATTTAATTAATAACAGCCATTCCACAATGTTATTATATATATGTGTACATATTTGTATTTACACCCACAAGGTGATCCTATACAATATGGACTTTTTTGTTTTTATTTTTGGGTTAGTATGGGCCATTTCTTTTGAATGTTGATACTTTATTGATTGGTCTTTTTACTATTATTAATATTATGCATTTATCCTTAGGCCCAATTATCCCATCACCTTGCTCGTTGGTCTTTTCATTAGACCACAGATACTCCTCTGACACCGGGCTCGCTGGGTTGGCTGCGGAGAAACCCCCCCTTTGGGGATCCTTGTGTGGTACATTTTGGGCCTCAGGGGGTCTTTTTCCATCTTCCTCTGGCTGTTCTCTCAGACAGGAAAGATTTATTTCTCATATGTTTCAGCTTCATTTCTTTTTAATTAAGGATTGTTTTATTCTATGATACACCACTGGTATGTATATGTTTTCATGGCTGCTGTGCTTCCAAGTGCAGACACGATGCCTACCCTGTTCACGCTCTAAACTGCATACTGTTTTTTTTCTTTCAGAGTACCACTTTTAAAATTCTTGCCTTGTCTTCTCTATGTCCCTGAAGAAGGGATACATCAAGACTTCCGAAAACGCATCAGGCTATATAAGAAGTCTTTCTTTCAATGTTTTTAGCTCTCGGAGCATGATACTCAGTGTATGATGTACTGTGTATATTGCTATGGTGTTGTTCTGCACCTACTGGTTTTTAATACCCAAAAAATAAAAAATAAATTTTCTTATATTCATTATAAAAAAATTTCAATACATAAGTTTGCCCTTAAAGTCCTTCTTCATCCTTCGGTTTATTCATCTTCTTCTTCTTCCTCCAATCCGCTTCTGGCCCCGCCCCCTCGAACATCATGGGGAAAGCCATAGGGAAGTCCCTGTCAAGTCCCCGTGCCTCAGAGGGGGCGGGGTCACCAGGTGGCCCCGCCCTCCATTATAAAAGACCTGTCAGAAGAAGCGAAGCGTCACACATCGGGAGCCTCCCATTGCGCGGGCAGCCCGACAAAGAAGAATAGACGTCATGGAAGAAGATGCCAGACGGGAAGACCGGAGGAAGAAGAAGATGGAAGAAGAAGATGAAGAAACCCCAGGATAAACAAAGGAAGAAGGAAGAAGACTAGAAGAAAGAAGATGAAAGAAGACTTTAATCCTGTAATTTTTAACATTTTTGACACTTTTTTGGTGAAATGGTAGGGGTACTTTTGTACCCCCTTAACATTTCACACAGGGGGGGAGGCCGGGATCTGGGGGTCCCCTTGTCAAAGGGGGCTTCAAGATTCCGATAAGCCCCCCACCCGCAGACCCCCCCAACCACCGGCCAGGGTTGTGGGGATGAGGCCCTTCTCCTCATCAACATGGGGACATGGTGCTTTGAGGGGTCACAGACCCACAAAGCATCCTCCCAATGTTGAGGGCAGGTGGCCTGGTATGGTTCAGGAGGGGGGGCACTCTCGTCCCCCCTCTTTTCCTGCGGCCTGTCAGGTTGCGTGCTCGGATAAGGTATGGTATGGATTTTGAGGGGGACCCCACAACATTGTTTTTTGGCGTGGGGTTCCCCTTAAAATCCATACCAGACCTGAAGGGTCTGGTATGGATATTTAGGGGGAACCCCACGTAATTTTTTTTTTTTTTTTTATGTGGGGTTCCCCTTAATATCCATACCAGACCTGAAGGGTTTTTATCAATGACTTTCAATGCTTTTTTTCCTGCAGAAATGACACTTTGTGCAGGGACAGTTCTAAGCACGGGAAACATGCGCCCCTTTACAGGCATACTATAGACAGGTACGAAATTTAAAGAAATATTACACTTTTATTGTTTCACTTTAAGCATTATTAAAATCACTGCTACCGAAAAATCGGCCGTTTTTAAAAGTTTTTTTGCATTGATACATCTCCCCTGGGGCAGGACCCAGGTCCCCAAACACTTTTTATGACAATAACTTTTTAAAAATCAATGACTTTCAATGACTGTTCTCTGTATTACGGGGAGCCGACAATTCATTATAGCCGCGAGTGCTTTTAAAATACTTTTTTTCCTGCAGAAATTACACTTTGTGACAAACTGACAATAACTTTTTAAAAAGCACCATTACATTGCCGAACACCGAACTCTAACCCGAACATACAGTAAATTGTTCGGGTTCAGGTTCGGGACCCAAAAACCCAAAAGTCCAGTACAAAACCCGAACTTTACAGTTCGGGGTCGCTCAACCCTAATTAGAACCCTATTCTATTTTTTTTTTTTACCTTTTCTTATTATTGTTTTGTAAAAAATGTAATAAAGAAACGTTTCAAGAAAAAAAAAAAAGATGCTCATAAACACAATGAGATTTTTTCTGGCTCTTCAATTAGGACACGATGCCTTGGTTGTAGCAGCTTAATAATGAGCAAAGCTGCACTTTCTAACCCAGTGAGAGATCATAGTTTAATTACATCCAGCAGCATGTCAACTTGGATAATTACTGTAAGTCTAAAATCCCCAAACCAGTAAAGTAGATAGACTGATAAAAATAGCTTTTGTCTATGCTGTCTAGGACATATAAATAAAGCTCAAAGATAGTTTAATAACATAACTAAGTACATATTACATGATTGAAGCCTGCTTCATTTGTCCCTCTGGGATGCCCTGGTTTTTAGTACTAACTCATAGCCAGCGGAGTGAGGCTTGATTTAGCTTGGGATAACTGTATGCATCAGCCAATCTGTGACAGAATGTCAGTATCAGTCTGTGCCAAGAAGGTCATTAGGGAGTTCTAAATGATTTTATTTGTAGTGCCACTCACAAACTGAGCATTTTTTATTAAAGTGGTTGTAAACCGCTGGACGTTTTTTTTTTTCCTTACCTGCAAGGTAATTTCATATTGAATCGCATACTAGCACATTATGTGAAACTTACCTGAAAACGAAGCATTCCAGCAAAGCGTCGTCAGCGCTGGAGGCTGCTTTCATCTTCACCCGTCTTCCTTCCGGGTCAGCGGACTCTGACTCTGTGACTGGCGGGAGCTGCGATGACATCACTCCCGCCCACGTTCATGGCACAGGGCTCTGAAGGAATGGCACAGGTGACTTTTCCTTCAGAGCGCATGCGCCAGTGATGTCACCGGCTGCATGTACAGTAAATATCTCCTAAACGGTGCATGTTTAGGAGACATTTACAGTGCCTATATAGGTAAGCCCAGGGCCGGACTTTCCATAGGGCTTGACGGGGCTCAAGCCCATGGGCCCCGTCCAATAGGGGGCCCCGCGGTCCCCGCAATCACCGCCTGTTTCCCGGACCAGTGTCTTTATCTTTTTACACTAGGTGTCCGCGCTATAGCAGGCTACAGCGCGGACGCCAATTGTCCCGTCCAATAGGGGGCCCCGCGGTCCCCGCAATCCCCGCCTCAGCCGCCTGTTTCCCGGACCGGACCAGTCCTTATCTCCTTTACACTAGGCGTCCGCGCTATAGCAGGCTACAGCGCGGACGCCAATTGCTGGGAGGACGTCCCTGGACGTCCTCTTGTTTACTTCCCCGATGCGCCCCCCCCGGCGCGCATCGGGGAAGTTCTGTGTTGGCAGTGTGTCCCTTGGACACAGCCAATCACAGATCATGCTAAATGGCCAATCACAGCGGCCATTTAGCACTGATCTGAGTGTCCAATGAGAGATGATCTCATGAGATCATCTCTCATCGCCGGCTCTCCCCCTTACACAGAGACAGCCTGTGAGGAGGGAGAGCGACGTGCAGCTTGTTTGTAAGTAAAACAATAAAAAAGTGGAAAATAAAGTGCTGTCAGTGCCATGATAATCTGTCCCCACAGTGCCATCTGTCCCCAGTGCCACATGTCCCCAGTGCCACATGTCCCCAGTGCCACCTGTCCCCAGTGCCACCTGTCCCCAGTGTCACCTGTCCCCAGTGCCACCTGTCCCCAGTGTCACCTGTCCCCAGTGCCACCTGTCCCCAGTGTCACCTGTCCACAGTGTCACCTGTCCACAGTGTCACCTGTCCCCAGTGCCACCTGTCCCCAGTGCCACCTGTCCACAGTGTCACCTGTCCACAGTGTCACCTTTCCACAGTGCCACATGTCCCCAGTGTCACCTGTCCACAGTGTCACCTGTCCACAGTGTCACATGTCCCCAGTGCCACATGTCCCCAGTGCCACCTGTCCCCAGTGCCACATGTCCACAGTGCCACCTGTCCACAGTGCCATCTGTCCCCAGTCAGTGCCACGTATAAGTGTCATCTGTCATCAGTGCCACGTATTAGTGCCATCTGTCAGCAGTGCCACATATTAGTGCCATCTGTCATCAGTGTCACGTGTCATCAGTGCCACATGTCCCCTGTCCCCAGTGCCACCTGTCCACAGTGTCACCTGTCCCCAGTGCCACCTGTCCCCAGTGCCACCTGTCCACAGTGTCACATGTCCCCAGTGTCACATGTCCCCAGTGCCACATGTCCCCAGTGCCACATGTCCACAGTGCCACCTGTCCCCAGTGTCACCTGTCCCCAGTGCCACCTGTCCACAGTGCCACCTGTCCCCAGTGTCACCTGTCCACAGTGCCACCTGTCCCCAGTGTCACCTGTCCACAGTGTCACATGTCCCCAGTGCCACATGTCCCCAGTGCCACCTGTCCCCAGTGCCACCTGTCCCCAGTGTCACCTGTCCACAGTGCCACCTGTCCACAGTGCCATCTGTCCCCAGTCAGTGCCACGTATAAGTGTCATCTGTCATCAGTGCCAGGTATTAGTGCCATCTGCCAGCAGTGCCACATATTAGTGCCATCTGTCATCAGTGTCACGTGTCATCAGTGCCACGTATTAGTGCCATCTGTCATCAGTGCCACATCAGTATCACGTTTCATTGTCCTGGTGCTCCAGGGCCTTCAAAAGTGTAATAGGTAGTCAAGAAGTTAGATGTGTAATTTATGCTCCTAGAACATGTGATGGCGCTCCCTGCATGTTGGGCCTCTCTATGTGGCCAGGCTGTGGAAAAGTCCTACATATGTGGTATCGTAATACTCAGGAGGAGTAGCAGAATGTGTTTTGGGGTGTCATTCGTGGTATACACATTTCATGTGAGAGAAATAACCTATTACAATGACAATTTTGTGAAAAAAAATCTTCATTTTGAAGAATTGTGGAAAAAAAATTACAACATCAAAAAACTCACCATGCCTCTTACTAAGGCCCCTTTCACACTGGGGCGGTGAGCCGCGGTGACGGTAAAGCAGCGCTATATTTAGCGCTGCTTTACCGTCGTTTTCACCGCGGTTTTCGGCCGCTCGCGGTGCGGTTTTAACCCCCGCGAGCGGCCGAAAAAGGGTTAAAACACCCCCCGCAGAGCGCCGCCGTAGCGGCGCTTTGCGGCGGTATTGCCGCGGTTTTACCGCGGTCTCCCATTCTTTTCAATGGGAAGGAGCGGTATAGGAGCGGTGAACACACCGCTCCTATCCCGCTCCAAGGATGCTGCTAGCAGGACTTTTTTTGTCATCCTGCTAGCACACCGCTCCAGTGTGAAAGCCCGCCGGCTTTCACACTGGAGTTAAAGGGGCCGGATTTTTTCATGCGGTGAACAGGCGCTATTTTTAGCGCTGCACCGCATGAAAAACGCCCCGGTGTGAAAGGGGCCTAAATACCTTGGCATGTCTACTTTCCAAAAAAGGAATCATTTGGGGGGTATTTGTACTTTCCTGGCTTGTTCGGGTGACAAGAAATGAGATAGGCCACCAGTACATCAGATGTGATCAATTTTTTAAGATTTGCACCACAAATTGTAGACTCTCTAACTTTCACAAAGACCAAATAATATCCACTAATTTGGGTTAATTTTACCAAAGATAAGTAGCAGTATAAATTGTGGCCAAAGTTTATGAAGAAAAAATAGTAATTTGCTAAATTTTATCGCAGAAACTGAAAAAAATTAGTTTTTTTTTCAGAATTGTTCCTTGCGCCATCTCTCCTTTTCTCTTATCTTGCGGTTTGCTGATTGGTTATTGGCAGTTACGTAGTGCCTCGTTTACTGCCGTTGAGAAAACCTGTCTGCATTAGACAGTGATGTAATGGCGGACAAACGGTATCAGAGTGGAGCGCTTAAAAGGAAACTAAAGAATGAAAGACAGCAACGCAAAACAGAAGTTCTCAGTAAAATGAAAAGGATTACTGGATTTTTTACACCCATGACACCACAGCCTGATGTGCAAGCGGAGAATCCAGAGGACAACAACCCGAACACGCTGGGAGAAACGGTTGGAGACGATTTGAATTCACGAGCAGGGCAGCCCATCAATGAATCATCATCTCTTCAGTCAGAAACAGCGACCGAACAATGTCCAACTACAGATTCTTTATCCACTTTATCCACTGATCCTGATCCTGCTACAGATTCTTTATCCACTGATCCTGATCCTGCTACAGATTCTTTATCCACTGATCCTGATCCTGCTACAGATTCTTTATCCACTGATCCTGCTCGCTGGGGTAAAATAGATGAAAGAGTGCGTGCTTATTGGGCGCGAAAAGGTCCGGAGTCCGTTCAAAATAAGGATGCTAATGTCAAGGCTTCTGAACGTCACTACAAACATCAGAAGAGACTGTTTTCTAAAACTCATTTCAAACGCAAGCATTTAAATGGTGAGTACTTGCCCAGAGAATGGTTGCTCTACTCACCATCCACCGGTTGTGTGTTTTGTTTTGCTTGCCGCCTTTTTGGCGATGGTAACGGTCAATCCCTTTTTGAGTCTGGATATAGTGACTGGAAACATGCTACCAGACGCATTGCCGAGCACGAGAATAGTGAAAGTCATAGAAAGGCTATGTTTAATTACATCAACAGAGCAGCAGCTGACGGAGTTATAGATTCTCAGCTTAAAAAGCAGTTCGAGTCGCAATGCAATTATTGGAGTGAAGTTTTGAAAAGAGTGGTTGCAGTTGTAAAATTTCTGTCAGAGCGGGGATTGGCTTTCCGAGGCTCCAGTGAAATATTTGGTCGAGCTGACAATGGGAATTACATGGGAATCCTGGAACTGATCAGCGAATTCGACCCATTCTTGAAATCACACATACAGATATATGGCAATGCTGGGGTAGGAACCCCCTCATATCTTTCATCAAAAACATGCGATGAATTTATCGAGCTAATGAGCAATAGAGTACTTTCTGAAATCATTGCTGAAGTGCAAGTGACAAAGTACTTTTCCATTTGCATTGATTCAACTCCCGACATGACGCACATTGATCAGCTTACATTTATCATAAGGTATGTTTCACCAGAGGGCCTCGTAGAAGAGCGATTCTTAAAATTTCTTCCTATATCTAGCCACACAGGGAAGGCACTCTGTGATGCAGTGTTCACAGTTTTACAAGAGATGGACATAGATATCAGTAACTGCCGTGGACAGTGCTATGATAATGCTGCAAACATGTCAGGAGTGTACAACGGTCTGCAAGCTCACATCAAAGACATTAATCCACTAGTAGAGTGGGTGCCGTGCGCCGCGCACACTCTTAATCTGGCTGGAGTTAATAGTGTAAACTGCTGTACAGAGACCGCCGATTTTTTTAACTTCATTCAGACTTTGTTCAACTTCTTCTCGAAATCCACAGCTAGATGGAAGGTGGTAACTGCAGGTTTGCAGCCTAATGAAAACCACCGCATTGAGACACTAAAATCTCTCTCTGACACCAGGTGGGCTGCGCATGCACAGGCCACCAAGGCACTGTGCAGGAACTATGCCAATATTCAAGAGTCACTAATGAACATTGCAGAAGACAGCAAACAGAACCCGACAACACAAAATGATGCTTGGTCACTGCATAAAAAAATGAACAGGCTTGAGACTGCTTTTCTTTGCACTATGTGGAATTATGTTCTACAACGCTTTCATGGGACAAGTGTTGCACTTCAAGCTGTGGATCTGGACCTGTGCAATGCTGTTGATTTGGTGAGGTCACTGCGGGAATATATTGTGGGTTTGAGAGATGAATTTGATGTGTTTGAAGACCAAGCAAAAGCGATGTCTCCCACCGTTTCTGCAACTTACAAACAAGACACACAAAGACAAAGAAAACGCAAGACTCATGTGGATGAGTCTGCAACACCTGAGGTTCGCTTATCAGGAAGAGAACGGTTCTCATCTGGTGTGTTTCTAGTTGTAATGGATAGGCTGCTGGCTGAACTTGATCGCCGTTTTCAGTCCTATAATGACCTCAACAGCACTTTTGGTTTCCTGAACAACATACCTACCCTCTCTGCAGAACATCTTCGTAAAAAAGCAGCAGATCTACAGAAGAGATACCACACTGACCTGGAAAATGAATTTTGTGAAGAAATTATCCAGTTCAAAGAATTCATCTGCCATGATGAGCCATCATCTGCTAGGGAACTTCTTTTGTGCATTAAAAAAAGAAAACTACAGACCATCTTCCCAAACGTGGATGTCGCTCTCAGACTTTACCTGACATTACCAGTCACAAATGCAAGTGGGGAGCGCAGTTTCTCCAAACTGAAACTAGTAAAAAATAGACTAAGATCCACAATTGTACAGCAGAAATTAAATCATCTCACTCTGATGTCAATTGAGAGTGACCTTCTCCGTAAACTGGATTTTACTGATTTGATCAAAGACTTTGCTGCAAAGAAATCCAGAAGATGCCACTTCTAAATAGTAATGTTAATATCTTGAAAATTAGATGACATGCATGAAGTCATAACCTGATCACCTTTCTCTTTCTTTCTCACCCTTGCCTTTTGTTGTTTTAAATGATCCGCCTCTGGATTCTGTTGTTGATGTAATGCTTATTATTATTTTATTTTATTGACTGTACATTTCTAATTTGTGTGCATAGTTAAGATTTTTCAGTACAACGCTCACTTACGTACTACACACACACACACACAATTTATCTTGCACTTTGTTCAATGTGTTATTTTGCTATATTCTTGCAATTGATTTGTTATGATTGCAATCTTACAAGGTAGTTGTTTGTTTTTCAATATGTTTTCCAGGTAAATAAGTGTTTTATGTTCTCATTTGTGCATTGCAATAAACACATGATCACTTTGAACTTTTTTAATCATTATTTATATATTGGAAAAAAGCTTTTCAAGCTTCAGTGGTCATATAAATAGATTATTACATTTTTTTTTTAGCATTTAACACTGTCTACGGTACCAGTCACCTTTTAAAAGTAGCTTGGCACTTCAAATAACGATTGGATCGATTATATTGTTACGGCACCAGATGGCGACAAATGAATATAGAAGGTAGGGCCCGAAAGTGACTCAAGCCCAGGGGCCCCCAGCACCCTAAGTCCTGCCCTGGGTAAGCCTAATATAAAAGGTTAAAATTTAGTGATAGAAGTTTACTTTCACTTTAAGGTAAACCATTTAGATGAAAATTTCCATGTATAGGATTTTTAAACCTTGTGGATTTCAATGAATTTAAAATATATATACACAGTGTGTGTGTGTGTGTGTGTATATATATATATATATATATATATATATATATATATATATATATATGTATGTGTGTGTATATATATATATATATATATATATATATTCAGGGCTTTTTTTTTTCTCAGAGAATAGGTGCAGGTACTCTCCACTTAAGAATTACCTTTTTGGTTCACCTCCCAGTACCACCCCTTTTTGAGAATCCAGAACCAAGCATCATTTTGTGCTACTAAGTAACGTGTATGCAATTTGTTAATGATAACAAGTAATGCAGTAAAAAAGATCCCCTATAGCCAGTAACAATAGATCCCCTCAGCAATAATACATTTCCCAGCAGCCAGCATCAATAGACCCTCCTAGAGTCAGCAACAATAGACCACTTTCTCAACAGTAGATCCCTCCTAGCAACAACTGACCCCCATAAACATGAGACCCCCCCCCCCCCTCCCAGGAACAATATATCCCCCACCAGCAACAGTAGACCTCCCAAGCAACAAGAGACCCACCTACAACAATACATTCCCCTAGGAATAATAGATCCCCCAGCAGCCAGCATTAATAGATCCTCCTGCACCCCCCAGCACCCCTTGTCATTATATACATTCACCACGTTCCAGCTGAAAAAAAAACATGTATATATGGCACTAGCTGGCAGGATTGTTTACAATATATATGTGTCACCTAGGTTTGTCATCTAAGGTAAAGGGTTCCAGGGTTTGTGTCCGATATAAAGAACACAAACTTTTTGTTTTCAAGGATCTTGGTAAGTCTTCTTCTTGGTTCCTAGAACCTAGAGATTAGTAGAGCTTTGGTGGGATAAAAGCCTCCATCCCTACCTCCACATTTTTTATTTTTTTTTAACATAAAGTTTATTTATTTATAACAAAACATAACATTTCCAGGTTACAGTACATTTAGACAGATCTTACACATCAAAGTAGAATACAGTAGTCACATAGGATACGTATCAGCATAACAGAAAGTGATCCTGAGGCCTCAGCGCCCTATAGGCGCCCACAGATGCATAGGAGTAGTAGTATCCAGGGGGGGGGGGGGGATGGTCGGTGCCCACATTTATACAAATTGTATCATTTCATTTCTCCCTTTCCCTTTTCTAGACTTCCCGAATAGCTAGTAGCAACTTAGGATGCCCTATTGGCCTAATCTTCCCATGGTTCCTCGCACCTCACTCAAGGGTTAGGTGTTTGGCTTCCACCCAGGCTGCCCAAATCCTGTCAAACTTTTGTGGGCAGTTTCTATTAAGATACGTTAATTTGTATAGCGGGAGGACCTTGTTGACCAGTGATAGCCATAGCTGTTTCGTGGGCGGTACCGCCTGATTCCAAGTAAGGAATATGGCCTTTCCTGTCGCATCATGGCAGCATACACTCTGGGTTGTGGCTCCGCCTCCACGACCTGATAGGACCACATAGCTATAAGATGACGATACGGCCCCCGCCCCGGTATTCTCAAATTTTTCCTCACCTGTTGGGACCGCACGGATCATCACCCTCTTACCGCTTCGCCCCAGCCAGGTTCTAGCCTCTCCTGGTTTGGAAGTCCTTACCGGTACAGCCTCTAAACGAAGCTAAATGGAAGGAACCCCACTCTGGTGATCTCAGGGGTACTGCGCACCTGCCTGCTGTGATAAGCCTTAAACAGGTCTTTAAAGCACTGCACTGCCAATACTGCCTTAAGAAGATAAGCCTTAAACAGGCTTAGAGGTATGTGGCCATCTTTATTACAGTTATAAGCCTTAAACAGGCTTGCTTACCTTGCAGTGGTCCTCCGTCTTTCCTTCTCTCCCATCTCTGCTGGTTGCTGGGGCGCTTATTAATGTATAATTAATGCTGCTGGGGCGCTTATTAATGTATAATGGCTGTTGCCTCCTGGGCCCTGTAGTCCCTCTCCTCCGTGTGTACTACCTAGCAGCGCCGAGCGTTCTGGCGCTTCCGCGCATGCGCACTACGGTCTATGGGCATCCTGTGTCCTCCTTTCCAGGTTCCAAGATGGCGCCGACGGCCGTACGGCGCTACTGCGCATGCGCGAGCGGCACGGCGCTCCCGGCGCCAAATTTAAAAGTGAAAATTCCCCTTTCCATTCCCCTGAGAGTTTTGAAGCAAGAAGAAGCTACAGATCATCCCAGGAACATCCCAGCACATCCTCAATAGGTAAGTTAGCCTTTTGCTTCCTCCCTCTCTCCTTCCCTGTGCACTCTGCACACTGCTCTCCCTTTTTCTCCCTTTCTCTTTCTCTCTGCTCCCTCTGCCTTCTTTCCTCTTACTATGCCTATCTTTGTATTGTTGCTAGGCTGCCTTCTGCTCTATCCCTATGGAGACCACTGCCCCAGCAGATCACCTTCAACGTGATAGGTAAGAGGGACGGCAATGGGTAAGTAGAGAAGATCGAAAAAGAGTGCAGGACCAACTAACGCTGCCTAAACGGTTAGCCCCGCCAGGTCCGCAAGATCATCAAAGTCCAGACGCAGGGAGACCTCTCGCGGAAGAAGCCGTTCGGGGCGCAGACGAAGCCACTCGAGTCGCAGCAGGAGAAGGAGTCGCTCTGGCCATAGGAGAAGCCACAGGAGGAGTCGCAGCAGATCCTGCTCCCGCAGTCACTCCCACCGCAGAAGGTCTCCACGCAGACGTCGCTCACCAGCCCCTCCCCCCCGGCCAGCCGCCAATGCCTGCTGGATATGCGGGGCCGTTGCTCTCCCGGACAAGCTTGCCTGTCGCAGGTGCTTCGAGGAGGCCACCAGGGAGAAAGTCCAGGAGCCCAAGGAACCTGCGGCCTCAGCCACGCAGACTGCCCCGGACACGGATATGTCCGTCAGAACCGCCTCTCCCACTCCCCCGAGTACGTCTAGAGAGCTAGACTCCCAGTCAGAGGAGGAGGAGCTAGAGGCCTCAGCCGGCTTCGATTTTTCTCTCATCGAGCCCTTCGTGAGGTCGGTCAAAGAGGCGATCAACTGGGAGGAACCCCAGGAAGCCCCTCAAAAACTGAGAAAATATTTCCCCAATCTCAAAAAGGATTCGGAAGCCTTCCCCTTTATTGAGGAACTGGACGACATGATCAGGGAGGAGTGGCTGAAGCCGGACAGAAAGTCGGGCCTAAATAACAGGCTCACCAAACTGTACCCGCTCAGAGAACCGAAGGCAAAACCCCTGGTCACCCCGCCGGTGGTGGATGCCTCCCTCATGCGCCTAGCCCGCCACGTCACACTTCCTATTGAAGACGCGGTAACCTTCCGGGACGTCTTGGATAGGAAGATAGACACCGATCTTAAGAGGGCCTACCTGGCTGCAGGAGGCGCATGTAGGCCAGCTGTGGCATTGGCCGCCGTGGGCAAGGCCATATCCAGTTGGTCAGCCTCCACGGAGAAACTCGTGACAGAGGGCGCTGACCAAGACAAGATCGTTAGGGCCCTTCAGGAGCTGAGCCTCGCAGGGGATTTCGTGGCGGAAGCCTCGGTAGACGCCATTAGGTCCTCATCCAGGGCCATGCTGGCTTCGGTTATGGCCAGACGTGCCCTCTGGCTGAAACCCTGGGCAGCAGATCCCGCCTCAAAGACAAATTGGTGCCGCATCCCCTTCGACGGTGAAAACCTTTTTGGGGCCAAGTTAGACTCGGCCATATCGAAGGTGACCGGCGGCAAATCAGGGCTCATCCCCTCCGACAGGAAACCAAGGCAGCAGAGGCCTCCTCCCTTTAAGCGCAACCTGCCGGATAAATATAGGGACGCCAAGGCCTATAGGCCAGGCAGAGAGTATAGGAGAAGCTGGAGGAACCCCCAGGCGACCTTCTCTAGGTTTCAGAAGCCCAAGACTTCTGCGTCCGCGGACCAGAAGTCCTTTTGAAGGCGCGTCCGTCCAGCCGGTGGTAGTGGGGGCCAGGCTCCTAAAGTTCCTGCCGGCTTGGACGGATGCCATCAAAGATCTCTGGACGGTGGCCACCGTCCGTTTCGGGCACAGGTGGTCCTTCAAAGGGCGGCCCCCGGGGGATCACTTTTGCCCAACCAAACTCCCGTCATCCCGGGAGAAAAGGGTGCTACTGATGGACTACGTCCAGGAATTGCTCCTCAAGGAGGCAATAGTAGAAGTACCCCCTTCCCAAAGGGGTCGGGGATTCTACTCCCCTCTATTCCTGGTCAGGAAAAAGTCAGGAGACCTGCGCCCTGTATTGGACCTGAAGAGGCTCAACCTCTCCATCCGGGTGGAGCCATTCAAAATGGAAAGCCTCCAATCTATCCTCCAGGCCATAAACCGAGAGGATTGGATGCTATCCGTGGACCTACAGGACGCTTACCTTCACGTCCCTATCCACCTCCTATTCCAAAGGTTCCTCCGTTTTTCCATAGACCAGAGGCACTTCCAGTTCCGATGCCTCCCGTTCGGGATCTCCACGTCTCCCAGAACCTTCACCAAGGTCCTTCTCCCGGTTATAGCCTCCCTGAGAGAGAGAGGCCTCAGGGTACACCATTACCTAGACGATATCCTTCTCCTCTCAGACAGCCTAGCATCCCTTACCCAGCACCGGGAGATACTAGTTTCCACGCTCCAAGGGCTGGGTTGGCTCATAAATTGGGGGAAGAGCAACGCTCAGCCCTCTCAAAGGATGGTTTTCCTGGGGGCTGTACTAGACACCCGGTTAAACTCTATAGAACTACCTCCAGAGAAAGTCCCTCCGCTGACCCAAAAAGTAAGGAGAGCGATCCATGCTGCATCCCTCCCAGCCAGGGGGTGCCTCAGCCTCCTAGGCTCTCTATCAGCTACCATCCCAATGGTCCAGTGGGCTCAGTGGAACTCAAGGCCCCTACAGCTTTTGTTCCTGAGTCAATGGAACGGATGGTCTATGTCGCAACCCATCCACATCTCGCAGGAGGCCAGGCAGTCTTTGGGATGGTGGACCCGACCGGGCAACCTGGACAGGTGCAGGCACATTGTCACCCCCCCTCAGGAGATAGTTACCACGGATGCCAGTTTGGAGGGGTGGGGGGCCCACTACCTACACCATGCAGTCCAGGGCCGCTGGCCATTCGAGGCACGAGCCGCGGTGTCCAACGTTCTGGAAATGAGGGCGGCCTTCCAAGCCCTCCTGGCCCTCGGTTCTCTCCTAAGGGGCAAATATGTTCTCCTGAGGATGGACAACAAGGTTGCTGTCGCCTACATCAACAGGCAGGGGGGTACCAGGAGCTCGTCCATGATGCGGGAGGTTCTCCCCGTCATGGAGTGGGCACAGCAGAATCTCCGGGACCTAAGAGCAGCTTACATCCCCGGTGTCGAGAACCTCCTGGCCGATTCCCTCAGCAGGAGGTTCCTCTCGAACAACGAGTGGTCCCTGAGTCCGCAGGCCTTCGACCTTATCTCCAGAACCTGGGGTCCTCCGGACATAGATCTGGCAGCGACTCCGGAGAACACGAAATGCCAGAGGTTCCTGTCCCGAGTCCCCTTCCCCTCTGCCGAGGGGACAGACTGTCTCCAGCACCCCTGGGACTTTCGCCTCGGGTACATCTTCCCTCCGACCCCGCTGATAGCGAGGTTCCTGCTGAGGCTCAAGAGGTCATCGGCACTGGTAGTGGCCGTGATCCCCTTTTGGCCCAGGAGGCCGTGGTTTACCACCCTCCTTCAGCTAAACACAGCAGACCCTCTCCCTCTCCCGCAGTCAGCCGACTTGCTCTCCCAGAGCCAGATGCTCCATCCGAGTCCGGAGAAACTGCACCTGACGGCTTGGAGACTGAGAGGTCTAGATATCTAGAGCAGGGCTGCTCCGCTAGGGTGGCGGATACACTCCTCCAGGCCAGGAAGCCTGCCACAAACTCCACCTACCGGCGAGTCTGGGATAGGTTCTCTTCCTTCGCCCATCAGCAGGGGTGGAACCTGTCCTCCATATCAACCCCGCAGATCTTGGAATTCCTGCAGGCAGGCCTGGACAGAGGCCTCGGCTCCAGTACCCTGAAGGTGCAGGTGTCAGCCCTGTCCGCCCTGACCGGAACCAGGTGGGCGCTAGACCCCCTCATTCTCCAATTTCAGAAAGCCTGTCTTAAACTGAGACCTCCCAGAAGACCTTCCTTCCCGACCTGGGACCTGTCGGTCGTCTTGGAGGCCCTATCCAGGGAGCCCTTCTTCCCGTTAGAGAACATCTCCCTCTGGGACCTAACACTGAAGGTGACATTCCTGATTGCCATAGCCTCAGCGAAGAGGGTCTCAGAAATGCAAGCTTTACTGGCCAGGGACCCCTACCTGGTCGTTTTCCCGGACAGGGTTGTCCTAAGACCCTCAGACCGCTTCATCCCTAAGGTCTCCTCTTCATTCCACTTTAACCAGGAGATCAATCTGCCAGCACTCACTACCGACCAGGGTGTTCCGCACCCCCTGGATGTCAGAGGCAATATCCTCAAATATCTTGCAGCCTCAGAACCCATCAGAAAGTCGGAAAATCTCCTAGTAATCCCTCATGGGTTCAGGAAGGGTCAGCCAGCATCGGCCCGCACCATCGCCTCATGGCTGGTAAAGACCATTAAGAAGGCCTACTCGCTAGGCTCCACACAGATTCCAGAGGGCCTGAAGGCGCATTCCACCAGGGCAGTGGCAACCTCATGGGCAGCCTATTGTAGGGTGTCAGCGGAAACTATCTGCAAAGCGGCCACCTGGTCCTCCAGGAACACCTTTATTGACCATTACAAAGTTGATTTTGCACGTTTGTCAACCGTAAATTTCGGAAAATCTGTTATTCAAGCCAACTCTGCCATTCCTTGCGAATAAATTTTTGCTTATTGATGCACTACCCACCCTGTCTGCGAGTTACTCCCCAGAGTGTATGCTGCCATGATGCGACAGGAAAACGGAAAATTGTATACTTACCTTTCCGTAATTTTCCTTTCCTGTCGCATCTTCATGGCAGCATACAACGACCCACCCTTTGTTTCTTGAGGTGACTCATATATACGGAGAATACCGGGGCGGGGGCCGTATCGTCATCTTATAGCTATGTGGTCCTATCAGGTCGTGGAGGCGGAGCCACAACCCAGAGTGTATGCTGCCATGAAGATGCGACAGGAAAGGAAAATTACGGAAAGGTAAGTATACAATTTTCCGTTTTCTAGCATACATCGAGGCGTAAAAAACAGTTTCTTCTTTTGAGGGGCTTCAAGAAAGTCACACACCCCTAGTAGAAGGGGAATAGGGCTATTGGGGACTCCTAGTTTCCCGATGGAGTTTATATCGTCTAAGACCAGTGACCAAAACCCTTTTATCAATGAACAAGCCCAGACCATATGGAAAAAGTCTGCATCCCCTCTCCGCATCTGGGGCACGTCGCTATTCTGGATGGATAGATTTTGGACAAGCGCAGCGGGGAGTAGTAGGCTCGGTGCAGAAACTTTAGTTGGGCAAATCTGTCTCTAGCTGAGATTGTCAATTTCAGGAACTGCTGGATCCCCTCCTCCCAGTCGTCGTTCACTAGTTCGGGTATATCCCTGCGCCAGGTCTCATATAGTTGGGAAACCTTGGAGGTGTCCATCAAGGCTAACATGTTATAGACATTAGATAGTGTTTTTGTTTTCCCCAGGGATCGGAGCTCTGCCTCTAGGTCTGACATGTGCAGGGTAATTGACTCGGGAAACTGGGATCTAAATGCGTGTCTAAGTTGAAAAAACCTAAAGAACATCCTATTTGGAAGACCCTTACTATCCTTCAAGTCATCAAATGTTCTCAGTTGTCCCCCCGATACTATGTCTCCCAGTGTTCCTATCTGGTGCCTTACCCATAGAAACGAATCGGGGATTGAGTGGAAGTGGGGAAGCCTCGGGTTGCCCCACAGAGGTGTCTCGGGGGACCAGGTGTTGGGCTGCCCCAGTTTCTTCCTGACCGTGTCCCATACTTTAATTGTTACCTTCATGGGGGTTGTCACCCTCGCGTTTGATTTGGGCCCCCTGTGGATAAGGTTCCCCAGTTCAGAGTGCAAACCTAATATTGAGGCCTCTACAGCTGACGCCGGATTGGCAGGTTCAGCCGCCAGCCACCACTTGAGTGTCACCAGGACCGCTGCCCAGTAATACTTCAGAAAGCACAGGAGGGCAAGACCCCCCAGCGCGATCGGAAGCTGCAAAGTCGTTTTCGCCACCCTGGGGACCCTCCCATTCCAGATAAAGGAGACCACTAGGCTGTCCAGCTTCCTGAAGAAGGACATGGGTATAGATACCGGGGTCTGCCTAAACAGATAGTTAAGTCTAGGAAGAAGTGACATTTTAACTAAGTTAACCCTACCGACAGGGGATAAGGGCAAGGGCCTCCACATCGTACACCTCTGAGTTATCTGAGACATCACCGGGGTAAGGTTGAGAGGGATGAATTGTCGGAGGTCTCTGTGGATCTCCACTCCTAGGTACCGAAATTGGGTCACCCTTTTTAGCTGCAGATCAGACTCCCGAGGGTCCATTCCAGAGTGTAGTGGGAACAGGACAGATTTCCCCCAGTTCACACACACGCCAGAGAAGCGTCCATATCTGTTAATGATACCCAGGGCCTGGCGCAGGGACTCACCATCATCTCTAAGATACAGGAGAGTGTCATCAGCGTACAATGACACCTTCTCCTGCAGCTGACCTATTACTATGCCTCGGACCCGGGCCGTGGATCTAAGGAGGATGGCCATAGGTTCCAACGCAAGCGCAAAAAGTCCCGTCGAGAGGGGGCAGCCCTGCCTCGTCCCCCTCCCAAGTGAGAAGGGCGGAGACAGAACAGCTCCCGTGCGAACCCTGGCCGATGGAGAGCCGTACACGGCCTCAACCCAGGAGACGAAGACAGGGCCAAAGCCGAATCTGTGGAGGACCTCCCATAGATAACCCCATTCCACGGAGTCGAAAGCTTTTTCTGCATCCAGGGAGGCCACTACCGCTTCATCCGTGTCTCCGACCCCCGAGGACAAGACCGCATACAGCCTCCGGAGATTAATATCCGTCCCCTTACCCGGCATGAACCCGGACTGATCTTCGTGAACCAATTTGAGTATTATCTCGTTAAGACGTCTAGCAAGAATTTTAGTCAATATTTTAGCGTCCGAATTAAGGAGGGAGATAGGCCTGTAGGATGAGCAGAGCTGGGGGTCCTTCCCTGGTTTTGGTATCACTACTATTATAGCTTGTGCCATAGAAAGGGGGAGTGTGCTATCAGTCAATGTCCTTGAAAACATGCTGTGTAGTCTAGGAACCAGGCTATCTGCGTATTGTTCATAAAATTTAGGTGGAAACCCATCTGTTCCCGGGGTCTTGCCCGACTGAAGGGAGCTCAGCGCCACCTTCACCTCCTCCTCTGTAATCGGGCTGTCAAGGGTCTCTCTATCCTCAGGTGTCAGAGTCGGGAACGTGACCTCGTCCAGGAAGTCAGTCAGCTCAGCAGTCGAGTAGCCCACTTTGGTGGAGTACAGTCTGGTGTAAAAATCAGCAAAGCACCTATTTATATCTACTGGGTCTGTCTTGATGCTGCCATCTACGTCTTGTATGCTGGCTATGGTGGAGATCGGAGACTGCTCCTTTGCCAACCATGCCAACAGCCTCCCCGTCTTGTCCCCTTGTTCAAATATCCTCTGTGTCTGGGCTAGTTGTCGCTTTTGTACCTTGGCTGTTCTAAAGAGCAACACCTCCCTATAGGCCACCTTCATGTCCTGGCCAACAACTGGGTTGGCTGTCTGGACAAACCTATCCTCAAGGGCGCGTGCCTCGCTTTCCAATTCTTCCAGGACGATCTGGTCGTTTCGTCGCTCCCTTGCTATGGAGGATAAGTAGCATCCTCTAATATATGCCTTGAAGGCATCCCAATCGTTACCCGGTGAGGTGGTCCCAGCATTAGTCCGCCAATATTGATTAATCAAAGTGGCGATCTCAAATTCTATAGTGGGGTTATTTATCCAAAATCGAGAGAGACGCCAGATTTTGTCAGAGGGTGCTATCACTGTCTTCAAACTACAGAGTATAGGCGAGTGGTCTGAGATGCCTCGAGGTAAGATCTTAATTTCCCTAATCCTGTGGAGCATAGTAACGCTAGCGTAGATTAGGTCAATGCGCGATAGCGAGTTGTGTGAGTGTGAGTGGCAGGTGTACTCCCTAGCCAGGGGGTTCTTCCATCTCCAAACATCCTCCAACCCGAACAGATCCGCCCACCTAGACAGGGTAGACCCAGTAGTCGGTCCGGACGTCAGTCTATCCATTGAGGGGTTCGGGGCAGTATTAAAGTCCCCCAAAAATAGCAAGTTATCTGTATGGTATTGTGTCAAAAGAGGGATAATTTCATGTAGTATGGAGAGATCAGCCAGAGGAGGTAAGTACACGCCCACCACCACCATATCAACTGTGTCTATACATGCGTGCAATATGACATATCGACCCCCAGGATCCAGCTTAACATCATGGAGCTCAAAGTTAAGGGTTTTGCGTACTAAAATGCTCACCCCCCGGGAATAACCTGTGTGGGTAGCGTGGAAGTGCCTACCCACCCAGGGGCGTTTCAAGCTAAGGATTTTGCTTCCTATCAGGTGCGTTTCCTGTAGGATACATATGTGGGGGTTGTACCGTTTAAGGTAATCAAATACCAGGGAGCGTTTAATTTTATTGTTAAGGCCACGGACGTTCCATGACAAGATTGTCAAGCCAGCCATGTTTTAAGGTGGGTGTATCCACAGGGGAACGTTCCCCGGGCAAGCTGGACCCTGGGGGGGAGGCCACCCCTCCCGCACTGTGGCAGCCCAGACCCACCACCCCACACCGTAAACAGCCAATAGACCAATAGTAACCACTTTATCCATATGCAATGCCTGACACATACCTGTCTAAGATATACCTTATGTACTTTAAAAAAAAAAGGAATAAAGAAAAGGTAGAAAACATAACAAAACTTAAACACCCATCCCATCCCTCCCCGCACCCTGCCAAACATAGCACTGGGTGCCTGGATCCCCCAACAGCCCAAACCAAACAGTTCCTAGATAGGAAGGTCTCCTATGGGGGTAGTACTGTATGGCAGCACTTCTGAGACAGTTCCCATCAAGGAGGGGGGTAGCAGAGGGCTCCCCACCATGTTACTTGCGTGTAGTAGTATCACCCACCCAAAAAAAAGGGTGAAAAAAGAAAAGTGAAAAACAAAACAGTAAAAAATGTGTGTCTAGCTGTGAACTTTCCCTCAGCAAGGGCTAAGGGTTCCGGCTATTCTTCATGCTAGCCGGGTGTCAGGTCAAGGTGTCCTGCTCATCAATGAACCGTCCCGGAAGAAAGTTAGTTAGACCCCTCTCTGTCTGCCATAGCCTGGCTCAGGTGATCTCGTCCCCCCCTTCTCCCAGATGGATACACCGCGTTCCTGCAGGGAGCTTGCAGAGGTGGAGAGGACGGGAGAGGCGCAGTCAATAGCAGGAGAAAAGTACTTCCTCGTCCACAGCAGTTATTAGTGCAGCATGTGCAATAGCTCTTCGCCACCTCCCATACCCGTCCCCCCGCATGGCGGCAATCGCAGGGTATCAGAGGCTCTGGCGGTTACCGCGGGATACCGCGGGGGGGAGTAGAAAGTGAAAATATGGAAGGGGGGAACACGTCCCGCTGACCAGCGGTATATGGCAGTGCGGGCACGCTGTGAAGACTCCTTCTCTTTACCCCCGAGCCTAGCAGAACTGTTCAGGCAATGTCCGCCCAGCAAGTTATCAGGGCTTTAGGTCTAAGGCTGGCGGGCAGACAGAGTCAGATATCAGGGGCCATCGGGTCTTCTTTCACGGAGGGGACATTCAGTAACGGGGCACCATGAGAGCAGTACTGACCTTGGGTAGTAGGCGGCCTTGTTAGCGGTCCCGAGGTAGCGAATCCACCCAGCGTGAGGCTTCATCCGGAGAGGTAAAGAACTTGGTCGTCTCACCATCCACTACCCGCAGTCTGGCCGGGAATATCATGTTGTATTTTAGACCTCTGGCGCGGAGTTGTGCCTTGACTTGATCGAAGGTGCGTCTGAGGCGCTGTGTTTCAATAGAGTAGTCGGGGAACAGCATTATTTTGGAATTCTCATGACGCAGCTCTCCCACTTTTCTTGCTTCTCTTAATATCAGGTCCCGGTCCCGAAAATTCAGTAATCGGAAGATGAAGGTCCTCGGCGGGGTCCCAGGCGGACCCCTGACCGACGGCATTCTGTGGGCTTGTTCGATCGTGAAGTAGGGGGAAAAGACCGCCTGCGGCAGGAGAGACCGCAATAGGTGTTCTGTAAATGCTGCCGGATCTCGGCCCTCCGCACCCTCCGGGAGGCCCACGAGGCGGAGGTTGTTCCTCCGGTTCCGGTTCTCCTGGTCTTCAGCGCGGGCCTCCACCGCCTTCATTTTGACCTGCAGGGTTCGGATGGAGTCTCCATGCGCCCGGACCGTGTCCTCGGTATCTCCCACTCTCCTTTCTGCCTCCGACAGCCTGTCCCGGTACTTGTCCATGTCCCTTCGTATTAGACCCATTTCCAGCTGCATTTGCTCTATTTTTGTTGTGAGGGTAGTCTGGCAGCCCGTGATAGCCTGCATAAGGGCCGTGAATTGGTCCGTTCCCAGCGAGGCCGCCTCCTGCTGTTCCGTCTGAGATGCCATATTAGAGCTGGGAGCTGCACGTGGGCCTTGAGCGGGCAGCGGGGACTTTTGAGGCTGTTGCCGCTTCTGTTGTGAGCCGGAGTTCCCTCTTTTCATGCCCGGAGCCAGCTAGCACACTTTTAGATGTCAGAGGGTGAGTAGCAGTCACTTTAAACGGATAAAAAGGCAAGTACAGTGCGGAGCTCCCGTCACACACGTCCTCCTAGGTCGCCATCTTGACCACGCCCCCCTACCTCCACATTTTACCTGTTAGTCAGCCCATTGGGGATGAGATTCAAGTTAGCAGCCATGCAGCTTCCCCTGAATTACACTATAATTTGGCGAATAGGAAAATGAGTCCATATACCTTAGAATCAGTCTGTCAGGGAACGATCAGGCGGCAGCATCGGCGCCTCCCTATGCGCCTGCGGGGTAGAGTGGCACAGCGGCGCATACGGGTACGTGACGTAGCGGGTATGCGCACATGGGTGCGCGAAAGGAATAGCCCTCTTGCGCATAGTGATTCAGCTCGGCGCACTCGCACACACACTATGGCTCAAACTCGGGCGCACGCGCACGGCTATGCGCACGGCTGCGCGCACGACTAGGCGCACCATGTGACCCTGACATGCCTATAAAAGGGGACAGTGTGCTCTGTCTCATTGCTGTGTGTCTCTTCAGCTCCTGTATTCCCAGTGCCTGATCTTGCTTCCTGTACCTACCTGTTGTGACCCGGACTGTACCTGACCTCTCTGAACTTCTCCTGTGATTCGACCTTGGCTTGCCTCCTGAATACCTCTCTTGTTTACTACTGTATTTGACCCTCGGCCTCCACCTGGACTTGTCTCTGCCTGATCTCTGTACTTGGTGCCTGTTTTTTGGTCTTCCTGTGTTTGACCACGGCTTGCTTCCCTAGACTCCTGTACCATTGGGACTTCCTCGGTGTTGGAACCTCAGCCTCCTGTAGTGCCAGAGCTGAGCCGGGCTTCTACTGCTTCAGTTACCAAGGTCCTTCCTGCACGGGTATCCGGGCCCCCAGGACTCTGCTGTTCACCTGCTGGCAACCCGTGCCTCTCTGTGCCCAGCGCCTACTGTTCCACCTTCAGGGGCATTGGGCACTTAGCTGCAAGGGGAGCCGTTCTCAGCAACTTGGCCTCGGTGAGTACCTGACACAGTCACACAACCTTAGCAGCATACTTGTTCCTGGGATTGGGAAAACCTGGAACCAAAGCTCCGGCTGACTTACTAACAGCAATGATGGTCTCAAAATAAGCTTTGGTTGGCAGAGCCCGTTTCAGGGCTTTTATATGTGTGTTGTAGAAATGAGAAAGGTGAGACTCCAAGATGGGTAATATAAATGGGACAGTTGAGACCCTGAGAGGGGTGATGTCTGCCATGTTAGCTCTCCTGTAGCTGAAATGGCTGGGGGATCACTGTGCATTTGTGTGGTCCTGACTTATGTTGAAGGATGCTGCTGTGCACTGCTGGGGGCAGGCTGTCCTCTCTGTATGGAATTCACATACCCCTAATTTTTTGTTAGTGACCTGCTCAATCCTGCTCTTATGAGGCTGGAGGAGAATGACGACTCCATGTTATTGTCATGTGCCAGCTGAGAGTTCAGCAGCAGGGGAGAGGCAGGTGGTTTCAGTGTTTGTGTGGCACAGTTAAAAAGTAATTCCACTTTGTTGCAGAGTCCTACCTTTTGTTGTTCTGAAGAAATAGCTGTTTGTCTGTGCCCATGTGCAGAGTGAATTTGTATAGGAGTGGTTTTATAATTATCAATCAGCTACTGCATCTGCAGTAATCTAATGAGGAAAGTGGTAGGGTCTGCATCCCTTTAGATGTGTGTCCTTTGAGAGTATTGCACCAAAAAGGATATTTTGGTGCAGGGGATACCAAAAATATGACTTGTATCTTATTGCAGACTTCTGGGAAAATCAGTGAGCCAATCGCACAAGCAGGAAATTACATACTGTATCTGGAGGGCGTTGTGTACAGAACACCTCCAGGTAGCCATATTGCATTGCATTTTAGAGAAAATTACAGCACTAAAGATTGAAAAGGAAAGGTAATTTTCAATAACATTCAATTACAATATGATTTTTTTTTCGCATTAAAGTGGAGTTATCCTTTAACACACCTGACATCCTTTCACCACTGTCTCATAACAGGCATGAGCCATATACAGAGAGCCTAAACCCTCGTTTTGCCCCATACAGCCTACCTAAAAGATTGCCAACTGCTGCAGCTCTTTGTAACAATGACAATGGGCAGCTTACTCACCAGTGTATTCATTATTCAGGTGTATTGGTCTGTGGGACTCTCATTAATTTGTAGTAAAACAGCACTCCAGAAAATCCAATAAAAAGGTACACTTTAGTAAAATGGTTAAGGTTTATAAAAATGCTCTTTTGTAAGCCTTAATGACTTTAATACAGTATGCATTTTCATTGGGGTTGCTGTTCATCCATCCAATTTTTACTGCTACACAATTGAAGCCTGTGATGGAACAGCACCATCGTTCATGGAGCATTCTGCAAACCCTTCAAAAGATGTTACATCATCACTAAAAATAAATACCTGCCAGGGGGTAACAGTCTTCATTCTCCTTTTCAACAGTGATGACCTTGCAGAATGAGGTGTCAAGCAGTCAAGCTCACCCATGGCACGCACAAAAGATTATTGACAGCTGAATGCAGCTGGAACATCTACTGCCTTTTTGGTGTCTAGCCATCCAGCTAAAAGTTGATCTAGTTCACAAAAGGAGTGTGCAACTTACACACTAGGCCAAGACCTATGAAACTTAAGCTTTATTGTCTTATCCTAAAATACTGCTATTCAGTGTAAGACAAGTCAGAAAAGTGTCCCTGTGCAAGAAAAGTTCTTGGACCCTGTATTCAACTATCACCCAAGTACAAACACCTCCTGTGTACACATAGATGCAGATGAAGAGTAGCCTTGGTGATACCCTGAACTCTTTCATAGTTCTTGATGTGCAACATGAACAGATAAATGTCCCCTTCACATGCGGCCAGAGGGTGTCAAGATGAAATGGAGGAACATTTGTATCAGTGGTGGTCAGGCAGTGAGTAAAAAAGCTTAGTGCTGTAAGATGCCTCTTATTTTATGAGTCTGTAGTGGCCAGTACTCTTCTGTATGCAGTTACATGCAGGGGAAGCAGACTTAGGGCAGCCAACACAAACAGACTCCATAAACTGATTTGCAAGGCCAGTGATGTTGGATTGGAGTTGGAATTTTAACAACAGTGTCAGAGAGGAGAATGTTGTTCAAGGTACATTCAATCTTGGACAACTCCTCCCACCCACTCCACAATACGTTGGTTAGTCTGAGGAGTACCTTCAGTGATAGATTGTTACAACCAAGATGCACCACATAGCGACACAGGAAATCATTTTTGCCTGTAGCCATCAAATAATATAATTCTTCTCTATGAGTGCTGGATGTGAGGATTTAATCTACTTTATGATACAGATTTTTATGTTGTTTTTATATTATGTTGGTATAGCTTTAAGTGGATGTAAACCTGAATTTTTTTTTTTTTTTTTTTTAATGAAGACTTCTACCTGGTACAGTAGAGGATGTCAAGTCATTTGTGCCCAGTCTTGCCATGAAGAGTTAATCCAGCTCTGAGCAATCCTCTTATCTTTTTTTAGTAAGATAAAAAACGTTTGTGTCGCCACATCTCCCACTGCTGTGACTGACCTCTGATTTCTTTATATCATGAATGGCATGAGAGCAGAGAGTGTGTTATGATTCCAGCTTCAAATCCCTCCTCCTTTCTTCTCCAGCTCTCCCAGGATTGGCTGCTCCACACGTGATCATGATTGGGCATGCTGAAGTCATATGGTGCCTTTCCTGAGTTTTGACTGGATGTTACTCATCATGGAGCGTGATCCTCGAGATCAGCAGAAGATCAGTGTGACTGAAGAGGTTATTCATGGTGCAGTCGGCTCCCAGAGCCAGCAGAAAGAGTAGGAGAGTGTAGAGGTGGGCAGGGAGTCTTGTGACATCACAACTCCACCCACCGAGCTCTGGCAAAGAGACCCACTGTCAGGAACCATGAATCAGACTGAGACAGAAGTGCAGTAAAAAATCACACTTTAATAAAATGGTACAAACAGAGCAAACAGAGCAAACATAGTCAAAACATAGCCAGGGTTTGGTAACCAGAGCAGGTAGTCAGAACAAGCCAGTAAAACAGGAGTCCAGAGATTAGTGTAGTCAGAGGCAGCAAACAGGAATCAGGAACCAGAAGGGAAGTCAGCCAAGCAAAAGTCTTTAACAGGAAAACACAGCAGAGAGTATCTGGATATGTTGACCAAGGCGAAGGCACAGAAGATCTGATCCAAGCAGCTTAAATAGCCAGTAGACCGATTGACAAGCAGGATATGATCATCAGATGAGTCACTGTGGAATGATGAGTCTTGCCAATTAACCGACATCTGAGCAGCCGGAGCTCTGAGAAAGAAGGGCTGAGCCCAGCCCTGACACGCACCCACCGATTCCAGAGTTTTGCAGGGCTCCTACTGCTGAAGGGGTTGACATTTGCAAGGTAGGGATACATGCAGGAGGCTTGCATGTGTATATACATTAATACTGTGCCATTAGTTTATACTGGGTGGTGGGCTTACATCCACTTTAACTACAGTACTGTAGGTGTAATGATTTTTGGGTAATGTTAGAGAAATAGTGTAATTTACATGTTGGTAGTTAGATTTTCTGTTATTTTTTTCAAACAGTGCGATTTATTTTATGTAGTATTTTAATAGGATGGTATGGTTGATTACAGTACAGTATTAGTTTAGTTTTATGTGGTGTTAATTGCTGTTATTGGTATTTTTTTGTTGTTCTTGTGCCTTGTTATTGAGATTTTTGTGTTGTCTTGTTGAATGTAATTGTATTTTAGTAATTTCCCTTTGGGATCAATAAAGTATTCTGAATCTAAATTGGAATAAACCAGAAGCACAGCTGGAGCATTATAAAGAATGCCTCCTATTTCAAAGTGTCCTAGAAGTAAGTGAAGTAAAGTGAATTTAATGTCCAGATCATAGCAGCACCTTTTAACCCACCTTCCTGGTCAAGCAGGAAGGGGTCATAGCACCTTTCTAACGCACGTCTATTATACATTGGTGCCTAAGTCCCAAATGATGTCAGCCCCAGTGAGACCTATGCTGTGTGGCTTACTATTAACTGGAGTCTCTTATGCTTTATTTCTTTTTAATCCTTTCACTTTGGTGTGCACTTCATTCTTATGTTTTGCACTTTTTTGCCTTCAATGAAGCCAATGCATAGGTGAAACATGTTGGGATTTGGGTTACTTCATGTTTGTAGCATCTTAATATTTGGTAAGAGAACAGAAAAGTATAGAGAGGGAATCTAAATAAAGAAAAAAAAGACAAATACTAAATACGCTTTTCCTTAATATCCCTTGCTCTTTTCTCCCTTTAGCTGAGGGTGAAACAAAGGATAACAAAATGGGAGTATTAGTAAGCCACATAGGTTTCTTTAGTGAACTCAAATTAATTTCCCAAGAATATGCAGTATGTGGTTGATAAAAGTTAACATAGCTGAAATCTTTTACCAGTGAGAAAATCCTCATAAAACCCCTAGTTTTATTTTCACAACACCTCTTTGTTTATATCTTTGATCTGCTGTCCAGAAAACTTATCATTACATGGACTTGATGGACTCATCTGGTCTTTTACTTTAAAACACTAGGTGGAGATAGAGCATTTATTAATCCTTTTGGCTTGCTGCAAATGTTTTTTTGATTGCAATATTTCTTTTGACTTTTACCTATAGGCTTACTTATCATGCTAACTTCCTCATATTAAAGGGCAGTAGATTTTCATAAGCTACAGATACAGCGTGTAAAATACGTATTGAACACATCACCATTTTTCTAGGTAAATTATATTTCCTAAGGTGCTATTAACTTAAATTTCCACCACGTCAGTAACAACCAATGCAATCCATACATACAAAGAAACGAAAACAAAAAAGTTCAGAAATTAAGTTATATGTAAAAAAATGGAATGACACTGGGAAAAAAGATTGAACACGCTACCTGAAATGTATTTAATACTTTGTACAAAATCCTTTGTTGGTAATGACGGCTTCAAGATGCCTCCTATATGGAGAAACTAGTCACATGCATTGCTCAGGTGTGATTTTGGCCCATTATTCCACACAAACAGTCTTCAAATCTTGAAGGTTCCGTGGGCCTCTTCTGTGAACTCTGATCTTTAGTTCTTTCCATAGATTTTCTATTAGATTCAAGTCAGGTGATTGGCTGGGCAATTCTAGCTGCTTTATTTTCTTTCTTTGAAACCAATTGAGAGTTCCCTTGGCTTTGTGTTTGGGATCATTGTCTTGCTGAAATGTCCATCCTAATTTCATCTTCATCATCCTGGTAGATGGCAGCAGATTTTTATCAAGAATGTCTTGGTACATCTTTTCCATTCGTCCTTCCTTCAGCGACATGAAGTTTGCTAGTACCGTATTTTGAAAAACAGCCCCACACCATCATGTTTAATTTCTCAAAGCAGAAACTGATCCTTTGAAGAGTTTTTACTATTAGTAAATGTGAGTGCATATGATTTTTTTTTTTAAATTAAAAGCAAGTTATTTAATCAATCTTGCACGATGATATTTTATTTACTTTGAGAACCTGGACAAATCAAACTGTATGTGGAGAAGTCCTGGTAATCCTGGGGCCATTAGCTGAAGCCCATTTCTGATCTGGCTGATCCTTTCTTTGGAGTATTATTGAAGGTGCCAATAGACCCAAGGGGGTCCTTCTTTGAGGTGAGCAGGCATTGCACACTGAGGTGGTCGTGATTATCAAGAGTTTTATATATTTTGTGCATGTGGACTTTTTTGTATTTTTATATGATCACTACTTTTCACTTATTTATTGGAGTTTATTACAGGCATACCCCACTTTTAAGTACCGTATTTATCAGCGTATAACACGCACCGGCGTATAACACGCACCCCAAGTTTAGGAAGGCATTTTAAGGAAAAAAAGTTTTAGGAGGGAAGTTTAGGGAAAAAAAAAAAAAACTTACATTTAAGCGTCATTTGCAGCTTGCCCAGCGTCCTTTGCAGCCTTGCCCAGCGTCAATTGCAGCCTTGCCCAGCGTCATTTGCAGCCTTGCCCAGCGTCATTGCAGCTTGCCCAGCGTCATTGTAGCTTGCCCAGTGTCATTGTAGCTTTCCCAGTGTCATTGTAGCTTGCCCAGCGTCATTGCAGCCTTGCCCAGCGTCATTTGCAGCCTTGCCCAGCGTCATTTGCAGCCTTGCCCAGTGTCATTGTAGCTTGCCCAGTGTCATTGTAGCTTGCCCAGCTTCATTGCAGCCTTGCCCAGCGTCATTGCAGCCTTGCCCAGCGTCATTTTGCAGCCTTGCCCAGTGTCATTGTAGCTTGCCAGCATCATTTTCAGTCTTGTCCGGGTTTAAATTTCCCGCCGCCGAGACGCTCTGTCGCGTGCGCCGCCAAAAAAGACCGATGCACGGCCGAAAAAGACCGAAGCGCCCCCGGAAAAAGCCGAGCCGACTGTTCGGCTCCACTCGCTGTCCCGCCTCCCTGCTGTTTCCGGAGGGAGCGCAGGGAGGTGGGACTACGAGCAGAGCCGAACAGTCTGCTCGGTCTTTTCCGAACCCCGCTTCGTTTTTTTTAGACCGCGATTCAGTCTTTTTCGGCAGCGCTCGCTATTTTTTTGGCGGCGCTTGCCATTTTTGTCATTTTTTTGGGGGGTATCGGCGTATAACACGCACCCACGACTTTTCCCCGATTTTAAGGGGGAAAAAGTGTGTGTTATACGCCGATAAATACGGTACGCAATGGGGTTTATTTACTAAAGCTGGAAAGTGCAAAATCAGGCTCACTTCTGCATAGAAACCAGTGAGTTACCAGGTTTTATTACCAATGCTTAATTGAACAAGCTGGGGTTAGAAGCTCATTGGTTTCTATGCAGAAGTGAGCCTGATTTTGCACTTTCCAGCTTTAGTAAATAAATCCCATTGTGTACTTAAAAGTGGGGTATTTCTGTATTCATTTTGAGGTTCAGTGCACTATTATTTGTTTTAATAATTATATATGTGGTACCAGAACACAGTTTGAATAGCTGCAGCTGTTTCTCATTTATATATATACATTTTATCTGTATCAGCGCTTTATTAATTTGAATTTAGGTTGCGTGCATTACTTATCTAAAAAAAGAGACAGAGCCTGGAGGTGACATGCTGATATGTTATATTCTGTTTTTTATTAAAATATATGTGAGTTTAATAGATGAAGCTGGGTGAGTGAGGCTTATTCCATTTAACACTTGGTACTGCGCTATTGAAGACACTTTATATTTTTGCATGTCAGTCTGGAGTTGCTGGTGATCATCACGAAGGCAACCTTTAACCACTTCAGCCCCGGACCAATTGGCAGACAAAGGACCAGACCCCTTTTTGCAATTCGGCACTGCGTCGATTTAACTGACAATTGCGCGGTCGTGCGACGTGGCTTCAAAACAAAAATAAACAAAAATAGAGTGACAATTTTGAAAAAAATGCAATATTTTTAAATTTTTGCTATAAGAAATATCCCCAAAAAATATATAAAAAAACATTTTTTTTCCTCAGTTTAGGCCGATACGTATTCTTCGACATATTTTTGGTAAAGAAAATCGCAATTAGCGATTATTGATTGGTTTGCGCAAAAGTTATAGCGTTTACAAAATAGGGGATAGTTTTATAGCATTTTTATTAATATTTTTTTTTTTACTAGTAATGGCGGCGATCGGCGATTTTTTTTGTGACTGCGACATTATGGCGGACACATCGGACATTTTTGACTCATTTTTGGGACCATTGTCATTTATACGGCAATCAATGCTATTTAAATGCATTGATTCCTGTATAAATGACAGTTGTAGTGAAAGAGTTAACCACTAGGGGGAGGGGAGGGTTTATGGGCTGTGACGTGTGTGTGTTTTTTTTACATTAGGGGGCGGGGCTGACGTCTGACGTCATTGATCGGCTTTCCCGATGACGGGAACAGCCAATCAATGACAGGCAGAGTAGGAAGCGCGGGGAGAGGTTTGTTTACACATACCTCTCCCTGTTCTTCAGCTCCGTAACCCGATCGCGGGACACCAGCGGCGATCGGGTCCGCTGGTCCCACGGCCGGGGTCACGGAGCTCCCGACCGGGTCGCGAGCGCGCCGCTGGCGCGCGTGCGACCCACGGGCAGGCAATTAAAGGGGACGTACAGGTACGTGCTTTTGCCTGCCCGTGCCATTCTGTAGACGTATATCTACATGAGGCGGTCGGGAAGCGGTTAAATGAGAAATATAAGAGGTGCAAACCGTGTTTGATCCCTGCGGGACCTTGGTGGGAACCATTAAAGATCAGTGTGGAGTCTTTTTCCTGATGGGAATTATCATTAGTTATGAGCGAGTTTGACCCTTTCAGGGTCTAAGAAGGAGGCGAGCAGCCATTTCACCTGGTGAAGGGAGCTCTAGTCACAGATTGTTGGTTTATCTGAGAAGCACTTTTTTCTCACAGTGAAATTTGAAGCACACTCTATATACAATTTTGTGTTCCAATTAACTTTCATATATATTTGATATTGAACTTTTCATTTTTTTTATCACATGCGTTTTTTGCACGACAATATTGGATTAATTTACATCTTTTACTTGAGAACCTTTTTTCCTCACAGTGTAATTTGAAACTCATTCTATAAGATTTTTTATTATTAGATTTATGTATTGTCAGATTGCAGCAGCGCTATCACATTTTTTAGATATTCATTGTTTTTTTGTAATAACATTCTGGTGATAAGGCAAGCTAAATTTATTGCACAAGGTTTATGTCATACAGTTTCTGCGTTTATTTGTAGTTTTATATTCACACACCACTAGGTGGCAGCGTACAACTACCATATATCCTATTGCGTGCATTACTTATTGTTTTCTTTGAAACAATTGTACCTGCTAATTCCAGGCCTTTCTGAAGCTCTCCACAAATGGTTCTTGTCTCTTGGAGAACTCTTTTGATGATTCTTTTCACTCCTATGTCAGAAATCTTGCGAGGAACACCTGGACGTGGCTGGTTTATGGTGAAATTATGTTCTTTCCACTTTCAGATTATGGCCCCAACAGTGCTCACTGGAACATTCAGAAGTTTAGAAATCTGTAACCAATGCCATCAGTATGTTTTGCAACAATAAGGTTGCAAAGGTCTTGAGAGATCTCTTTGCTTTTACCCTTTATGACACCTTTTTTATAGGCCATCAGTTCAGACTAAATCAGCCGATATTAATTTGTACTGACAAGGCTTTCAGCTGGTGTCTTGGCTTTCCATAGCCTTTTTGAACCTCTTTCTTCATGTGTTCAATACTTTTTCCCACTTTATTCCATTTTCTTACACATAACTTAATTTCTGAACTTATTTTTTTTTCAGTTTCTTTGTATGTATGAATTGCATGGGTTGTTACTGACATGTGGTAAAAATGTCGTGTCAATAGCACCTTTAGAAATATATTTACCAAGAAAAATGGTGACGTGTTCAATACTTATTTTACCCGCTGTATCTCACAATTTAATGGCAGTTATAAAGTCCACACCAATACCACTGCAAGGTTTATTATTAAGTAAACATACTGTATATGATGTCGTTATGTTGAAAAATATCAAATATAACCCTCTTAAAGCGGAGTTCCACCCAAAAATGGAACTTACGCTTTACCCGTTCCTCCCCCCCTCTGGTGTCACATTTGGCACCTTTCAGGGGGAGGGGGGGGGGAGAGCAGATACCTGTCTGATACAGGTATTTTGTTCCCACTTCTGGGCATAGATACCCGAGCCATCCGCAAGTATCTACGCCACTTCCCGTCCCCCCAGCTGTCTTCTGGGAGACACACGGGTCCCAGAAAACAGCAGGGACCAGTGGGATAGCGCAGCGCGAGTCGTGCATGCACAGTAGGAAACCAGGAAGTGAAGCCGTAAGGCTTCACTTCCTGATTCCCATTCCAAAGATGGCGGCGGCGGCACCCAACAGCCGAGGGATAGATCGATTCGGGTGCCGACATCGACGGCGCCCTGGACAGGTAAGTGTCCTTATTTTAAAAGTCAGCAGCTGCAGTATTTGTAGCTGCTGACTTTAAAAAAATAAATAAAAATTAGGCAGAACTCCGCTTTAGGTCCTACACGTTATGTCATCCCTCCCTTTTTCACCTCTACACCGTCTCAGACTATATAGAAAATGTGTTTTCTTGTTACAGTTGGCCTTTGCCATTTTCTGGGTCTGTGAACCTTGGGCTCTGCTATTATATGGCTTCTTCTTCCCTATGCGATGGTCCAAATTGGATGTCTACTGCTGTTCCTAATTATAAAGTGAAGATGTGCGTGCACACTGGAAGCAATCACTCTGACACATCTGCTCAGTTCGATTATTTCCACATCTCTGTTTAATGCAGGGCGGTGCCCAATGTTTTTATACACAAAAAAACTGTAGATTATACGTCATTACTATGTAAATGTAGTCAGTCTAAAGGGTACATCTTATTGGCTGAAATACAAGAGAAATGCAGAAACTTGATGCTGAGGGTTGGTTGTTGCTGGCTCTTCTCCTCACTTCCTCATACCTCCAATGCGGGGGCTGTAGGGGGTAGATGCCATCTTTTGGTTCCAAAGCAGAGCGGAGCTGTTTACTATATAATAAGTCAGGGGTTGCATAGAAACATGTATACACATAAGAAAATAGGCATTTTTATGATTATCATTATGTACATTACATTCCTCCACACTTATACTTTGGTTTCTCTGTCTGTTGCTTTTCAATCTGCATGTAACACTTTCATTTGGAAAGGTCAAGATGTAATGACTCCTTTGTGTTAAAGCGTTTGTAAACCGCAAATAAAAAATAAAAAAAACATTAATAAAAAACACATGCAAGGCAATGGCATACTGTGCTAGTATGGATTGCATACTACCACATTATGAAATACCCACCTTGGAAGGAAGCCCTCCAGCGCTGTACTGTCACTGCTGAGACGGTTAACTTCTTCCCCCGGTCTTTCTGCTGGGTTCGTGCGAGAGCCCTCGGTTCCGGCACAAAGCTCTGATGTCCCGGCAAAGTATGACAGACCTTCAGAGCGCATGCACCGGTGTGTGCCTCCTGGCTGCCTCCAGGGTGAATATCGCCTAAATGGTGCACGTTTAGGAGATATTCATTTTACCTACAGGTAAGCCTTATTATAGGCTTACCCGTAGGTAAAAATGACCAAGCAGGGTTTACTACCGCTTTAAGTCAGGTCTCTCTCTTGAAAGTTACAGTATGCTTGTTGAAAAAATATTGAAAAAATTCATAAAGCAATAGAATACACAAACCCCTTTCAATCTCAAAGCCCTAAGCAATCTTATTCCTTAAAAGACAACCAGCTGAATGAAGATAGTTGCTTTCAACTTAACCACTTGCCGACTGGCGCACGACGATATACGTCGGCAGAATGGCACGTACAGGCAGGAGGGCGTATATATAAGTCCCTCCTTTAGCCTGTCCGTGCCATCGGGAGCGCGTCGGGAGCGGCGCACTCCCGCGCCGGTCGGGACCCCCGTGAGTCCGGTCGCGGTCCCCGCGGGCTCGATCGCCGCGGGGACACCCGCGATCGTCTCACGGGAAGGCTGAACGGGGAGATGCCGAGATAAACAGCATCTCCCTGTTCTGCCTAGCAACTAGTGACGCCGATCTCTGCTCCCTGTGATTGGAGCAGAGATCAGCATTCACTAGCTGACAGCCACGCCCCCCACAGTAAGAAACACACCCCTAGGCCTACTTAACCCTTACACTGCCCCCTTTTGGTTAACCCCTTCACTGCCAGTGTCATTTATGCAAGAATCAATGCATTTAAATAGCATTAATTGCTGTATAAATGACAATGGTCCCAAAAATGTGTCAAAAATGTCCGATGTGTCCGCCATAATGTCGCAGTCACAAAAAAATCACAGATCGCCGCCATTACTAATAAAAAAAAAATATTAATAAAAATGCTATAAAACTATCCCCTATCTTGTAAACGCTATAACTTCTGCGCAAACCGATCAATAATTGCTTATTGCGATTTTTTTTACCAAAAATATTTAGAAGAATACGTATCGGCCTAAACTGAGGAAAAATAATGTTTTTTTATATATTTTTTGGGGATATTTATTATAGCAAAAAGTAAAAAATAATGCATTTTTTTCAAAATTGTCGCTCTATTTTTGTTTATAGCGCAAAAAATAAAAACCGCAGGGGCGATCAAATACCACCAAAAGAAAGCTCTATTTGTGGGAAAAAAGGACGTCAATTTTGTTTGGGAGCCACGTCGCACGACCGCGCAATTGTCAGTTAAAGCGACGCAGTGCCGAATCGCAAAAAGGGGCCTGGTCCTTTGGCTGCAAATTGGTCCGGGGCTGAAGTGGTTAAAGGAACCTATTTAGAAAATAAAAAACAAACTTTTACAACCCCGTTAAAGCAAGAGCAATAATTCTAGCACAAGACCTCCTCTGTAACTCTAAACAGGTAACCGTTAAAACTTTTTAAAGCGTCACCTCTGGAAATTTTTAAGTACCATCGTTTGTCGCCATTCCACTAGTGTGCGCAATTTTAAAGCATGACATGTTAGGTATCCATTTAGTCGTCGGAACATCATCTTTCATATTATGCAAAAAAACTTTACTATTTTTTTTTTTTTTTTATAAATTGAAGTGTATTTTTTTCCCAAAAAATTGTGTTTGAAAGACTGCTGCGCAAATACAGCGTGACATAAAATATTGTAACGACCACCATTCTGCTAAAAAAATATATATAATGTTTGGGGGTTCTAAGTAATTTTCTGTAAAACAATACTGATTTTTTATATAGTTAGTTTCAGAGAAGCTATTGGTGCATACAGTCATAAGCATTAGAAGATTCTCCTTTTTTTTTTTATACCATATAACATAGGGAGGTGTGCAATAAAACCAGTGTACCATATCAGGGCTATGTAACTATAAACAACACTATAGGCAGTGCACCAGTTGTGACATTGGAAGAGGAATGAAGGGGAGGTTGGGGTATAGAACACGTGAAAAAAGGGCAAGGAGAGGAGATAGGAGAGGGAAAAAAAGGAGGCATAAACAAATATTCCCGTTGTCCGTGATATGCAGGCCTCCGCCTCTAACAAAATTTTATGAGACTGTTACCGTTTAGATCTCCGGCACTATCGACCAAGGCATAAAGATTCTAGAGCAGGGGTAGGCAACCCCCAGCATGGGGGCTTGAAGCCTCTTTTGCCGGCACTTGAAGCCTCTTTTGCCGGCACTCGACACCCTCCCCATCAGCAGAGCAGCACAGGGAAGTGTCAGTGAGACACTAATGTATTCCAATTTCAGAATTTCCCATGCCACACTTGCACTGAGGGGGAGGCACAGTGCCCCCCACACATTGTAAAAGATGGGAAACATTGTTTGGTTCTCTAACTTTGCTTTAGCTGCGATCGTCGGCTTTTGTGATGGGGAAGAGATTGGCTGCAGTTCTGCTAGGGGGGGCGGCCCCTGTTTTCAGGAGGAGGACTGTCTTGGCTACTGCTAAAGCCAATCACAATCCTGCTAGCCCCATCCACCACCTGGAGGAAGATGACTCGCTTTGTTGCCACTACTAATCTCAGAAAGAAGGGATTTCACTGTGATTGAGAAAACCACAATCAGGGGACAGTTTGTGGAATTACTATTGAGCTTCTGGGAACTTTGTTGAAATTACCATTGAACCTTTGCGTCACTTACTACAAAACCCATCCCTTTAAGCCACAGCCAGTATTCAGCACAATGTTAATCACACCCAACCACTTTTTTCTCAGCTGCGGGGGGCTCAAACTGATGATCCTGCACACAAGCCCACTGCTTTCAGAAAATGAGCTTGTTATTTGTGCATCCATTCCATATGCTTATATGTGACATCACATACAAGCATGTGGGCTGGATGCGAGAGGTGGATAAGCAGGATGAGTGTGCCAGGACAGGTAGATGTGTCTCATCTCTGCTTCCTTTCACCACTCTACATATCACGCATATATAAGATGAGAAGAGGGTACAGCGATGGAGCAGATGAGCAGGAGGGTACAGTGATGGGCCAGATGTGCAGGGAGGTACAGTGGTGGAAAAGATGAGAAGAGGGTTCAGTGTTGGAGCAGAAAAGCAGGGGGGTAGAGCAGTGGGACAGATGTGAAAGGAGGTGTATTGGTGAGGCAGATGAGCAGGGGTTACAGTGGTGGGGCAGGAGAGCAGGGGGAACAAAGGTGGGGCAGGAGAGCAGGGGGGTACAGAGGTGAGACAGATGTGCAGGAGGTACATTGGTGGGGCGGATGAGAAAGCGGGTTACAGTGGTGGGGCAGATGAGCAGATTGGTTCAGTGTTAGGACAGATGAGAAGGTGATTCAGTAGTGAGACAGAAAGGCATGGGGATACGGCGGTGGGAGATGTGCAGGGAGGTTCAGTGGTGGGGCAGATGAGAAAAGGGGTACATTGATGGGGCAGATAAGCAGGTAGGGCAGATGTGCAGAGGGGTGCATAGGAGAAAGGAGGTACATCAGTTGAACACATGAGCAGGGGGTTACAGTGGTGGGGCAGAAAAGCAGGGGGAACAGAGGTGGGACAGATGTGCAGGACGTATAGTCTCATGGGGCAGATGAGAAAGGGGGTTACAGGGGTGGGGCAGATGAGCAGATAAGTTCAGTGTTAGGACAGATGAGAAGATGGTTCAGTGGTGAAGCAGATGTGCATGGAGGTACAGTGGTGGGGCAGATGAGAAGGTGGGAACATTGGTGGGGCAGATGAGAAGGTGGGAACATTGGTGGGGCAGATGAGCAGGGGGTTACAGTGGTGGGACAGAAGAGCAGGGTAGTACAGTGGTGAAACAGACAAGCAGGGGGTACAGAGGTGGGGCAGATGTGCAGGGTAGTACAGTGGTGGGGAAGATGTGCAGGGTAGTACAGTGGTGGGGCAGATGAGAAAGGGGGTACATTGGTGGGGCAGATGAACAGGGTAGTACAGTAGTGGGGCAGATGTACAATGGTGAGGTAGATGTGCAGGGGGTTTACAGTGGTGAGGCAGATGTACAATGGTGGGGCAGATGTGCAGGGGGTTACAGTGGTGGGGCAGATTTGCAGGGGGTTACAGTGGTGGGGCAGATTTGCAGGGGGGACAGTGATCTGAGGAGTGGAGTTGCAGGAATTGGGGCTGATCTGAGGCGTGAGAGTGCAGGATGTTAATTTCTCACTACTAAAGTAGTTTACAGCATTTACTTTATAAAAAAATCTTTTTCGTGATTGAGAGTGTGAAATTTACATTTTTTGTTATAAAATCTGCACTCTCAATTTCTTTGAAAATATTTTTCAGCACACTGTGCTCAAAAGGTTGCCTACCCCTGGTCTAGAGGTAGTAGACTATGGCACTGATAACATTTTAGAGGTATAATGTATCCAGGTGGCCCATATACTATAAAACAATACTGATTTTATTTTGTAAGCAACAAATGTCAGACTGGTCTTCAAGTGGTTAACAACATTTTCAATGTTTTCATTTTTTGGGTGGAGTAACTGAGAATTTCATAAATTTTGGGTAACACAACCGAGAATCGCAATTAAAACGTTGGACACTCACATGTTTTTGAGGGTGGACTCTCTAGACATTAACATTGAGGGATGTAGATACGTTGTTGGGTGGTATTAGCACTATAAAGCTGTAGTATATTATCAATTATAAATATATTTGATCCTATCTGAGCCCACACATATTTAAGAGTTTTGATATTTTCTAGTAATTATTATTAATTATATTAAAATTCACACAAAAGTATAAAATGCACAGGATGCGATTATTTTTTACATTGAGCTCTAAAATACTGGCGGCACAGAAAGAATGATGTTTGTGTCTCAAAGCAATCTGCTTACCTCATACTTTTCTTTTTTTTTTTTTTTTAAATGAACTTTATGTAAAATGGCAGTTTGATGACATACTTCCAATGACAGTTGAAAGTCTGTTTGTCCAGCTTGGTCATGTGACCTGTGATGTCATAGTCAAGCTGATTCTATAAATAAAGCAATCCCCAGCACACCTGGTATCATTTTAGCTTGAGGTTAGCAGAGAGAGGTTGAAAGTACACAAGCTGAACACTTACTCTTTTACTACTACCTTTTTATTGACCTTCAAAATGCAGCAATTTTTCCTAATTTTAGGAATTCTTCTTCTTTTTATTCCCAGCTCAAAAGGTACTGTATATTTGATAAGAATACACACAGTAGAATATAGATAAGAATGTAGGTGGTAGGTGTTAGTGACAATTGCTTTACAAATAGCGTACACAGAAAAAGCCTAAATACCATATTTACCTATACATACAAGGCGTTTACTGGATGAGCTGGCGTTTAATGGATATGGATGAGCCAGGGATGGATGGGCACAGATCAGCACTGTGGGCACTCCAGAGACAGCCCACAGCGCTAGTACACCCGGCTTCCCCCCTCTCCTCGCACACTGTACCGATCGCTGCGAGGAGAGGGGAGGAGCTGCACCGGACAAGCTCCGGTTTGTTGACAAGTGATCGCTCCGTCATTGGACGGAGCGATCACGTGGTAAAGGGCCGCTGTCATTGGCCCTTTACCCCGTTCTTGTGCGCTATTCAGGAAGGAAGTCCATGGACGCCCTCCCACAATAAGCCGACAGTGCTATAGCCGTCTTTCGGCTATGGCCCGGTCGGCATGTGGCTATAGAATTAAGTGGTGTATCCTGCCTATTAATGATTAAGTATTTACTTGTATTTATCAAGCTATTTTTTAATTAGTTGCCTGCAAGCACAATAAGAGCTTGTTTACAGCCAGGTAAGAGGGAAGTTTGTTTGCAGTGTGAAGCTCCGCTTTAAATATTTCCTATTGAGCTCAATTAATATTTCAAAATCCTCCTGCATAATTTACCAAGGTACAAATAAGCTACTGATGATTGGCTTGTGGGCAACTACTTGCTTTGTAGGTGGAAGAATGTTGTGTTTTGTTTCTAATGCACTCTTAATAGTACTATTTCAATGTGATATAATTATTTTTCTCTCTTTCTACAGCTGTGGAAATCACTTCCATCAGTGATATCCCCGATGAGATCATAATTGAAGCTGGATCGCAGCTGCTGATACCCTGCGTTTTTTCTACGTATTCAGCAACAAATAATCATAGAATCGAGATGGAGTGGGGGATGGTCCCCTTGGAAGGTGGATCGCTCAAATCGTATGTTTATGTTTACCAGCCAGACGCACCACAGATCCGGGAGAGCAGGGCCCATGTCTTTGAGTCACTTCTCAATCAAGGGAACTGCTCTCTTGTCATTGACCCGGTTGGCATACAAGACAATGGTTTTTTTGAACTCCAACTCAGTATAGATGGTAACAACTATCAACCATCTCCAAGTTTAAATGTAAAAGTTCTTGAGGATTCAAGTAAGTTATACAGATTTTATATATGTGTGTGTGTGTGTATAAAATAATAATAATTTTTTTTGTACCATGTATATGTGTGAGTAGAGGGTTATTAGCCGAGGTAGTGGTAATGACATGATCTACCTGCCTGTCCTCACCTCTGGGCATACATTCCTCCCTGCTCTAGTTCTAAACATATAGAGCACAGGCCATGGCTGACGTTGTAATGCTTTAAAATTAAAGAAAGGGACTTGTAAAAGTATGTGTTTTTGTTACATCTGTGCATTGAGTGCCAACAAATACCTATTGATCATCTCAGCAGCCCAGAGCTGTACTGTAGCCTGTCCACACTTTCTGTGTAATCTAAAGGAATCAGATTAGCCAGCCCAGTTCTAGTCTTGGACTATAGATCAATTAGGATACAAAATGAAGGGGTGCAATTTAGTAGGTCAGCAAAAAAAAAAAAACTGGGGAGGGCTAAAACCACAAAAAATCTGTTGTCCGCACCCAACAGGAAATTGGGAGTTGAGGCAAAATTTCTGCCGTTCAAGTATTTTTCCTCACTGACATGACCTTTAAAAGAAAAGTTTGGGAATCAAGCTCAGGTCTTCATTGAGCAGAGAGCCAGTGACTTTCAGTCTCCGGTTCTCTGCTCTGCCCCTCCAGCACCAACTGGAGCACTGGAGCCAGCTGCCTTCAGAGCCTTGACCTGCTGAGGGACGTCAGCCGACAATGGACTTTAGCCTGCTGTCGGCTGAAAACGGGTCACAGGAGTGCAAAACGAAGTACACTCCTGTGACTCACAAGATAAGTAGAGCCGAAAAATCTTTGGCCCTATTTCTCCTTTAAGGGGATACAACATGGGGTAGCATTTATATAGTAGAGGTGTACTGCATTTTTTGTTTTTAATGTTACCTTTACATACACTGCAAGTAGAAGTTTCATTTTAGTAACTGCCCACCTCCACCTAGTGCACTCTATGTAAATAAATGACCTTGCTCCCCCCCCCCCTCTAGTGACCCTTACTGTGCAGTCCTGCCTTGGCTGAATTGCTGAAATGGCTCACCTATAGGAAAGAATGCGCACTATGAAGGTGGTCTGGCAAGGCCATTTTCACTAGAAAGGCGGTGAGCCTTAGGGCAGGACCCGTACAATGAAGGTCACTCTGTAGTATGGGCAATTACATTGAGACTTGGTTCATTGTTTGCTAAACAACCACATTTTACAATTTACATCCAAATGCATGCAGACTATGCCATATTTCACACAACAGGCAGGTACAGGAATAGGAAGATGCATACTTGAAATGCTGTAGACTGCAATCTGCAGCTGAAAAAAAATCTGTTTAAAAACTGTTTAGCTATTTTAATTTGTCTTCTAACCAGACTTATGTTGTGTTCTTTGCAGATCCGAGCTATGCTGATCCTAACAGCAGAAGTTTTGACCTTAATGGCGAAACGGATAATGGCTACTTAGGACATCCAAAAATGGAGGAAACGCCAAAGTACACCTTATTGCTGTGTGTTGGAGGGGCAATTCTAGTTGTACTATTGGCAGCATCTATGGGAGCATTCCTTTACTAGTAAGTTATTTTAGTACTTTACCTTCCCTGATATTTTGTTAGCAAGGCAGTATTTATTGAAGGGAATGTATATTTTATTTGTAAATAAATGTTTAGAGTAGTAGCCCAGTTCTCCTCTAAATATTAGAGATGTCCCAATAGCTTATTCAAGATCACACCTAATGGATTATAGCAATACTTTTATATTACTTTATCCGCTGCCGTGGGAGCATCAGCAATGCAAGTGAAACGAGTCAGGTGTTCTATTGACAGACCCTGAGGGGGAGTTTTACCAAAACTGGTGCACACAGGATCTGGTGCAGCTTTACATAGTAAACAATCAGCTTATAGGTTTTATTCTAGGTTCACACTGAAGGTGGGTTTTCAAACCTATATTTCAATCTGACTTCGGGAGCGATTTCAGAGACCTCTGTGTGGGTTCCTGCACAGATGTCTATTAAACTGGCCCCCAAAGTCGCTAAAAGTAGTGCAGGAACTACTTTTGGGAATTGGTGTGGCGCCGCAAAGTTGGCGTTGCACCGACTTGGGCGGTGCCGGAGATAGGCGGCGATTTTACATATCAAATCACATGTCAAAATGGCCTCATGTGAACATGGGGGGGCTTATTGTCAAAGCCTAATTGAACAAGCTTAAGTTAGAAGCTGATTGGTTACTATGTTCAGCTGCCCCAGTTTTAGTCAGTAATCTCCCTTTAAATGCTACTTGGGCACAAACTCCCTTGCTGACTTCCCTCAAAGAAGCCTTCTAACAAAAACTGGTTACAAAATCTCTTTTTCCTGCAGTAGCACTTTTGCTAACATATTGTACTTTTTTTTTTTTTTTATTTATAGTGAGCTACGAGTTCGCAAGAAAAAAGTAGATGGATTAAGGTTGGCAGAAGAAGGAAATGCAGGTCCATATTCTACAGATTCTGAGATATATCAAGACACATCAAGTGGACGTGCCAACCCTCCGTCAGCTGACAAGGACAGCCATGTAACTGCAGGGTCTGAACTATATGACACGCATCAGATCAATGAGAATTCTGCACCAGGTGTCCATAACACCATACCTCCTGAAATGATGTTGGAAGGCCTGCCACTTAACTTCAATGTTCAAGTGACATACACATGTACTTGCGTTCCTCCAAAGATAGAGCCTTCCATATCATCTTTTAATCTCTGTGTCCCACCAGAATTGGCCTCATCTCCATCAGCAGTAAAGCTTTATATGCCAGCAACAAAGGGACACCATGCATGTACATGTGTGCCAGCACAAATGTGCTCCATTAGCCTGCTTCTACCTGTTGCCTCTTCCTCTGCTTAGGCTGCAGAATGCCATGTTCTGGATGGGCGACATCTCCCCATTATTTGAGTTATGGTCCCTTTTTAAGGGGACAATAAGGTGGGGGGAGAAGGTACTGTATTTTTTTTGGGGGGGGGGTGTGTGTGAGGACAATAGTGTGGGGAGGTTGAGTATTAGGGGGAGCTGGGGACAGTAATGGGGGCGGGAGGGAGCTGAGTAATGTAATGGGGGCGGGAGGGAGCTGAGTAATGTAATGGGGGCGGGAGGGAGCTGAGTAATGTAATGGGGGCGGGAGGGAGCTGAGTAATGTAATGGGGGAGGGAGCTCAGTAATATAATGGGGGCGGGAGGGAGCTCAGTAATATAATGGGGGCGGGAGGGAGCTGAGTAATGTAATGGGGGAGGGAGCTGAGTAATATAATGGGGGCGGGAGGGAGCTCAGTAATATAATGGGGGCGGGAGGGAGCTGAGTTCTGTAATTGGGGGGGGGGGGGGCTGAGGACAGTACTGTGGGAAGTGGACTGAGGACTGTAATGGGGGGGGGGGGGGCTGAGGACAGTACTGTGGGGAGTGGACTGAGGACATTACTGTGGGAAGTGGACTGAGGACTGTAATGTGGGGGGGGGGGGGGGGGACTGAGGACAGTACTGTGGGGAGTGGACTGAGGACAGTACTGTTGGAGGGGGTTAATGTAAAAAGGTTATTAGAACACTACTATAAAGGGGGTGATCTTAATGTGAAGGGAACTGTGATGTGCAGTGGGCACTGTGGACACTGATGTAAGAATGGAATTGTGATATGGGGCTCGGTTTGGATCTCTGCATGCACATTTGCATGTGTGTGTCACAGGTAAGTCATATATGTTAATTAATGGAGAGCATACTATCCCAAACAAAAAAAAAATGTTTCTTTATCGTACATCATGGGACACAGAGCCTAAGTTACTTAATGGGTTATGGGCCACCTTCAGGTGTTGACACTGGTATACCCAATCAAGGAACTGTAAAAAGTCCACCTATGCCTTTCTTCCATCTATTAAACATTGTAATGCCTTAAATTCAAGGGAGCAATGATACACATACCTTATTACGTTGTTTCTCAGCAGCTCTGTCCAACTACAACAGCTTGTGTGGTCCCAGTTGCACGAGGGGGTTTGAATTGAACAAAATGCCCCCCCAAATTGGGGAAACGAAGGGGCTGGGGGTATAGCAATGTAAAAGCTGTACTACATAATTTGGGTAATATTGACAACGTGTCAGCGCTAAACAGATTTACACTTAATGAGAATATAAGAATATACGTTTTGACTGCTAAATAAATATGTGTGTGTGTGTGTGTGTGTGTGTGTATGTGTATATATATATATATATATATATATATATATATATATAATGAGAAACCATGATGCGGATTGCTGCACAAAATTATTTTATTTTCTTAAAAAAGTCGATTACATCGAATGTAAATTCAAACAAGGTGCCAGATGCAACTGGCAGTAGACATTTTGGGCTATGTAGATAGCGCCCTTTCTCACAATCTCAAGTCTGCAACTGGTAACCTTCATAACACAGTATATAAAAGCAGTTCTTTCATTGAATAAAGCTGGAATCAACAATCATTGATTCCAGCTTTATTCAATGAAGGAACTGCTTTTATATACTATGTTATGAAGGTGGTGCAGCCTTTCTTACAGGGCACCTAAGCTTCTGCCAGAAGTGATCAGCCAGGAACCTGTCAGGAGGAGAGTCGGCCGGATCACACAGAGCTGGGATCTCCCGCTGTGACACAGCTTGGAGATGAAATGCCATCCACTGTCAAACAAAGTACTGCCTCCTGTGATAGACAGCACACTGGTCCACAGCTGGCGTTTCATCTCCAAACTGTCACAGCAGGAGATCCCCGCTCTGTGTGATCCGCCTGGCAATCCTCCTGATTCCTCCCTGTGATCCCTGCTGCATTGATGGGCACTAACGAGGCTGCACTGATGGGCACTGATAGGCTGCATTGATGGGTACTGTTAAGCACTGTTAGGCTGCACTGATCGTCACTGATAAGGCTGCACTGATGAGGTGGGACTGATAAGTTGCACTAAAGGGGCTGCACTGATAGACTGCGTTGCTAGTCCCTGATAAGGCTGCACTGATGACCACTGATGAGGCGGCACTGATGTCCATTGATGAGGCAGCAATGGTGGGCACTGATGAGCTACACTGATGGGCACTCATGAGGCTGCACTGATAAGGCAGTACTGATGGGCACTGATGAGCCTGTACTGATGAGGCTGCACGGATGGCTAGAGATGAGGCAGCACTGATGTCCATTGATGAGGTGGCAATGGTGGGCACTGATGAGCCTGTACTGATGGGCACTGATGAGCCTGTACAGATGACCACTGATGAGGTGGCACTGATGGCCAGTGATGAGGCAGCACTGATGTCCATTGATGAGGTGGCAATGGTGGGCACTGATGAGGGTGCACTGATGGACACTGATTTGCTGCACTCATGGGCACTGATAGACTACACTGATGGGTAGAAATCGTAAAGATGGCAGTGGAGGATCCATGGTCCCTTCCACTAAGGCCAGACCTGTTCTCACAGGGGGCGATATTCCCTCCTACATAAGACCGCTAAATTTAATGGCCTGGCTATTGAAACACACATTATGAAGAAACGTGGGCTTTCTGGGTCAGTTATCTCTACTTTGATTAATACAAGGAAACCAGCTTCCAGAACTATACATTATAGAGTCTGCAAGGCTTATGTTTCCTGGTGTGAATCCAAGGGTTGGCAACCTCGGAGATATATCATAGGCAGAATTCTTGCCTTTCTACAATTAGGCGTAAAGATGAAGTTGGCCTTGAGTACTATTAAGGGCCAAGTCTCAGCCTTATCAATTTTATTTCAAAGACCGATTGCTACGCATTCTTAGTCCAGGGTTTTTATGCAAGGGGTGATGCGGATAAATCCACCAGTTAAATCACCTTTAAGCCCTTGGGACTTGAACTTAGTTTTGTCAGTGTTACAAAAACAGCCATTTGAACCGATACAGCATATTCCCTTAGTCCTTCTGACAAGGAAGCTGGTATTTTTGGTCCTGCCATCGTTTTTTCCATGTTCCAGGGAAGAAAAGTCACTACATTGTCTTGATGTGGTGAGAGCAGTAAGAATCTATTTAAAGACAACTGCTCAGATTCTTAACACTGATGTCTTATTTATTCTGCCCGAGGGTCCTAAGAACGGACAGGCAGCGTTGAAATCCACTGTCGCTAAGTGGATTCAGCAAGTTATAATTCAAACTTATAATTTAAGGCAGGGCTCAAAATTTCAAGTCCTGAGCTACTAGCCAGGCCTTAAGTGTTACTCGCCACCATTTGCCTAACCCAATCCCTACCATGCACCGCCCCTATACACGCCCTCATAAATGATCTCATGAAATTACACTTAAATGTTCCATTCAGAATTAAGTAGCAAAAATAAATATTACAACCTTATCAGTGCCCACCATTGCAGCCTCACCTGTGCCCACCATTGCAGCCTCGCCTCACTGTACCCACTGTTGCAATTTCGCCTCACTGTGCGCACCATTGCAGCCTCGCCTCACCTGTGCCCACCATTGCAGCCTCGCCTCACCTGTGCCCACCATTGCAGCCTCGCCTCACCTGTGCCCACCATTGCAGCCTCAGCTCACCTGTGTCCACCATTGCAGCCTCAGCTCACCTGTGTCCACCATTGCAGCCTCAGCTCACCTGTGCCCACCATTGCAGCCTCAGCTCACCTGTGCCCACCATTGCAGCCTCACCTCACCTGTGCCTACCATTGCAGCCTCACCTCACCTGTGTCCACCATTGCAGTCTCACCTCACCTGTGCCCACCATTGCAGCCTCCCCTCACCTGTGCCCACCACTGCAGTCTCACCTCACCTGTGCCCACCACTGCAGTCTCACCTCACCTGTGCAGAGGATCATCATGGGGAAGAGGAAAGCCGCCGGATCACGATAGCCTGCTGTTACAGTTGCAATTGCCTCCACAGCTAGGCTGCCAGGGAGTGGGGGGCGAGTACCGCCGGCATGCGGGGTTAAACAGGAGCTGTTCTACCATCGATCGGTCCAGGGGAAGAGTGCACAGATCACAGAGTGATAGCCTGCTGTTTACATTGGAATTGCCTCCGCTCATGATTACACACAGCCCCGCCCCCTCCTGACCCCGCGCCTGTTATAGACACTATGATAGACAGAACGCATCCCAGAATTGTACTGGCGTTCTGTCTATCACAGGCGCGGGGTTGTGTGTAATCATGAGCGGAGGCAATTCCAATGTAAACTAACAGCAGGTTATCACTCTGTGATCTGTGCTCTCTTCTCCCGGACCGATCGATGGTAGAACGGCTCCTGTTTAACCCGCATGCCGGCGGTACTCGCCCCCCACTCCCTGGCAACCCAGCTCCTCGCCAGAAACTATTTTCCACTCGCAAAATGCGAGTAGGCGAGTGGAAAATTTGAGCCCTGATTTAAGGGGTAAGATTCCCCCTTTTCAAGTTAAGGCGCACTCTACCAGGGCGGTTAGTGCTTTTTGGGCAGTGCATCACCAAGGCCTCCATGGCTCAGATCTTTAAGGCCGCAACTTGGTCTTCAGTGCAAAAATGTTATCGGGTGGATGTAAGAAGGTATGAGTATATCGCCTTTGGGCACAGTGTGCTGCAGGCAGCAGTATAAGTCCTCAAGTCTGGGGGTACCCCACGGGTTGTCTCTCCCTCCCCTCAAGTAGCATTGCTATGGGACATCCCATTAAGTAATTACTTAAGTCTCTGTGTCCCATGATGTACGATAAAGAAAATAGTATTTTATTACAGCTTACCTGTAACATCCTTTTCTTGGAGTACATCATGGGACACAGAGGTCCCTCCCCTCTTTTGGCATTTAAGTATATTGCTTTGCTATAAAAACTGATGTGCTCCTGGAAAGAGGAGGGGTTACATAGGGGAGTGAGCTTCCTTGATTGGGTATACCAGTGTCCACACCTGAAGGTGGCCCATAACCCATTAAGTAATTACTTAGGCTCTGTGTCCCTTGATGTACTCCAAGACAAGGATTTTACAGGTAAGCTGGGATAAAAATCCTATTTTTTCAAAATACTATGACTTGTATGGGGTAGTCCCAGAATTCAGTTGTGATTATGGTTATGCTCTTTGCACTATTAACACTTTATCTTCCCTTGATGGGGGTTGTATGGTGAGGGAAAGTGATTTGGTTCAAAAAGGTGAATTCAGCTTTGTATTTTCATTCAATAGTTTGTCATACAGATATTATGCTCCATATGAAGAAAAGTCAATCAGAAACGTCATTCAAAGGATATCCATCATGGGTGAAATGTAGGGCTGCCTCCCTCTCACGGTCAGTAATATAAGTGAAACAGACAAACACTTCAGGGGTTGAATATGCATGGGGATACTCTGGTCTAGAGGAGGTTATGACGATCTATTGTGATGTTATAATGTATCTGTTCCAGATATGTGCCTTCCTTGCATGAGTACCCCCTAAATAAGTGCAAAAATTCCACTCCCCCTGGGGTCAGGAAGCTCTAAATATTTAATCACTGTAATCCATGGATACAGTGCTCTGTGAAGTGCTGGTAGTTCCATCATAGGCATAACATTGTGTAAGATTTTTCATACAAGTCCTGCACAGTCAGCAATATCTTCTATAAGTATTTTCAGGACCAATTCCAACAATAACTTCCAAATACAGCTCTCTTCATGTAATGCTCTTTTTTGTAAACCGTTATTGTTGAAAAATACTTATTGTATCGGTCATACTAGTTATGGTCCGGTTTCTTATTGGTATCCCATTGCTGGATAGAGTAGGGAACAGGATAAATGCCTGACTGGTTTCACCGGTAAAACTGGCTGCTTCAGAGGCACCAAACAAATGTGGCATGATTTCTATTATATAGCAATGGCTAACCAACAAAATGGCTGCCTGAAGTGCCAATGTGCATGCGCGACACATGATGATGCCACAACGCCCACTGTGATGACGCACAAGGCGTGGCGAAGTCATCACGATGGACGTCAGTGTCATCATGCACTGGACTTATAACCAGTCGACTGCTGGTTTTCCAGCATGCTTGTCCAACAGAAGCCAGCTGTCGGTCCGGCTGCCATACACACAGGCCAAATGGCCAGTTTATATTGATGTCGCCCAACATTTGACCCATGTTTACTAGGTTTCAGGCACAGAACAAGTAAAATAATCAGTTGTATAACACAGCAGTGCAATGTGTGATATATTTGTCTTCAGATGCACCCAGACCACCCCCAACCCACCTAACCCCCCCAAACAATGGGGGCTAGAGGACAGCAGGGGAGCCTGCCTATCAAGGAGACCAAGCAGTGGTGTCCCTTATAAGTAGTATAATAGCTTGTGCTCAAATACCTTGAGTGCAGGGCCTAGGATGATTTTCTTTTTTTCTGGTTTCTCATAGTCCACCTTCACTTTCTGGGCAAATGTGTACTTTCTTTAGCTTAGATATAATACCCACTCTAATCACAGCCTTCAGATACAGCAAACTTCCTTCCCTTTTGAACTTAATGCAATCACCACTATTTGATTTGAATAACAGTAAGTGATGTCGCGCTCCAAATTCTGTATCAATATAAAATTCGCTGGTGGATTTCACAGGGATATTGTACAGTGAATAGTGGACCGCATATACTTTAACCACTTCCCGACCGCCCCATGTAGATATACGTCGGCAGAATGGCACGTACAGGCAGAATCACGTACCTGTACGTGACATTCTTCCGGCGGTTGGGGGGTCCGATCGGACCCCCCTCCGCCGGCGGGGACGGTCGGGATCGTGTCAGGAGCGATCCGGGACGAGGGGACGGCCAGTGGTTTCTGGCCACCCCCTCGCGATCGCTCCTGGCCAATGAAAAGCTTCCCCTTCCTGTCTATTGTATAGACAGGAAGGCGGAAGTGATGTCACGCTCGGTGCGCCGGTCTATGTGACCGGAGACGCCGAGCGGCGAACATGTAAAGGTTAGTGCACAACAGTACACTGACACCAGTACAGTTAGGCACATATTCCACCCCCCTGTCACCCCCTGATCACCCCCCAGATCACCCCCTCCCCCCCCCGTCACAGTGTCACTAATTGCAGTGATCATTTTTTTACTGATCACTGCATTTAGTGTCAGTGTGACTGTAATAACTGTCAGGGCAGTTAGTTTTAGGTCCAAGGTAGCCCCCTACCCCCCCCTAATAAAGGTTTAACCCCTTGATTGCCCCCCAGGTAACCCTTTCACCCCCTTTTGCCAGTGTCACTAAGCGATCGTTTTTCTGATCGCTGTATTAGTGTCACTGCTGTCGCTAGGTAACCATTTTTTTTTTTTAGGTAACCGCCATGTTTATATAGGTTCATAAATAGTTTTATAGGTCAGGTACCCCCATATTACAACCTAAATAAAGGTTTTAACCCCTTGATTGCCCCTAGAGTTAACCCTTTCACCAGTGATCACTGTATAACTGTCACTGGTGACGCTGGTTAGCCAGTTAGTTATTTCGTTATTTAGGTTCCCCGTCAGGTTTTTATATAGCGTCAGGTACCCCATATATTACCTAATAAAGGTTTTAACCCCTGATTGCCCCTAGTTAACCCTTTCACCCCCTTTTGCCAGTGTCACTAAGCGATCGTTTTTCTGATCGCTGCATTAGTGTCGCTAGGTAACCATTTTTTTTTTTTAGGTAACCGCCATGTTTATATAGGTTCATAAATAGGTTTATAGGTCAGGTACCCCCATATTACAACCTAAATAAAGGTTTTAACCCCCTGATTGCCCCTAGAGTTAACCCTTTCACCAGTGATCACTGTATAACTGTCACTGGTGACGCTGGTTAGCCAGTTAGTTATTTCGTTATTTAGGTTCCCCGTCAGGTTTTTATATAGCGTCAGGTACCCCCATATATTACCTAATAAAGGTTTAACCCCCTGATTGCCCTAGTTAACCCTTTCACCCCCTTTTGCCAGTGTCACTAAGCGATCGTTTTTCTGATCGCTGCATTAGTGTCGCTAGGTAACCAGTTTTTTTTTGTATTACTGTTACGGGTGACGCTGGTTAGTTAGCTTGTTTTTTATACTGTCAGGGCACCCGCCATTTATTACCCAATAACGGTTTAACCCCCTGATCGCCCGGCGGGTGATATCAATTAGGTTTTAGGGTCAAATAAGGTCTGCGTCGCCCCAGGTTAGTGCCAGTACCGCAAACACCCACGCACAAAGCATACACCTCCCTTAGTGGCACAGTATCTGAACAGATCAATATCTGATCTGATCAGATCTATACTAGCGTCCCAGCAGTTTAGGGTTCCAAAAAAAAAACGCATTGTTAGCGGGATCAGCCCAGATACCTGCTAGCACCTGCGTTTTCCCCCTCCGCCCAGCCCAGCCCACCCAAGTGCAGTATCGATCGATCACTGTCACTTACAAAACACTAAGCACACATAACTGCAGCGTTCGCAGAGTCAGGCCTGATCCCTGCGATCGCTAACAGTTTTTTTGTGGTAGCGTTTTGATTCAGTCGCTTCAGTCAGGAGCTTTTTTACCTGTGAATCTCAAAAAAATTAAAAAAAATAAAATAGTTGTCGTTTTATTGTTCTCTCTCTCACTCTATTCTCTCTCTATTGTTGCTCTTTTTTTACTCCATTCTATTCTGCAATGTTTTATTATGTTTTATCATGTTTTATCATGCTTGCTTTTCAGGTATGTAATTTTGTTTACTGTGTTTTAGTGTTAAGCATTTTTTTGTTTTCAGGTGCGCCATTCAGTTGCAACGCGGATTTATTTATCTTGACAGCAACAGCGTTTGCTCCCACGATACATAAAGACGCGACTCCAACACTGTAGGAGGTGATTTCACCACCACAGTTAAAAAAAAGAGCATATATGCCGAAGCATGGGGGCAGCAGGGGGGGGGGGGAGGAGCGATTGGCTCCTAATGCCACGTACATACGGTCGAAATTCCGACCGTGTGTACACGGCATAACTTTTGCGGGAGGATGCCCCCATGCATCGGCATATATAAATGGTGCATGTATGCCCATCATTAGAAGTGGGTGGATGAAGGGAGGTATTCTAATGGTGGGCATACCCACCAATCAATCTCTTTTTTTCGTTCAGCCAAGAGGCTGCATGAAAAAAAAAAGATTACAATATATGTCCAGTATGTTGCTGGACTTTGAATGGTTATACCAGAATGATGCCTGCAGGTTTAGGTATCATCTTGGTATCATTCTTTTCAGCCAGTGATCGGCTTTCATGTAAAAGCAATTCTAGCGGGTAATTAGCCTCTAGACTGCTTTTACAAGCAGTGGGAGGGAATGTCCCCCCTCCCGGATATAAACCGCGCCATTGGGAAATTGGGAAAGCATTTTATCACACCAATCTTGGTGTGGTCAGATGCTTTGAGGGCAGAGGAAAGATCTAGGGTCTAATAGACCCCAATTTTTTCAAAAAAAGAGTACCTGTCACTGCCTATTGCTATCATAGGGGATATTTACATTCCCTGAGATAACAAATAAAATAAAAAAGCTAAATAAATAAAAAAAAAACAAAAAAAAAAAAAAAAGCACCCCTGCCCCCCCTTCTCTTGCGCAAAGGCGTACACAAGCGTTGGTCTGGCGTCATATGTAAACAGCAATTGCACCATGCATGTGAGGTATCACCGCGAAGGTCAGATCGAGGGCAGTAATTTTAGCAGTAGACCTCCTCCGTGAATCTAATGTGGTATCATGTAAAGGCTTTTAAAGGCTTTTAAAAATGTATGTAGTTTGTCGCCACTGCGTGTTTGTGCGCAATTTTAAAGCATGTCTTGTTTGGTATCCATGTACTCGGCCTAAGATCATATTTTTTATTTCATCAAAAATTTGAGCAATATAGTGTGTTTTAGTGCATTAAAATAAAAAAAAGTGTATTTTTTCCACAAAAAATGCGTTTGAAAAATCGCTGCGCAAATACTGTGTGGAAAAAAAAAAAAATGCAACACCCACCATTTTAATCTGTAGGGCCTTTGCTTTAACATTATATATAGTGTTTGGGGGTTCAACGTAATTTTCTTGCAAAAAAAAAATATGTTTTCATGTAAACAAAAAGTGTCAGAAAGGGCTTTGTCTACAAGTGGTTAGAAGAGTGGGTGACGTGTGACATAGGCTTCTAAATGTTGTGCATAAAATGCCAGGACAGTTCAAACCCCCCCCAAATGACCCCATTTTGGAAAGTAGACACCCCAAGCTATTTGATGAGAGCAATGTTGAGCCCATTAAATATTTTTTTTTTTGTCCCAAGAGATTGAATAATGAAAAAAAAAAAAAATATATATTTTTTTTTACAAAAAGTTGTCACTAAATGATATATTGCTCAAACATGTCATGGGCATATGTAGAAATACACCCCAAAATACATTCTGTTGCTTCTCCTGAGTACGGGGATACCACATGTGTGGGACTTTTTGGGAGCCTAGCTGCGTACGGAACCCCAAAAACCAATCACCGCCTTCAGGCTTTCTAAGGGTGTAATTTTTTTATTTCACTTCTCACTGCCAATCACAGTTTCGGAGGCCATGGAATGCCCAGATGGCATAAAACCCCCCAAAATGACCCCATTTTGGAAAGTAGACACCCCAAGCTATTTGCTGAGAGGTATTGTGAGTATTTTGCAGATGTCGCTTTTTGTCACAAAGTTTTGAAAATTGAAAAAAGAAAAAAAAATTTTTTTTTTCTTTACTTTCTTCATTTTCAAAAACAAATGAGAGCTGTAAAATACTCACCATGCCTCTCAACAAATAGCTTGGGGTGTCTACTTTCCAAAATGGGGTCATTTGGGGGGGTTTTGTGCTATTTTGGCATTTTATGGCCTTCGAAACTGTGATAGGTAGTGAGGAGTGAAATCAAAAATTTGCACCCTTAGAAATCCTGAAGGCGGTGCTTGGGTTTCGGGGCCCCGTACGCGGCTAGGCTCCCAAAAAGTCCCACACATGTGGTATCCCCATACTCAGGAGAAGCAGCAAAATGTATTTTGGGGTGCAATTCCACATATAACTATGGCATGTGTGAGCAATATATCATTTAGTGACAACTTTTTGAAAAAAAAAAAAAATCTTTTTTATTTTTGTCTTTATTCAATCACTTGGGACTAAAAAAAAAAATATTCAATGGGCTCAACATGCCTCTCAGCAAATAGCTTGGGGTGTCTACTTTCCAAAATGGGGTCATTTGGGGGGGTTTTGTACTTCTCTGCCATTTTAGCACCTCAAGAAATGAAATAGGCAGTCATAAATTAAAAGCGGTGTAAATTCCAGAAAATGTACTCTAGTTTGTAGACGCTATAACTTTTGCGCAAACCAATAAATATACGCTTATTGGCATTTTTTTTACTAAAGACATGTGGCTGAATACATTTTGGCCCAAATGTTTGACTAAAATTGAGTTTATTAGATTTTTTTTATAACAAAAAGTAGAAAATCTCTTTTTTTTTCAAAATTTTCGCTCTTTTTCCGTTTATATCGCAAAAAATAAAAATCACAGAGGCAATCAAATACCATCAAAAGAAAGCTCTATTTGTGGGAAGAAAAGGACGCAAATTTCGTTTGGTTACAAAATTGCATGACCGCGCAATTACCAGTTAAAGTAGTGCAGTGCGAAATTGAAAAAAGACCTCTGGTCCTTTGGCTGCCAAATGGTCCGGGGCTGAAGTGGTTAAATAACCCCTAGAGGTTGTGAACTAATGTGCGACAAGAAACGCATAGAGCCAATGGTGAATTGGATCTGCTAGATAATGGAGGACAGCACAGTGAATCATGGGTTATAGCGTATATGCAGTAAGTAAAGTGTATGGGTGAGTTTTAGAGTGCACACATTAAAGTGACTGTTGTGCATCAAATACTAAAACGTCAATACACGGATAATGCAAAAAAGTGACTTTTCAATAAAGTGACGGTGTGCATAAAGATGACTGAACAAAAATGTACAGTGATGTGAAAATTAAATAAAGTGACTGATATATATATTGCAACCAAACCAGTGGAAGGTAAAATACAATAAAACCAGCAAGTGGGAAAATGAACGGATGAGTGGAGAGCAAAGTAAAAATGAATAAGTAAAATAAATATGTAAATAAATAAAATAAATATCTTTCCACCAAAGGGTGGGAGATTAGCAAGTGAATGAATAGATGGTAAAAACCAAGAAAGTCTGTACACAAAAACTGTATATAGAACAAGATCAATCGATCAATAAATAAACAAGTGTTCGTTTAAAAAATGTGCAAGGTGATGCAGGCTAATATTTCCAGTGGTGCAAAAGTGCTGGGTGCAGCACTAAGGTGCTGGTGTGCTGGCACAGAGTGGCACTGTGGTAGGGGTGCTGTGCGTCTTCAGTGTCGTGGACACCCGTAGGTGTCCTAACTTCTTACCTTACTGCTGTAAGGTAAGCAGCGTGGTTAAATGCCAGGAAGGTGGTCACTTTTGGGGAGGTTGGTGTGGTCTCACAGAGTGTTCTTCCTTCTATGTTTCCAGCATCAATTAAGCCTATGCAGAGGTGGCAGATTTCACAACTAGACAGTATGGATTTCAAAAACGAGCGGCGAGCTCGCTACCTCTACGTCACTTCCGGGGTCCGAAAATCCGACGCGTATCGTCACCGTCACGTGACTTCATCTGGGATACATCCCAGATGAAGTCACGTGACGGTGACGATACGCGTCGGATTTTCGGACCCCGGAAGTGACGTAGAGGTAGCGAGCTCGCCGCTCGTTTTTGAAATCCATACTGTCTAGTTGTGAAATCTGCCACCTCTGCATAGGCTTAATTGATGCTGGAAACATAGAAGGAAGAACACTCTGTGAGACCACACCAACCTCCCCAAAAGTGACCACCTTCCTGGCATTTAACCACGCTGCTTACCTTACAGCAGTAAGGTAAGAAGTTAGGACACCTACGGGTGTCCACGACACTGAAGACGCACAGCACCCCTACCACAGTGCCACTCTGTGCCAGCACACCAGCACCTTAGTGCTGCACCCAGCACTTTTGCACCACTGGAAATATTAGCCTGCATCACCTTGCACATTTTTTAAACGAACACTTGTTTATTTATTGATCGATTGATCTTGTTCTATATACAGTTTTTGTGTACAGACTTTCTTGGTTTTTACCATCTATTCATTCACTTGCTAATCTCCCACCCTTTGGTGGAAAGATATTTATTTTATTTATTTACATATTTATTTTACTTATTCATTTTTACTTTGCTCTCCACTCATCCGTTCATTTTCCCACTTGCTGGTTTTATTGTATTTTACCTTCCACTGGTTTGGTTGCAATATATATATCAGTCACTTTATTTAATTTTCACATCACTGTACATTTTTGTTCAGTCATCTTTATGCACACCGTCACTTTATTGAAAAGTCACTTTTTTGCATTATCCGTGTATTGACGTTTTAGTATTTGATGCACAACAGTCACTTTAATGTGTGCACTCTAAAACTCACCCATACACTTTACTTACTGCATATACGCTATAACCCATGATTCACTGTGCTGTCCTCCATTATCTAGCAGATCCAATTCACCATTGGCTCTATGCGTTTCTTGTCGCACATTAGTTCACAACCTCTAGGGGTTATTTAAAGTATATGCGGTCCACTATTCACTGTACAATATCCCTGTGAAATCCACCAGGGAATTTTATATTGATACAGAATTTGGAGCGCGACATCACTTACTGTTATTCAAATACTTTCTCCTGTGGGTATCGTTTGACCCTCACGGTGTCTGCTGCACCATCCATCTAATTTGTCCATCTTCATATTAGCGCGGGAATACCTTTATCTTTAAATCACCACTATTTGATTGCCCACAAATAATAATACTAGAAAAGCGCAGATTCTGAAAAAATTATCAAGTCTGCAAGCTCTGAATTATTATTATTATTACTATACAGTATTTATATAGTGCCAACAGTTTGTGCAGCACTTTACAATGTAAAGGGGGGACAGTACAATTACAATACAGAGTGGAGCTTACAATCAGGAAGGGTAAAACTAAAAGAGCCAAGTCATAACTCAGTAGTAAGTAGTCTGTATATTTATTTTGGTATCTTATTTATCTTTTTTTTTTTTTTTATTGTAAAAGCTCCACAAGGAATTAGATAATCCTACAGGTAACAGGCTTTTGTCTTAAAGCGGTAGTAAACCGCTAAAAAACAAGACAAAAAAGAAAACCTGCAAGACAATAGCATATTGTGCTAGTATGCATCGCATACTAGCACATTATGAAATACTTACCTTAGAACAAAGACCCCCCAGTGGCACCCGGTCACCACTGAGGGAGCTTACATGTTCCCCCCGGCATTTCTTCCGGGTTCAGGCTCCGACGCTATGAGTGGCCGGCACCACGATGACGTCACTGCCACACATGCGCGTGGGAACCCTCCGTTCTGGCAAGAAGCTCTGAAGTTCCAGCACGATATGCCGGACCTTCAGAGTGCATGCGCCGCTGCATGCAGGGTGAATATGGAGATATTTATTTTATCTACAGGTAAGCCTTATTATAGGCTTACCTGTAGGTAAAATCACTAAGTGGGGAATACAACCACTTTAAATGCCCTGTACAAGCATAGTATGCTTTAACAAAGGTCCACAACAACTCTGTCAATGCATTCTCACTTTTAAAGAGTGATGCTGCTGGAGACTGTCATGTGATCACTAGCAGCTGCCGGAAACTATCCTAGAAAGTGGTTAGTGATGATAGATTTTGTCTTCTGTTTTTGTTATAATCTACTATTGTGTCCAGGCTCTGGTAATATTCTGTGATCACATATACCCAATATATAGCATTTTCTTATAGTAACTTGTTAGATATTTGATATAATAATGCAGTTAGAGCTTTGAATTTCATTTAAAGAGATCATTTATGCGAAGAGTATGTGTGATAGCTTTGCTTACCTCCTTCTGAAAATGCTAATTGTCTGACTGTCACACTGATACTTTGGCTTGAGTGCTTCCTGAGCATCTGACTCAGAGCAATTATAACGAGAAAGAAGTACTACTTTTCTCCTAATTCATTTGCTGCTTGCTTTATCTGGGATTATGATTTAAGAAGTATTGAACGCAGCAACAGTCCACTATTAAGAATTTTCAGAACATTAAAGTTTTTACTTATTGATTGGTTTTCTACTTTGGGAGCACACTTTATTGCTAGATGATTTATTGGCCAGATTTCAAATAGCCTAAAGCCTCATATACACGGTACGATTGTTGGCAGGGGATTGTCTGTCCATTAGTACGCTACTTTTGACAATTGTTGTCCAACTTTCGGCCAACAAATGTTGGATTACAGGCTAGTAAATTTTCGGCGGACAACGGTTTGACGTCAGATTTTCATATGGTCAGTACACAAATCTGTCACACAAGTCGAAAGTGCAAACACGCATGCTCCAGAATCAGAAGGAAGAATTAGCAGAAGGGGCCCAAAGGGTGGCGCTCAAGAGCTAAATTTCCTCATAATAAGTCACTACATTCCTGTTTGTGGCACGACAATTGTGTACCGTTTGTATGCAAGACAAGATCCTGGCACATGCCCATTGGACAAAAATCAGACGCTCGGTTGGCCAACAATCATACCGTGTCTATGAGGCTTTAATCTGGGGTCAGAAACCTGTGATTGCAGTCAGGTGACTGGTAGATCATGGTCTGGGCTTGTTGACCTGCTATTCCAGAGCCTCAGAGTGCAATGCAGAGGGACTACTCGTAAAGTTGGAGCTGTAGTTGGGAGCAGGAGCCACATAAGCCGATGCCTCCTCTGTAGTGCTGGTTCCTGTCCCATGCAGAGTAATACCAACTGCACTCCACCTCTTATCCCAGCTGGTGGTCTCCAGAGTGGTGCCAGCAGCAGGAAAGAAGAAATCTTCAGGTCAATGTAAAGCAATACACTGGGCATAATAGTATAGAGCTGCTTTCATACTGATTCGCTGTGGTTTACCCACACCGCACGTGCACTGCAGTGTACCTGCAGCTTTCCTGTAGGTTTGTTGCGCTTAGCCATAGACTTTTATTATATCCTACGGGTTTGGTGCACTTTCTGAAAGCGCACCAAAATTCCTGAATGCAGGAGTTGTGGTGCGCTTTCAGAAAGTGCACCACACCTGCAGGATATAAAAAAAGTCTATGGCAAAAAGCAGCTAACCCAGGAAAGTTGCAGATGCACTGTGCTGCACTTAAACCGCATCAGTGTGAAAGCAGCCTTATAGGGGGCTAAGAACAGTAAGGGTAAACTTACATTTGCAATTTGGGTGGTGGTAAAACCCAGGGACTTGCAGTTAGGGGAGGCAGGTGAGGCGTAAACAAAAGAAAAACGATCGAGGGTCATAGCTCGGGGACCTGGGGTCACAGAGAACCTAAATTTTGGGGGTAGGTAGCTGAAGTCCCACCCAACCACTGGTCAATTTGGGGCTCCTATTATATATGGTTTTGAGATGGGGGGGCTCCTTACGCAGCCTGACAGAAGCTACATACAGAGTGGCTAGTTTAACCACTTCCCGACCGGCGCACGACGATGTACATCGGCAGAATGGCACGGACAGGCAAAAGGGCGTACAGGTACGTCCCTTTAAGATTTCCGCCGTGCCATCGCGTGCGCGCCACTGGCGGTGCGCCGGTCGGGACCCTCGTGAGTCCCGTCGCGGGTGCCGCGGACTCGATCGCTGCGGGGATACCCGCGATCGTCTCACGGGAAGGCTGAACGGGGAGATACAGCAGTAAACAGCATCTCCCCGTTTTGCCTAGCAACTAGTGACACTAATCTCTGCTCCCTGTGATTGGAGCAGAGATCAGTGTTCACTAAATCACAGCCACGCCCCCCCCACAGTTAGTAATACGCCCCTAGGAACACTTAACCATACACTGCCACCTAGGGGTTAACCCCTTCTTTACTGCCAGTGTCATTTACACAGGAATCAGTGCATTTAAATAGCACTGATTGCTGTATAAATGACAATGGTCCCAAAAATGTCCGATGTGTCCACCATAATGTCGCAGTCACAATAAAAATCGCTGATCGCCCCCATTACTAGTAAAAAAAAAAGTTTTTTTTTATAAAAATGCTATAAAACTATCCCCTATTTTGTAAACGCTATTTTACCAAAAATATGTAGAAGACTACGTATCGGCCTAAACTGAGGAAAAAAATGTTTTTTTATATATTTTTTGGGGGTATTTATTATAGCAAAAAGTAAAAAAAAATCGTTTTTTTTTTCAAAATTGTCGCTCTTTTTTTGTTTATAGCGCAAAAAATAAAAACCGCAGGGGCGATCAAATACCACCAAAAGAAAGCTCCATTTGTGGGAGGCACTGAGCTCAATGAACTGCTTGGAACCTTGAACCAATGGTAAAGCACCATTGGCCCAATCTGTCCAATAAAAATGCTGCAGTGCTACAGTATGAAAAATGCATACTCCCCTCCAGCCCAGCCCTCTTAACTAGAAGGAAAAAACATGGGTTTATGTGTATAAGATTTACCCGCAATTCCATGTTTTTCTCGCACAGTTAAGAGGGAGAATGAGCATCTCCTGCTGTTGAAAAGGTACTGTTTTAAATCAAGCTAAATCATATATTATTATGCTATATGTTATAAGATCATTTATTATTTATATATTTACTGTGAAATTACTGGTTGGAAGTTTGAACTTCAAACTTCAGTAATTTGTCCATTAAGCCATCTGCTTGAGTACGGTTTTTGAAGATATAGTAAATTACCTTAAAAACAATATATAATAATTATTTGTATATTACTTATGGAAACCCCTTGCCACCCAGGCCAATTCTGACACTTCTCTCCTACATGTAAAAAATCATAATTTTTTTGCTAGAAAATTACTCAGAAACCCCAAACATAAAAAAAAAATATATATATATATATATATATATATATATATATCTCATTTTTTTTTTCTTCTTCGCAGAGACCCTAGGGATAACATTTTTATGGCACACAGTATTTGAGCAGCAATTTTTCAAACACATTTTTTGGGGAAATAAACTGTTTCATTAATAACCGGTTCCTGATCGCCACACGCCGATTTACATCGCCAGAATGGCACGGGTGGGCAAATGGGCGTACCTGTACATCCCTCCCTCCCCTTAGGTGGGGGGCCCCATTGCAGGCTAGGACACACTTTCACAGGGTCTACAAAGATGCCATTGCATTTTGGGAGACCCGAACCTGGAACTGAACCATTACAACCATTACAGTTACAAATAAAAGTGTAAAAAAAAAAAAATATTTCATAAAAATATTTTTTTTTTTTATATATATATATATATAATAAAAAAACAAAAAGTTGTTTTATTGTTCTCTCTCTATTGTTCTTCTCTTTTTTACTGTATTCTACAATGCAATGTTTTATTGTTACTATGTTTTATCATGTTTGCTTTTCAGGTATGTAATTCTTTTATGCTTTACCATTTTTTTGTTTTCAGGTATGCCATTCAGCTGCAGCACAGATTTATTCATCTTGACAGCAACAGCGTTTGCTCCCACGATACGTAAATCAGCGACTCCAGCTATGTAGAAGGTGATTTCACCATCACAGTTAAAAAAAGAAAAGAGCATATATGCCGAAGCAGGGGTGGCGATTTGCCCCTAACATTGGGGGCGGATTGCCCCCATGCTTCGGCATATATTTTTTAGGCACAGATTGCGTTTAAATTTATTTTTTATTTTTGCTATGTTTTATTGTATTTGCTTTGCAGGTATGGTAAGTCTTACGGTTCTACTGTAATGTTACTTTGTTTTATGGGTGCTTGATCGCATAAGATGCTTGATCGCACAAGGGTGCTTGATCGCACAAGCATGCTTGATCACATAAGACGCTTGATCGCACAAGGGTGCATGATCACAAAAGGATGTTTAATCGCATAAAAAGGGTGATTGAGCGCACAAGGATATTTGATAACGCAGAGAGGCTTGATCGCCTGAAGTTGCATGATCGCCTAAAGATGCATGGTTGCATAATGAGGCATGTAATGCATGTTTAGTTAAATATACATGATTCCTCATGATCGCATAGGAATGCATGTCTGCATAGATACTTGTTGCGTAATGTGGCATAACATATTTCATAAACGCATGTTTACTTTGCAAAGATGCTTGTTCCATGACACGTGCTACATGAATGCGGCTGTACAGCGTGCACTTTTCATATTTTGCCTAAAAGCATATTTGTATAGACCCATGCTTCCATGAATGCACGCTTCCATAGAGGCATATCGCTTTGACACATGCTGCATACATTAAAGCTGTATACGTATGTACTTGCTTTCTTCTGGAACTATTTACCTATGTGTTTATTTGCATAAAACCACGGAACTGCCTGAGGGGAGAAGCCTACAAAACAGAGTCCCAAGGCTTCCTTATGATGGGGTGTCCCCGCTCGATCAAGGTGGGGAGAAGACTTCTCAGGCACCCCGGAAGCTCACGGCCGAGGAGGGATTGTCTCTGGGTGTAATCACAGAGAGCCCCTCAGAAGTGCAGGGTATTTGGTTTTATTCAAATCTCTTCACGGTACCAAAACCGATTAGAGATGTCAGACCCATTTTAGATCTCAAAGATCTGAATTACTTCCTAAATAGCCGCTCCTTTCGCATGGAGTCAGTCCAGTCAGTCGTATCCACCCTACGGGGAGGACAAGTTCTAGCATCAATAGACATCAAAGATGCATATCTACATGTGCCAATTTTCCCCGCTCATCAGAAATTTCTGCTTTTTGCGGTGGAACAGCCCCACTTTCAGTTTGTGGCCTTGCCCTTTGAGTTAGCCACCACTCCCTGGGTATTTATAAAAGTTCTGGCCCCAGTACTGGCAAGATTAAGAGGCCAGGGTATAGCTGTAATGGCATACCTTGATCTTCAGCAGCAGGTCATCTGTCAGTGGCACGGTTAAACCAAGGGTGTCCAGTACAGACAGTTATCTGGGACACCTGGTCTATATTCTCAACCTAGAGAAATCATCCTTGCGATCAGTAAGGATTTTTTTTTTGCCCCAGGCAAAATCAATGCTACAAGGAAGCTGGTCTAGGTGGTCAAAGCGAGGAAGGGTTCTTCCATTCGCCTTTGCATGAGGTTAATAGGGAAGATGGTTCATTTGTAGCAGGTCCCTATGTCCAGTTTCAAGACTGGTGCAATACAGTATTCTGTCTGCTTGAAACAGGAAGGCCTAAGCCCTGGATTATCCAATGAATCTGGCCCCAAGGGTGCGCCAGAGTCTCAGTTGGTGGTTGACAACCAGGGACTTTCAGGAAGGGAAATCCTTCATTCCGATTACTTGTAAAATAGTAACAACGGCTGCCAGCCTACGGGGCTAGGGAGCAGTCCTAGGAGAGACCACTGTTCAAAGGAAATGGTCAGAGTCTGCGAAGACATTGCCTATCAACATCCTGGAGTTTCGGGCAGTACGTCTGGCTCTAATAGCCTGGACGTTCAGGTTGCGGAATTGTCCCGTCAGGATACAGTCCGACTATGCCACAGCAGTGGCCTATATCGGTCACCAAAAACTCACGCAGCACAGAGGGAGGTGAACCATGTTCTGACTTGGGCAGAGGAACATGTTCCTTGCCTAGCTGCAATCTTTATCCCAGGGGGGGAGAATTGGCAGGCAAGTTTTTCTGAGCCGCCAACAGTTGTTCCCGGAAGAATGATCTTTACATCCCAATGTCTTTCTAGCCATATGCCAGAAAGGGGGTATCCCGGACATAGATCTATTAGAATCTAGGTTCAACAAGAAGTTGGACAGCTTTGTGTCAAAGACAAGGGATCCACTCGCCTACGGGCCGGATGCTTTAATGACTCCTTGGGATCAGTTCTCATTGATCTATGCTTTCCCTCCAGTTCAGCTGCTACTGCAACTGTTACGCAGGCTCAGGGAGGAAGGGGAGCTGGTGATTATAGTGGCCCAGGGTATGGCCCTGGTATGCAGGAATCTTAAAGATGACAGTATGGGGACCCTTGGTCTCTTTCATCTCGGCCAGACCTGCTTTCGCAGGGGTCTGGTGTTCCATCCATTCCATTTGGTGTGAAACCAAAAAATGGCATCCTCGGAAGTATGTCATAAGTAGAGTTATTGCCTTCCTACAATTAGGAGTAGAAATGAAGTTAGCCGTGAGTACAATCAAGGGTCAAATCACGGCCTTGTCGGTATATTTCCAAAGGCCGCTTGCTTTGCATTCTTGGTCCGGGCCTTTATACAAGGGGTAACGCGTATAAATCTGCCAGTTAGGTCACCCTTGTGCCCGTGGGATTTGAGTGTGGTTTTGTCGGCTTTACAAGGTCAGCCTTTTTTGAGCCCTTGCACCATGTCCCCTTGATCCTTGTGACAGGGAAATTGGTGTTCTTGGTTTCCGGTAACTTCTGCAAGAAGAATTCCAGAGTTGGCAGTTTTTTCTTGTAAAGAGCCATACCTAATCATTCTTAAGGATAAGGTGGTGCTGCGTCCTCACCCATCATTTAACTAAAGTAGTATGTAGTTTTCATATGAACAAAAGATGTTTCCCTGACTGTTTTTTTTCAGAACTCCGTTCTGCAGAAGAAAGATTATTACACTTTCTCGATGTAGTGAGAGCGGTTAAAGTCTATCTGAAAGCAACTGCTCAGATACGGAAGACTGATGCTTTGTTTGTGCTGCCAGAAGGGCCCAGGAAGGGGCAGGCAGCGTCGAAATCTACCATTTTCTTTAACTAGATTCAGCAGGTTATTATTTAGGTTTATGGTTTGAAAAGGAGGGTTCCGCCTTTTACGAGTTAGAGCACGCTCTACCAGAGCTGTAAGTGCTTCATGGGCGGTGCATCACCAAAGCCACCATCACTCAGACTTGCAAGGTCGCAACTTGATCTTCGGTCCATACATTCACTAGATTCTATCAGGTGGATGTAAAAAAGGTATGAAGATGCCGCCTTTGGGCACAGTGTGCTACAGGCAGCAGTATAGGTCCTCAAGTCTGATGGCGCCCTGATTGTTTGTGTCTCCCTCCCCTCAAATAGCTTTGCTTTGGGATGTCCCACATAGTAATTACTATGCTGCTCTGTGTCCCGTGATGTACGATAAAGAATATAGGATTTTTATAACGGCTTGCCTGTAAAATCCTTTTCTTGGAGTACATCACGGGACACAGCGATCCCTCCCCTCTTTTTGAGATGCATGTATATTGCTTTGCTACAAAAACTGAGGTACTCCCTGTATAGGGAAGCAACTTCCTGTCTTGGGTGTGCCAATGTCAATCACCTTAAGGTGGCCTATAACCCACATAGTAATTACTATGCTGCTCTGTGTCCTGTGATGTACTCACAAGAAAAGGATTTTACAGGTAAGCTATCCTATTTTTTTTTAACCAAAGACATGGGGCTGAATACATTTTGGCCTAAATGTATGACTAAAATTTAGTTTATTACATTTTTTTTTTTATAACAAAAAGTAGAATATTTTTTTTTCAAAATTTTTGGTCTTTTTCTGTTCATATTGCAAAAAATAAAAATCTCAATCTAATGCCATCAAAAGAAAACGTTGAAAGGACACAAATTTAGTTTGGGTACAGCATTGCATGACCGCGCAATTACCAGTTAAAGCAGCGCAGTGACAAATTGTAAAAAGTACTCTGGACATTGAGCAGCCAAATCCTCCGGGGCTGAAGTGGATAAAAAAATATAAAAAAAATCCCACTAAAGTTAGCCTGATTTTTGTATAATGTGAAAGATGATGTTGCGCTGAGTAAATAGATACCTAATATGGCATGCTTTAAAAATGCCCACACTTGGGGAATGGCGACAAACTTCAGTACTTAAAAATCTCCATAGGCGACGCATTAATTTTTTTTACAGGTTACATGTTTAGAGTTACAGAGGAGGTCTAGTGCTAGAATTATTGCTCTCGTTCTAACGATCGTGGCGTATGTAACCTGTGTGTATCTGGCTCTGATACTAGCCAGTGCCTCACCAGCCACTGACCTCCCCGCACATCCCTGGTAAAACCCCATAGTTAAGACGTGTTGGGGGGGTTGGGATTGGGTGCAGTAAAACTGCAACTCAACCGCAGGTTTTTTTTTTGTAAAATCTTTATTTGTGAAAGGCAAGATAATAATAATAATCAAAATGGTGTAAAAACAGATAGAACATATAAAACATACAAAACAGGCTGTAACATTGTGGCCCAAAGTCCAAATGGGAGTAAGGAAGGTTCTGTGATCAGGTAGTGAGCTGGAGGTGGGGAGGGGAAAAACTCCAACACATAACAGAAAGAAAAGGGGGGGGGGGTTACTCCCAACCTCTCATCCATAGGGAAATGCAAGTGTCCTCTGGAGAGGAGTGATAATTTGGAGCCAGGCTAGCTAGTCAGCTGGACGGTGGTTAACCACTTCCCGACCGCCCCATGTAGATATACGTCGGCAGAATGGCACGTACAGGCAGAATCACGTACCTGTACGTGCCATTCTTCAGGCGGTTGGGGGGTCCGATCGGACCCCCCTCCGCCGGCGGGGACGGTCGGGATCGTGTCAGGAGCGATCCGGGACGAGGGGACGGCCAGTGGTTTCTGGCCACCCCCTCGCGATCGCTCCTGGCCAATGAAAAGCTTCCCCTTCCTGTCTATTGTATAGACAGGAAGGCGGAAGTGATGTCACGCTCGGTGCGCCGGTCTATGTGACCGGAGACGCCGAGCGGCGAACATGTAGAGGTTAGTGCACAACAGTACACTGACACCAGTACAGTTAGGCACATATTCCACCCCCCGGTCACCCCCTGATCACCCCCCAGATCACCCCCTCCCCCCCCAGTCACAGTGTCACTAATTGCAGTGATCATTTTTTTACTGATCACTGCATTTAGTGTCAGTGTGACTGTAATAACTGTCAGGGCAGTTAGTTTTAGGTCCAAGGTAGCCCCCTACCCCCCCCTAATAAAGGTTTAACCCCTTGATTGCCCCCCAGGTAACCCTTTCACCCCCTTTTGCCAGTGTCACTAAGCGATCGTTTTTCTGATCGCTGTATTAGTGTCACTGCTGTCGCTAGGTAACCATTTTTTTTTTTTAGGTAACCGCCATGTTTATATAGGTTCATAAATAGTTTTATAGGTCAGGTACCCCCATATTACAACCTAAATAAAGGTTTTAACCCCTTGATTGCCCCTAGAGTTAACCCTTTCACCAGTGATCACTGTATAACTGTCACTGGTGACGCTGGTTAGCCAGTTAGTTATTTCGTTATTTAGGTTCCCCGTCAGGTTTTTATATAGCGTCAGGTACCCCCATATATTACCTAATAAAGGTTTTAACCCCCTGATTGCCCTAGTTAACCCTTTCACCCCCTTTTGCCAGTGTCACTAAGCGATCGTTTTTCTGATCGCTGCATTAGTGTCGCTAGGTAACCATTTTTTTTTTTTTTAGGTAACCGCCATGTTTATATAGGTTCATAAATAGGTTTATAGGTCAGGTACCCCCATATTACAACCTAAATAAAGGTTTTTAACCCCCTGATTGCCCCTAGAGTTAACCCTTTCACCAGTGATCACTGTATAACTGTCACTGGTGACGCTGGTTAGCCAGTTAGTTATTTCGTTATTTAGGTTCCCCGTCAGGTTTTTATATAGCGTCAGGTACCCCCATATATTACCTAATAAAGGTTTAACCCCCTGATTGCCCCTAGTTAACCCTTTCACCCCCTTTTGCCAGTGTCACTAAGCGATCGTTTTTCTGATCGCTGCATTAGTGTCGCTAGGTAACCAGTTTTTTTTTTGTATTACTGTTACGGGTGACGCTGGTTAGTTAGCTTGTTTTTTATACTGTCAGGGCACCCGCCATTTATTACCCAATAACGGTTTAACCCCCTGATCGCCCGGCGGGTGATATCAATTAGGTTTTAGGGTCAAATAAGGTCTGCGTCGCCCCAGGTTAGTGCCAGTACCGCAAACACCCACGCACAAAGCATACACCTCCCTTAGTGGCACAGTATCTGAACAGATCAATATCTGATCTGATCAGATCTATACTAGCGTCCCAGCAGTTTAGGGTTCCAAAAAAAACCGCATTGTTAGCGGGATCAGCCCAGATACCTGCTAGCACCTGCGTTTTCCCCCTCCGCCCAGCCCAGCCCACCCAAGTGCAGTATCGATCGATCACTGTCACTTACAAAACACTAAGCACACATAACTGCAGCGTTCGCAGAGTCAGGCCTGATCCCTGCGATCGCTAACAGTTTTTTTGTGGTAGCGTTTTGATTCAGTCGCTTCAGTCAGGAGCTTTTTTACCTGTGAATCTCAAAAAAAAAAAAAAAATAAAATAGTTGTCGTTTTATTGTTCTCTCTCTCACTCTATTCTCTCTCTATTGTTGCTCTTTTTTTACTCCATTCTATTCTGCAATGTTTTATTATGTTTTATCATGTTTTATCATGCTTGCTTTTCAGGTATGTAATTTTGTTTACTGTGTTTTAGTGTTAAGCATTTTTTTGTTTTCAGGTGCGCCATTCAGTTGCAACGCGGATTTATTTATCTTGACAGCAACAGCGTTTGCTCCCACGATACATAAAGACGCGACTCCAACACTGTAGGAGGTGATTTCACCACCACAGTTAAAAAAAAGAGCATATATGCCGAAGCATGGGGGCAGCAGGGGGGGGGGAGGAGCGATTGGCTCCTAATGCCACGTACATACGGTCGAAATTCCGACCGTGTGTACACGGCATAACTTTTGCGGGAGGATGCCCCCATGCATCGGCATATATAAATGGTGCATGTATGCCCATCATTAGAAGTGGGTGGATGAAGGGAGGTATTCTAATGGTGGGCATACCCACCAATCAATCTCTTTTTTTCGTTCAGCCAAGAGGCTGCATGAAAAAAAAAAGATTACAATATATGTCCAGTATGTTGCTGGACTTTGAATGGTTATACCAGAATGATGCCTGCAGGTTTAGGTATCATCTTGGTATCATTCTTTTCAGCCAGTGATCGGCTTTCATGTAAAAGCAATTCTAGCGGGTAATTAGCCTCTAGACTGCTTTTACAAGCAGTGGGAGGGAATGTCCCCCCTCCCGGATATAAACCGCGCCATTGGGAAATTGGGAAAGCATTTTATCACACCAATCTTGGTGTGGTCAGATGCTTTGAGGGCAGAGGAAAGATCTAGGGTCTAATAGACCCCAATTTTTTCAAAAAAAGAGTACCTGTCACTGCCTATTGCTATCATAGGGGATATTTACATTCCCTGAGATAACAATAAAAATCATAACAAAGAAAAAAAATGGAAGGAACAGTTTAAAAATAAAATAAAAAAGCTAAATAAATAAAAAAAAAAACAAAAAAAAAAAAAAAAGCTCCCCTGCCCCCCCCTTCTCTTGCGCAAAGGCGTACACAAGCGTTGGTCTGGCGTCATATGTAAACAGCAATTGCACCATGCATGTGAGGTATCACCGCGAAGGTCAGATCGAGGGCAGTAATTTTAGCAGTAGACCTCCTCCGTGAATCTAATGTGGTATCATGTAAAGGCTTTTAAAGGCTTTTAAAAATGTATGTAGTTTGTCGCCACTGCGTGTTTGTGCGCAATTTTAAAGCATGTCGTGTTTGGTATCCATGTACTCGGCCTAAGATCATATTTTTTATTTCATCAAAAATTTGAGCAATATAGTGTGTTTTAGTGCATTAAAATAAAAAAAAGTGTATTTTTTCCACAAAAAATGCGTTTGAAAAATCGCTGCGCAAATACTGTGTGGAAAAAAAAAATGCAACACCCACCATTTTAATCTGTAGGGCCTTTGCTTTAACATTATATATAGTGTTTGGGGGTTCAACGTAATTTTCTTGCAAAAAAAAAATATGTTTTCATGTAAACAAAAAGTGTCAGAAAGGGCTTTGTCTACAAGTGGTTAGAAGAGTGGGTGACGTGTGACATAGGCTTCTAAATGTTGTGCATAAAATGCCAGGACAGTTCAAACCCCCCCAAATGACCCCATTTTGGAAAGTAGACACCCCAAGCTATTTGATGAGAGCAATGTTGAGCCCATTAAATATTTTTTTTTTTTGTCCCAAGAGATTGAATAATGAAAAAAAAAAAAATATATATATTTTTTTTACAAAAAGTTGTCACTAAATGATATATTGCTCAAACATGTCATGGGCATATGTAGAAATACACCCCAAAATACATTCTGTTGCTTCTCCTGAGTACGGGGATACCACATGTGTGGGACTTTTTGGGAGCCTAGCTGCGTACGGAACCCCAAAAACCAATCACCGCCTTCAGGCTTTCTAAGGGTGTAATTTTTTTATTTCACTTCTCACTGCCAATCACAGTTTCGGAGGCCATGGAATGCCCAGATGGCATAAAACCCCCCAAAATGACCCCATTTTGGAAAGTAGACACCCCAAGCTATTTGCTGAGAGGTATTGTGAGTATTTTGCAGATGTCGCTTTTTGTCACAAAGTTTTGAAAATTGAAAAAAGAAAAAAAAAAAATTTTTTTTCTTTACTTTCTTCATTTTCAAAAACAAATGAGAGCTGTAAAATACTCACCATGCCTCTCAACAAATAGCTTGGGGTGTCTACTTTCCAAAATGGGGTCATTTGGGGGGGTTTTGTGCTATTTTGGCATTTTATGGCCTTCGAAACTGTGATAGGTAGTGAGGAGTGAAATCAAAAATTTGCACCCTTAGAAATCCTGAAGGCGGTGCTTGGGTTTCGGGGCCCCGTACGCGGCTAGGCTCCCAAAAAGTCCCACACATGTGGTATCCCCATACTCAGGAGAAGCAGCAAAATGTATTTTGGGGTGCAATTCCACATATAACTATGGCATGTGTGAGCAATATATCATTTAGTGACAACTTTTTGAAAAAAAAAAAAAAAAAATCTTTTTTATTTTTGTCTTTATTCAATCACTTGGGACTAAAAAAAAAAATATTCAATGGGCTCAACATGCCTCTCAGCAAATAGCTTGGGGTGTCTACTTTCCAAAATGGGGTCATTTGGGGGGGTTTTGTACTTCTCTGCCATTTTAGCACCTCAAGAAATGAAATAGGCAGTCATAAATTAAAAGCGGTGTAAATTCCAGAAAATGTACTCTAGTTTGTAGACGCTATAACTTTTGCGCAAACCAATAAATATACGCTTATTGGCATTTTTTTTTTACTAAAGACATGTGGCTGAATACATTTTGGCCCAAATGTTTGACTAAAATTGAGTTTATTAGATTTTTTTTATAACAAAAAGTAGAAAATCTCTTTTTTTTTCAAAATTTTCGCTCTTTTTCCGTTTATATCGCAAAAAATAAAAATCACAGAGGCAATCAAATACCATCAAAAGAAAGCTCTATTTGTGGGAAGAAAAGGACGCAAATTTCGTTTGGTTACAAAATTGCATGACCGCGCAATTACCAGTTAAAGTAGTGCAGTGCGAAATTGAAAAAAGACCTCTGGTCCTTTGGCTGCCAAATGGTCCGGGGCTGAAGTGGTTAAAGTACAGGGTAGTGTGTAGGCTGAGGGGTAGTTCGGCCGAGCGGGCACGAGGGGGGCCACTATAGGCCTCCAGCTTACCTCTCCCCCTACGATGGAACCAGCTGGCCCTCATTTAGGTTGAGGTGTCCGCACCGATGTGACTACCATCTAGTAGCGGAATCCTGTTTCCGTCCTCCTAGCTGGTTTTTCTAAGTCCCACTCACCGCCTGGTGTGTCAACAACTGGGTCATTTGTGGTCAGGCGACCAATATAAAGAGGCAGAGAAAATCAGAAAAAAAAAATTCAAAGAGAGATAGAAGGGGAAGAGAGTCAGTTGGAACATACCTGGAATCACACGTCCCAGCTCCGCTCCTGTGCTACATTCTTCCATCACATTGTTGCATATGACTGAAAAGGAAAAATGACATCCCTTCCTGCACCCCCTTAGTTGCTGTTAGGCCGAAACAGTCTGGTTTATGGCTCTGTGCTCAATTAGTAGGCCTGTTGTCTTTGCTTAAAGGAAGGGTCCGCCAGTTCCAGCAGTGCTACCTCCAGGCTTGAGGGCATGTGCCCTGGGTCTGAGATATGTGTTGTCCAAGCCGATCAGGTGCCAGAGAAGCTCTCCCAAGCATTCCTGCAGGTGGCAATCCAATCCTCTGCCTCCCTTATTTCACTGACCTTACGGATCCATTCCTCCCTACTAGGGATTTGCGGGCGTTTCCAATATATAGGAAGTAGCCGATTTGCTGCGTTCAGTAAATGGGGCAGTGCACTTCTTCTGTACTGGCCCACTGGCATGGGAGGAATGTGTAGCAAGAAGTGAACCGGGGAAAGGGATGTCCAAGTCTAGAATTTTTTTGATCTGGGACTGTATGTCTTCCCAATAGGGTCTGATCACCAGGCAGTCCCACCAAAAATGCAGGAGTGTACCTCTGTGACCACAGCCTCTCCAGCACTGGTCGGATATGGACGAGTAGATCCTTGCTAGGTCCACCGGTACCAGCACAACAGTATTTTATAGTTAACTTCCTGGGTTTTGGGATCAATGAAGCTGGATCGAGTGAGTTGGTAGAGGTGTGACAGTTGGGTGGGAAAGTTGGCGGCATAAAGGGTGTCAAATCTGTCTGTCAGCCGAATGTCTAGATATTTTATGGCTGACTAGGCCATGTGAATGGGAAAGCCGCTTGCAACCTATCAGTCAGTGAGGGCGATATCTGGATGGGAAGTATCTCCGATTTTGCGTAATTAATTTTGAAATTAGAGAGCGTCTCAAATTGTTGGAGTTCCCTCATCAGATTTGTCAGGGAGATCGGGGTCTCCGTGAGGTGGAATAGCACGTCGTCAGCATACGCCGAGAGTTTGTGCTACGTATGTCCCACCGTCAGTCCCTGGATGTCCCTTGATATTTGCCTGAACGGTGCGTAGAAACGGTTCTAGCACCAGGGCAAAAAGAATAGGAGACAGCAGGCAACCCTGTCTCGTGCCATTTCTGATCAAGAATCTGGGGGAGAGGAGGCCATTAACCTTGACTTGTGCACTCGGATCTGAATACATTGCCATGATCCAGGCCTGTGTGTGCGTAGTCCTATGGTCTCAAGTACAGCGCATAAGTAGGTCCAGAACCGCAGGGTTTTACCACCAACCAACTTTACGTGTGAACGAGTCCTAAGGGTGCTGCTACTGAATGCAACTAAGGGCTCATTCACAAGTGCAGCAGGCACTGCTGCTCCTCTGAAAAGCGATCCCAGTGTGTTTGACAGGTGCTGAAGAGGCAAAATGTTGGCTCCTCACCACCTGATTTGAACCCAAATGCACGCAATTGCTACATGGTAGTATGGCAAGTAGAGGTTTAAATCAGGTGTGAGGCGACACTGTGCCTGGTGATCTTTGACTTCCTCTGTGTTGTTCAGGTAGATCTCCACCTTCTTAAGGTTGCCTACCACCTAAGCCACATCATTCAATACAGCTGCAACAAAAAATACAAATATGCATCTTTTATTGTAGGCATGCTAATTTGTGTATATGCTAAAAAAAAGGCTTATGATGTGTCTCTTACTTCTGACACCACTTGTCCAAGGGAAACTCTAAAAGTGATTGTAATGTCTAGTTTTTTTTTTTTTTTTCGATAAAAAAAAACAAACATGTTATACTTACCTGCTCTGATGCAGTGGATTTGCACAGAGCAGCCCAGATCTTCCTCTTTTCGGATCCCTCCTGTTCAGTGCCCCCACAGCAAGCAGCTTGCTATGGGCAGCGGCGTTGCAAGGGGGGTGCGGGCCGCACCCTGGTGTCACCCGACAGAGGGGTGACCCCCCTGCACGGCACTGGAAGAGGCACCGCGGCTCTCTCCTCCTCCTCCGTCCACTGAGCACTATCTCTGCTCAGCGATGTTCGGTGAGGAGGAGAAATAATTGTGAGGCAGACAGCTCGCCTCGGGTTCCCATAGCCCAGTGCACGGCGCCCGCATGTCCTCCGGGAAGCTGCAATCCCCTATTATTGTGACAGGCAGGCGGGCAGAGATGCCGGCTGCCTATCACAATTACACTTCTCGGAGCGCAGGCTCCTCCTCCACACTGACAGTACACAACAGGAGGAAGAGCCTAGGAGGAGGGACAATGGACATCCATGTGGACAGAGTCACGCTGATCTGAGGTCTGTGAATGTAGGGGGGAGAGATATACGCAATGTCACTATGGGCAGATATACACGGGGGGTGTACATTAGGGGGATTACACAGGGGGTACATTAGGGGGGTATGGAGATTACACGGGTGTACATTATGGGGATTACACAGGGTGTACATTATGGGGATTACACAGGGGGTACATTATGGGGATTACACAGGGGGTACATTAGGGGGATTACACAGGGGGTACATTAGGGGGGAACACTATGGAGATTACACAGGGGGTACATTATGGGGATTACACAGGGGGTACGGAGATTACATGGGGGTACATTATGGGGATTACACAGGGGGTACATTATGGGGATTACACAGGGGGTACATTAGGGGGATTACACAGGGGGTACATTAGGGGGATTACACAGGGGGAACATTATGGGGATTACACAGGGTGTACATTATGGGAATTACACAGTGACAGGGGGGTACATTAAGGGGATTACACAGGGGGTACATTAGGGGGATTACACAGGGGGTACATTAGGGGGATTACACAGGGGGTTACATTAGGGGGATTACACAGGGGGGTACATTATGGGGATTACACAGTGACAGGGGGGTACATTATGGGGATTACACAGGGGGTACATTAGGGGGATTACACAGGGGGTTACATTAGGGGGATTACACAGGGGGTACATTATGGGGATTACACAGGGGGTACATTAGGGGGGTATGGAGATTACACGGGGGTACATTAGGGGGATTACACAGTGACAGGGGGGTACATTATGGGGATTACACAGGGGGTACATTAGGGGGATTACACAGGGGGTTACATTAGGGGGATTACACGGATTACACGGGGGTACCTTAGGGGGATTACATGGGGGTACATTAGGGGGATTACACGGGGGTACTACACAGGGGGGGTTACATCAGGGGGATTAAACTGGAAGGGGATTACACTGTTACATTGGGGGGTATTTAGACTTGGGGCTCAGTCTAATATGCTTGAGTCTATTTTTTGTCCCAGTCCAGGCCTGGGTGACACCATTAAGAAGGAAGTGATATCCGACCGTGATGATGTCACCCCCATCCGTGACAGTGCATGGATTGGCGCACTGGCATAAACCACGACATTTACAGGGGCTGGTTTGGAGTGCGCACCATGATGCTGCCGTCCCAAAACTAGCCTACCCAGCACCCTGCAGAGCACTGTGGCAGGCTAGGCAGAAGAGAGCCCGATGCACTAGCCTGCTCAGTGTCTACTGCTCTGTCCTGCTCCTGCTGTCACTCCACAGTGGCAGGACAGAACACTATGGCAGGCTCGGGGGGGAGAGCTGTGCTGATGCGCTAGCCTGCTCAGTGCCCCGGATTGCTCAGTGACGGGGGGGGGGGTGACACCATATTTTACCGCACCAGGTGACACCAACCCTAGTGACGCCACTGGCTATGGGGGCACCCGAGCCAGGTCACAGCTCCCTATGTCCCTTCAGATATGGAGCCCCCAACCGGCCGCCCCCCTCTCTCCCCTGATTGGCTCCCGCTGCTGTTAATCAAAGTCAGCTAGCCAATGGTGCCGCTGCTGTGTCTCAGCCAATCAGGAGGGAGTATCTTGGATGGCAGATAGGGACCTCTGGTAAGTGTGAGGGGGAGCTGGTGCACACAGAAGGCTTTTTATCCTAATGCATAGAATGCATTAAGATAAAGGGGTGGTAAAGTCAGAAGGTTTTTAAGTGCCAAGTGCCACATAAGAGATTCGTACTGAAACTTTAGTGTCACATATTGAAGCACTGAGACACTGCTGCAAGTAGCCTATATTCAGCGATTAATGGCTACACCTTCTAGACTATCAGAGGCGACAACTGCAAGTGATAGTATTATAAAGGTAAAACACTGCAAAAACACAATTACTGAGTCACTTAGCGACATATCACTAGTGGCTCCCCAATCTAGAGCACTATGAAACATAATAGATCATTCTATGGTGCAGGAGTATTGACTTAAAATTTACAGAGGTCCAGTTGGTAAAATCTTCTTTCTTCACATGCAAAATTGCACATTCCCAATCCATAGAGGAACACGCTGCACTTTAGGATACGCAGGGGTGCCATTGATACCTTATAGCACCTCCACACGTCAGCACATGCACCACATTTTCACACATGCCAAACCGCATGGTCCTACAGCATCATGCAGCGTGATTTAAAGAAAAAAGTGTAAGGACTTCTTTCCCCACATTTCTCATGGGTAGTGCAGCCCATCAAAATGAATAGGCTGACCTACCTACGATGTGCACGCGCATATACACTTCCACAGATCTGAACCGAGCACCATATCATAATGCCATTCTTACATCAATGTCCTCAGTCCCCACTGCATATCACAGTTCCATCCTCTTAACAGCAGTGTCTTCAGGCCCACCTTTACATAACCCCCCTCCACTACTTTCACAAAAGTGTTCTCATACCCCTTTGACATCAACCCCCTCCAACAGTACTGTCCTCTGCCCCCTTCACTGTAGTGTGATCTATCCATTTTCACATCATTCCCCCACATTACAGTCCTTAGCTCCCCCCAGACCTCTTTATCCTCATTACGGTATTCAGCCCCCCCCCCCCCACGCAATCATTTTACTGTTCTCAGCTCCTCCATATTACTGTTTTAAACCCCCTCATTCACACTAATGTCCTCAGCCCCCCACATCTCCCCTCTCACCATCCTACCTTACACAGACATGGCGGAGGGTGGGAGGCACAGCAGGTCTGGATGGTGGGTGGAGCTGCTAAGACCCGCATTCTAGCAACCAAGCACTTGCTTGTTTAGAACTGTCCTGCCTCCTGTTGTTAGCTGAGGATGACAGTGGTGACGGTTGGGGGGAGAACTGGCTCCTAAATGGTGGGACTGTGGTGGTCTGGAAATGACAGTGACTGGGTCTGGACCGCAGTCTGCCATTTAGGCCCCTTTCACACTGGGGCGGTTTGCAAGCGCTATTGCGCTAAGAATAGCGCCTGCAAACCGACCCGAAACAGCTGTTGCTGTTCCTTCAGTGTGAAAGCCCGAGGGCTTTCACACTGAAGCGGTGCGCTTGCAGGACGCTCAAAAATGTCCTGCAAGCCGCATCTTTGGCTCGCTATAGGAGCGGTAAATTTACCGCTCCTATAGCGCCCGGTCCCATTGAAAACAATGGGGGAGCGCGCCGAACCCGCCCGCAAAACGCCGCAATAGCGGCGGTTTGCGGGCGGTATTGACCCTTTTTCGGCCGCTCGCGGGGGGTAAAAAACACCCCGCGAGCGGCCGCAATGCGCCGCTAAAACGCCGGTAAAGCGGCGCTAAATATAGCGCCGCTTTACCGCCAGCGCCCCCACCGCTCCAGTGTGAAAGTAGCCTAAGTGATGCCTGCTTTAGTGATTTTCTAACAATTTATCACACAAAAAAAAAAAAAAGCTGCTTCAACATACTCACTCTTGTGACATAGTGATAATCCTAAATATCTACCACATCTTGGTCTGATGCTCAATGGGGTCAAGGCCTGGTACTCTATGTAGGCCATGTTTTCACATTCTACAGCATGGAACAACCAATAAAAGACAAAGTCATTTTTACTTTTTTATCAAAAGGATCTTGACGGATGAACAGAATAATATTCCATGACTTCCAATAAAGGGAAAATAGATGTCAAGTAAATAATACTGGCTTCAAGAGGAAGTAAACCCTGATGGGTTTTACTTCCCCTTTGTTTCCCTGCAAAGGTAAAGCATAATGGATAATGCATCGCATAGTAGCCCATTATGTGTCACTTACCTGACACAGGAGCCAGCGATGTCACCGCTGTCCCCTCTTCCACGAAGCGACCATCTTCCTTCCGGGTATCGCGGCTCCGGTGCTGTGATTGGCTGGAGCCGCGATGTCACTCCCGCGCATGCGCGCAGGAGGAGCTACTAACGGCATTATTGCCGCTAGCAACAGTGCGCCTGTGTGCCGGTGTCTACGGCGTATGCCTTTTGCAAATATCTCCTAAACCGTGTAGGTTTAGGAGATATTTCTTGCGCCTACAGGTAATCCTTAATCTAGGCTTACCTGTAGGTCAAAGTGGTCTGTAAGGGTTTACAACCACTTTCAGTGACCTCATTAGATGATTTGCAATAGAAGTAATAACGGGTCAGCTTACACTTTACAATGGGAATACCAGAACAAAGTCCCTTGGGGAGGGGATGCTGGAAGAACAAATTTGTCATTGACAGTGTGTTGTCCTGCGATATCACACTGACTGAAGTAGAACAAGGGCACTGACTGCTGCAAAAAAGGCAGTATTTTTTATTTTATTATTTCCATGCAACATTTCCTAATATACGGTATTTGTAAGGTCCACTTCAGGTATTATGGCTTCCCTTGTGTAACACATAGGCATTGATGTAGGAAAGGTAGGCTTTAAATGAGACAAAGTTCTTTTTCAAAGAATCTATATCAGGAACATAACTGTGATAAAGAGTTAGGGGGAAATTTACTAAGGCCGGGTTCACACTGATGCTATACAACAGTTATACCACTGTCATCCTACTTTGCTCTGTGAAATCAGTCTTAAATTGGTCCTACATCCATCCGACTTGAATGAACAGGATTTGATCCAACTTTGTAATAGTACGACTTGTCCTTTTGATCAATCAAAACAATCCCAGTGTGACATAAATTCCTTTTACTGCTGCTGTAATCACCATGTCGGATGTCACAAGTCGGATGGTCAGGACAAGGATCCTACTTTGATCCGATTTCAATGATATTCAGTGGGCTGAAGTAGGACAAAAGTCAGACCAAAGTAGTGCAGGAACCTTTTTCAAAGTCGGACCGACTTGTGTCAGACCAGTTAAGACAGCTCTCATAGGAAACCATTGATTTTCCAAAGTCAGAACGTATGTCGTACCAGTGTGAACCCAGCCTCAAACTAGTGCACACAGAATCTTGTGCAGCTGTGCATAGTCACCAATCAGCTTCTAACTTCAGCTTGTTCAAATTAGCTTTGACAATAAGCCCAGGTTCACACTTCAGCTGAACTCGCACGATTTCACTCCTGCATGTCAGTCCCGATTTCAGCCTCGATTACAGAGACATCGGTGCAGGTTTCTGCAAAGATGTCAATGTAAATCACAGCCCAAAATCACAAAAAGTAGTACAGAAACTACTTTTTGAAATTGGTGCAGCGCTGCAGATGTCAAATCGTCAAGTCAATGACAGGTCAAATCGCATGTCAAAAAGCGCAGTGTGACCCGGGGGGTAAGCCCATGTTCACATCATTCTGACATGTCAAATCTGCAACTATTGCTGGCAATTGCACCATTTGAAACCGATTCCCAAAAGTAGTTTCTGTACTACTGTTGGCGACTTCGGGGTTTATTTCAATAGAAATAATCTGTGCAGGGACCTGCACTGATGTCTCTGAAATCGCTCCCGAAGTTGGACTGACATGCGGGTATGAAATAGTACGAGTTCAGCTAAACTTGCACGATTTCTAATCCGCAGTCAGTGTGAACCTGGGCTAAAACCTGGAAGCCGATTGGTTATGATGCACAGCTGCACCAGATTCTGTGTGCGCCAGTTTTAATAAATCTCCCCGTGTGTTTCCAGATAACAGATTTAGAGCAGTGGGGCTCTCATTCAATATTAACCCCTTGGAGCCAACAGTATGCAAATATACAGCCCCACTGGACTAGGCTTTTTTTTCCGTAAGGGGTGCATATTTGCGTATCTCCCCTTTGTGCTGGGAGTGTGCCGCACCTAGAGCCCAGGGCCCTGTAGTAATGATTGGGACCCAGAAATTCAGATTCCACTTCACCTGATTATTGTGATAGCCTCTGATTGGTTTTCACAGTGATCAGTTGCTATGAAATCTGCCCCCATGTTTTCTCCCTCTCTGAATGGAGGAGAGAGATGCACTGAAAAAATAAATACATTACCTAGATCAAGGTTTGATCTAGGGCAGTGCCAGGGTTAGTGTTTGGACCAAGGTGACCCATGATCTCGTCATGTGCTGCTCAAGGTTGATTAGTTTGAGGTGTAAGTGTGAGTTCCTCTTCATCTGCTGCTGGGAGTGCTGGCTGGGGATGGAGTGTCACGCACCTGGTGGTGATGAGTCTGAATTTGCAGAAGAGAGCCTCCCTTGCGGCTCCCACTCTTGGTACCCTGGTAAGGTGACAGGGGGACCAAGAGTAAGGAGGGGCACGGGTGCCTAGCAGGACCGTTAGACCGGTAGAGAGAGATCCCTGGATCAGCTCAGCGGACGAGGTAGGATCAGCAGACTGGATCAGCACAGCAGACTGGATCAGCAAAGCAGACTGGATCAGCACAGCAGACTGGATAAGCACAGCAGACTGGATAAGCACAGCAGACTGGAACAGCACGGCAGACTGGAACAGCACGGCAGACTGGATCAGCAAGGCAGACTGGATCAGCAAGGCAGACTGGAACAGCACAGCAGACTGGATCAGCAAAGCAGACTGGATCAGCAAAGCAGACTGGATCAGCAAAGCAGACCGGATCAGGAAAGGCAGACTGGAACAGCACAGCAGACTGGATCAGCAAGGCAGACTGGTTCAGCAGAGCAGACTGGATCAGCAAAGCAGACTGGATAGTCAAAACAGGCCGGGTCAGGTATCAGGCTGGCAGCAGGGTACAGGTGGGTCAAACAGTAGAGTGGTCACAGACAAGCCAAGGTCGGGTACAGGCAGAAGGCAGAAGGGTCACAGGATAGCCGGGTCAAAACACTGGTAGGAACTCAGATCAGGTATCAGGGCACAGAACGCTATAGAGCAGACAGCGGGGACCGTCTGTGACAGACGGATTTAAATAATCTAACTGGCGCCAACAGGGGCGCGCACCCGTCCTCCCACGCGCAGGTGTGTGTACGCGCGTGCACGGACAGGTACCAGGGACTCCCGTGCGCCGGTTACTGGCAGGATCTTCATGACATGGAGCCTGTCCTGGCTCCTACAATGGCTCAAGAAAGAAAAAGGGTGATCCCCAAACCTGCACATCCATGAAATCCTGTAGAGGTGAACACAGTGGCAACCTCAGCCTGGACTCCTGCCAGGCCGCGCCGCGTTTCAGTGAAATGCGTTTCACTCCGCCCCCGGAGCTTAGTTATGGGGAGCAAAATGCGTTTGGGGCGTGGCCTGGCAGGAGTCTAGGCTGAGGTTGCCACTCTGTCCACCTCTACAGGATTTCATAGAGCATTAGGGATCACCCCTTTTTTTCTTGAGTGTTTGGACCAAGGTCAGAGTCAAAGGTCAAGATCAGTGTTTTTTTTGACAGGATTATTATAATTTTTTTTTAACTAGCATCAATGTGTTTTAGGCAGGATAGAGAAATCAAAATGTGCACGGTTTCTGGGATGTACTACGGGTATAAACAACAAATAAACACATATGTGGTATCGCTGCGATTGTCAGGAGTAGGAGTATTTACTTTGGGTTGTTTTTTGGTGGAATGTTATGGTAGCAACAAGAAATATACAGCTAAATAAAAAAAAAAAAAAACTATTACTATTTTTGGCCAAATTTCTTTTGATTATATATATATATATATATATATATATATATATACACACATTTTTTTATAAAAACACAGGGATATCCATAACCATTTACCACCAAATGAAACCCCAATTTGTCCTGAAAAAAATGAGGTATAATCCACCTGGATGCACAAACTTGGTAGTGTATAAATTACTTGTACAGAGCAAGTCTGCTCTGGTTTCTGCACAGAAACAGCCCCACCTTTGGCTGTGGTTACCCTCCAGTCAGGTATATGGTTTGTCTGGCCATTACCTGTGCTTCTGAAGACTTGCATTGGCTAGTAAAGGTGGGTTAGTGGTTATTCACGTGGTGTTAGGATATTTTTCTATTGAATAGGATCACCCCTTAATAAAATGCTGCATCTTCTTTCAAGCCATTTGATTCAGTCCAGTTTTCGCTTCTGTAATTATATTTGTGCAATGTCATATATATGTTTTTATTGGTGTTGTTTGGGATACAGCAAGCAGAGCATGTATCAAATGGCAGACATCCCAAGTCTCCCGGGAGTCTCCCGCATTTGACTGCGGGCTCCTGGAAACCCACGAGCGCTGCGATCTGGCTGGGCCTGTCACTCAACCACAGACAGAAGACAGAGTAGCCGAATCGAGTACGGCTGCTTGGGCTACTCTGTCTTCTGTCTGTGGCTGAGTGACAGGCGGATGCAGGGCTGATCCTGGGCGGGTGCATGGGGTGCACTGTGCCCAGGCGCTGCGAGCTGAGGCAGATGGGGGGACAGCCCATACGGCTGTCCCCAGCCTGCTTTGGCTGCTGCACGAGGCTATTTTCTAGGTGGGGTCCAGCCAATTCAGAAGGGAAGGAAGGGGGGTGGGCGGAGGCAGAGAGGAGACTGGGCTCCATAATCTGCAGCCTGTAGCAATTTAAAAGAAAAAATGTCCCCAGTCAAGTAGACTCTCTCCACTTACGGAGTCCCAGCCTCTTTTATATTAATCCGCTGGGCAGACCGGAACTGTCATGCACTTGTCGCACAGGTGATTACTGCGCTGCGTCACCCAAAAGTAGAGAAATAGTCCACTTGACTGGGGAATTTTTTTTTATTTTTATTTTTTTAAATTGCTACAGCCTGCAGATCACGGCGCCCAGTCTTCTCTCTGCCTCTGCCCATACGCTTCCTTCTGGGGAATTCTCTGACTGGGATGGCTCACCAGCCCCAGCAGCCAGACCCCAGCAGCCAGGCCCCAGGACCAGCAGCCAGGCCATAGCAGCCCAGCCCCAGCAGCCAGACCCCAGGCTCCAGCGGCCAGACCCCAGGCTCCAGCGGCCAGACCCCAGGCTCCAGCGGCCAGACCCCTGGCTCCAGCGGCCAGAGCCCAGGCACCAGCGGCCAGAGCCCAGGCACCAGCGGCCAGAGCCCAGGCACCAGCGGCCAGAGCCCAGGACCAGCAGTCAGTCCCAGTACCCATTATTTAAAGTAAGTACAGTCTCCTAGGGCTGGGCCTGGGCATCAAAGAGCTGTTTATTTTTACTGTTGTTCAGTGACACTCTAATGTAGTCTCTCATGGGGCCTGGAGGGAACTCTATCAGAAACTCTCCAATGATCACAGAGAAGGCCTCTGTTAGATAGACCCACCTCCAGATCTCATTAGACTCTGTTGTAGTCTCCAATGGGGCCTGGTGGGGGCTCTTTCTAATATAGACTCTCAAATGTACACAGAGGACCTCTGTTAGATAGACCCCCCCCCCCCTCCACTATCCATAAGACCCCATTGTAGTCTCTGGTGGGGGCTTTAACAGACTCTAATGGACACCAAGAGGACCTCTGTTAGAGAGGCTGTATTCCATGGGCACTGGTAAGGCTGCATTTCATGGGCACTGGTATAGCTGCATTTAATTGGGGGAGTGGGGCGGTGCATGCTGGATATTTTGTTCACTTCTCTCTCGCCAAAAGAACATTCAGAAGTGGGAAAGGCTCACTGGGAAAAGCTTTTTTGATCCTCATGAGAACAAGTAGCTCTTAGATTTTGTGATAATGGAACAAAAAACCCACAATTACAAGAAGAATAAATGAAAGCAATACAGATGCAACTTGGTTGATTTCAGAACCTTCTTGCTGCTAGGCAACAAGAGTGCTTACAGAACCACTGTCCCACAATCTTTTGATGACAGGTCTCATATTCTATTTAAACCTTAAATTGCATTTGTTCTTGTTTTGCTGCAGGACCTTGTTTATCTGTGCCTTCCTGGCTACCATCATCATGTGCATTTGTGATGGAAGGTTTGAACTGTTTATAGAATATCATTGTCCATTAGCGGTTATTATTAGACACAGCTTCTGTAATCACTGTACAACACAGCTGAAATATCCTCCTCTTGCTGGCATAGTCAATAACCTTATCAATTATTCAAGTCATGCCCTTGATTCCTCTATAAATTGCCATTCTTTATCGTGAGGGTTACAAAAGATGATGTATAGTCTAAGGCAAGGTTTATATATCCAACCATAGGCTTACATTAAAAAATAATAAATAAAAACTCCTATTAATTTAAAGCACCATTTTTCAAATTTATGCGATGGGATATGTGCAATATTATGAGTACATTTTTTTTAATTTTTTTTTTTTTTTTTTTTAAAAGCGCCATTACTAAAAAGCAGCTCTAATCATGAGCACAAGAACTGTGATAAGGGTCCAAAGATGAGGGTAAGGGGCAGTGTGTTTGGGTGCCAGTGGTGGTTATCTTCCCTCTCTCACTCTTCAAATATACCCCATGAAGTATTCGGCCACTATTTATATCTGAAGACCGAATTTATTTTGAGCCCTGCACCTTTTTCTTTTTTTATGAATCCAGAATGATTGTAACATCATATCTTTTGGAGTAGTAGTTTGGATGAATAGACCTACATGGGATAGCTACATGAAAGCTGTCTTTGCCAACTTCTTCAGAAATGCCAGTTGTCTGACTGTCATGCTGAAAATCTTGGTTCAAGATGGTTCAACCTTGAGTAAGATTGTCTGCATTAAAAGCACTTTTCACAAAGTTAGGAAGGATTATAATTCTTGCATATTCTGACAGTTTTTGGAAACCTTTTATTCAAAACCAAACTTCAAATGCGTTAAAAAAAAAAAAAGAAAGAACTTTTGTATCTTTAATAAAACTTTATTTTTTTCTCAAATGAGCACCAACGCATTGTAAATATGACAGAAATAATGCACTTTCCTCTAATACTGAATAACTATGTACATTTACACGAAACATAAAAAGACAAACAATTACATTTATAAAACAAAAAAAATGACCTGATAAACTTAGAAGCCAAAAATAGGAATAAGACATTTTGTAAACACAAAAGCAATACACACAGGTATTTGATTCTTATTTCTTGTAAGATAAAATATGAATTTCTCTTACCTCACAAGTGAATTACGTTTGTAAAGAAGTTTAACAGGGAAGATAGATTCCACGTTAAGTTGCTACATGCATGAGCCTCACAAATCCCCTTTATAGTAAAGATTTCAGAAGACCTCACTTAACATAGAAACATTTTCACTTTCTCCCACTGCTTCCTCACTAATCTATTAACTGCAAACATTTGGCTTATGACTACCCTTGGCCAAATTATCATAAGCAGTACCCAATAGGCTGAATTCTATGTCAGTATAACCATGTACTATGTATCAACATGTATTACAGATAGGAAAATATAGATATCATTTAATTCTAACATCATTTCCAAATAAAATTAAACAGGTTGTTTTGGCTGGAATTAGGATTAACATATAACAATAAACCAGATGTTTTCTCCAGTGCTACAGGAATGAACTCCAAAGGGCCAATGCACCCAAACTCATATTGAATTTTTGGTAGATGCTAGCAGGATCAATCACTCACAGCTCCTTATTTCCAATGCCACAGCTATCAAAAGAGATCTAATGATATCCTATGAGGAAACCTGTATGTGGGAAATTTTAGAAGAGATAAAAAGCCAGTGGGTGATTCAACCAATCAGAGTCTACCTGAATAGGTTTGGGTGGAATGACCCTCTGGTTTATACTTGCTTAAATACATCAGGTTATGCTTTGTCCTGAAAACTCTGCCTCCTGATCAATATACAATATTTGCCATAGAGATTTTTACTTTAACATTCACTAGCAATAGGGTTTCCTTTGATCAGTGTCCTTGTGAGAAAATTTGCAAAACGTGCATTGATTGCCCGGTTAGGTTACCATTCTTCTATAACTAAACATACTAAGTTCTGTATGCACGAATATATATATATATAAAAAGGATCCCGTGTGGACAAATATGGGAGTTTACTTATCAATGTTTAGACTCTAGGGGCTGTTATCATGATTCTGGCTCCAGATAAGGATGACAGCCTCGGAGGCTGCACCCATAAGAAGTACTCAATGCTTACGCCTATATTTTTTTGTTTTCAAGGGTTCAATTTAAGCCTAAGTAGTGATGCATAATTGATCATATTAAACCCAGTTTCCCAGTCATACAAGAGTGCTTTCACTTTTACAATTTTAAATGCAAGGCTAATTTTAATACATAATGCAAAAAGTAACGGGTGTTGTAACTCGTACCAACCAATCAGAAATTGTCTTTGAATCATTTTATTACATTTAGCAATGAAAAGACAGTTTCTGCTAGCTGTTGTGCATACCAATTGTCTTTGTATCATGGTATTAAAAATTACCAAACAATGCTTTGCCCAATTCATAAAGCCATCTTTGTTTGACAAGGAAAACCATATGATGTACTCTTTGAGCATAACACAGTTATCATACTGACCATTTTAAGGGTAAGAGTATTGTAAAAAGCATGGTAGCCCATAGCACCTAACCAGCAATCATAAATCTCTGCTCTTATTGCTCTGAACTGTTGAGGCTGGGTTCACACTGCCATGCGGAGCAGCTCACAGCAGGGGTCCGGTGTGTCCCAGTTCACCGTTTCAGGTCTGATTTCGGTCCAAATTTTTGTCCGAATTCTGACCTCAAATGGACCAGAAGATGCACAGGACTCCTGTGCAATTCACTCAGCAGCCATCCCGAAGCTGTGTGAACCGGTTCCATTGAGAGCTGGTCACAGTCTCCTGACATGTGAATTGGATGCGGGGAAACCTGCATCCAATTCGCAAAAGTGTAAACACAGCCTGAAAGTTGAAATCTGATTGCTAAAAATGGATTACTAAAATTTGCACTTTTATTAAATAATGCTAGTTTTTGCTTTTATGACTACATATAAAGGGCTCAAACGAAAGAAAATTTAAACATAGAATGTGTAATCACTGTAGGTAAATAAGGATGATAAAAATCAATCTAGCTAAAATGCAATGTTTTGAGGGATGCTGACAGCAGGATTCTAATTTTATAACAGCACTATGCTTGTTGGGGGTAAATGCAAGCATTTCTCCTAGCTACCATTAAGAGCTAGGGTTTAAAGAAAACAAATTGTGCAAGGTATTTCTTTAATCTATCAACACACTATAATGTGTTAACTACACACTTATTCCAATTTGATGTGCTCCCTGCACTTACTGTGTGTGTAAAGTAGCAGCATTACAACATAGTAAATCACAACTCTCTAAAGCTTTGTCAATGTAAGCACAGATGTAACTTTGGTTAGGACACCCACAATTAAAATAAAGAATGAAACGCATAAGAAGTGTAAAATACCCAGGTTCCTCAAAAGTGAACCAGAAGGTGGAAAAAAAAAATGAAAAATGTGAAGACTTTTTTTTTCCTTTAAAAAAAAAAAACAGTTGGTAATGGAGGCAAGTCTGGATCTTTAGAATATTTGATGAAGGTTATATGCCTGTTCAATAAAAAGAAAAAGTTGCAAGCTTTCAATTGGGGCAACATGAGTAAATTGAATGGGAATTCCGGCTGCTATAGGAAATTCAGTTTTTCAAACTTGTTAAGTGTTAGACTTTTGTTTAATTTATTTATTTATGACAGTTGGTGTGATGTTGGTTCACGGAAGAACAAGATTCATGCCAATAACAGCTTATATTTCCATACATTGGTTATGCCCAGTAAGAAGCTATTGGCAAATACAGTCTTTCCTGCCATAAAGAGACTGAGCTCACTTCAACCTTCCATAGAGAGTGCACTAAAGGAATTACTGTTATTTATACATGCATAGCATCTCATGGGATGCTAGTGTTCATATCATGTTTAAATTCAGATATATTCACTGCAAACTCAAAATTTTATAGGTATGGAGGTTTCTCTTCATATGATAAAATATGGCTGTCACCACGGGAATTGGCAAAAAACACTGCTACCAAGTATACATTCCAACTGAGCACGTTTTTTCTTTTTTTTTTAGGCAATTATTATTAGGCACCATGAATTTTTAGTGGAGCAGGAAGGATGTGTCTGATATATGAATATCATTTGGCCCCGTTCTGCCAATCTCCTGTACTATAGTATATGCCATGCACTCAGAGCCTCCTCAACCTATGAAAACCCATTGGACCAATAGAACATTGGAGTAAATGTTTGGCATCCAAGTAAGGTGCAGAGGAAGTCAATGGACAACTGGAAAAGGAATGTATGCTATGAATCAGGGCAGAGGCAAATGGTACAGGAAGGTAAATCTGCCCCGTCCTTCCTCTGAACACAGGAGATCTCCAAGTTTTAAATGCTTTTCGTTCTGGTTTCTAAACCTATTAATGGTGTTATATACAAGCCTGGTTTCAAAATTGAAACTAAATAGTTGCATGCGATATCCTTAAAAAATAGTCCTGACATCAAAATTAAATCCGAGGCTCGGGACAAGAAGTTTTAAAATGCAGAGAATGACTGTCTTACAACTAGAGTCAGAACCTGTCCATCTCTTTATTAGTAAGAAGGCTTAACATGAGTTTGCCACCAAATATTTTTTTTGAATCAAGTGAGATAACTGCATAATTTACTAATGTAAAAAAAAAAAAAAAGAGAAAAAAAAAACAATCTAATGTAATAAACCAAGGATTTAGTCTTAATATATAATATTCTAGTTGTGCATGCTTACTTTAGAGATGTTTTTATTTGCCCCAAATTTAGCTTTACTTATTCTGCCAGGCTAACTTCAGCTTGAGCGTCAGATGTTACCTGAAATTTGACAGTTACTGCCCAGTCAAATATTTGACCTCAGTCTCCCAAACAATGTCAAATAGCTGAATTCCACAATTAAGAAGAATGTAAACAACCATGGAGCTCTGCTATTTAATATTGTTCCGTACACTCAGAAGCCATCTAACAGTTTCTATAAAATGACTGACCTGACAGCTTCCAATTCCTGACTCTCTAGCGGAAGAGTCAGACTCTGAATAAATAAAGTTAAACAAAAGGATATACACAAATCTTTTGAAAGTATAAATGCACAGACTATATTAATTTAAGGCAAAATATACAGATGGAGCATCGCCAATATTGGCCATATTCTACATGTCATTGCATTAGCAGATAGTCTATGGGTTTAGGAATCAATGATTATGAATGCAACAATAATCTGTAGTTTTGGTCATCTTACAGGAACATAGAAAAAATCAGGAAATTGCTGGGCCAGGAGCAGAACTCATAGTTTACTATGGGTGCTTTGTTTTGAGAACAGACTCTGGTTCTATTTGTAATTACTACTTGGTTTGCCTGTGTCTATCCTGGAGAAGGCATGTAGTGCAAAAACCCAAATGACAATGGCAGATAATGGTAACATCTAGTGGCTGTATGTAACACATATACCATACAATTTGGGATCACACTTTTACATTAGGGAATGGATGGTTAATTATAGCTCAGTTTTCTGCACATCCCCAGTACAGTTAGTAAATTGAAGGGGAAGGGGAAATGTGGGACTTTATATGAGATGCATACAATCATGCATCTCCATCCCAAAGTCTGTATTAAAAAAGGAAAAAAGTTGGGACTTTATATGAGGCATATAATAAAAACTAAATATAAATGAAGTTTATATTATTGAAGTCCCCTAATATGTTTTTGAATATATAGAAAACCAAAATTATTATTTTTTAATTACAATTACTTTTTGTGGGCTGATAAGGACTTCACAACACAACTGTAGTTGCTGTACATGCCAGCTGATCCCTGACAACAATTTGCGCAGACAAATTGTAGGGCTGAATGAAAAATAAAAAAAAACTGACAGCAATCTCCCCTGCCGTGCTATTGTGTTCTGACAGTGGGATGGCCCGTCCCGCCAGAACACTCCGGTCTGATTGGGAGCCGATCCGCAGACCTTTTTTTGGTCATGCGCCATTGACAGAAGCCAGCCAAATGGCCAGCTTCTGTCAGAGCCCAACATTCGGCCTGTGTGTACTAGTCTTAAGGCAGCCAACAGTGAAATTAGAGAGAGTCTGGGTCAGTTGCACCATGAAAATCTGTTACCAGTGAATGAAATGGACCGGTTTCAAGAGACGGGTTACTTAGAAACAAGAAATTTGCAGTCAGGTTGAGAAATATATCAATCCTGGGTTTAGACATTTTCTAAACCGATAGTCACCAGGTAACCTATTCAGGCTTATTGCTTTGCACAGTACAGTCGGTCTAAACCAGTTAAACCTGAACATATTTATAAAGGAGGGTAGAGCAGTAGTTTGCCTTAAGCTCCTCTTCAATTAAAAGGCCTGACATAAAAAAACACAATATAGATTTTTGATTTGCAAACTTTAGAGTAATGCATACACTCTAGATTTGGATGGATAGGAAAAATATTTAGTATTAAGTTTTTCATGTTGTTAGCATCTTTGCTTGTTATAGAGTTTAAGTGTCTTTTTTTCTCCTTACTACCATCAACACAATAGCTTCTTGTCAGAGGACCTACTTTGGAGGCGAGGATTTCACTATAAATCATGTTTGTTTATTTCATAGTTCATATGTATGCAGGTATTAAACCGCTTGCAGCAGGAAGACCTAGGTCAAGATACTACTAAAAAATATGTTGCCAAGTGTTTTTGTTTATTGGATCTGAAGTGTAAACCGCAAATTTAAAAAGGAACTTTTTTGTTAAACTGTTTCTATGCAAAAAAAAATTTCTCTTCTAAATGCGTTTAAACCTCAGAATGAATCATACATTTTAATTAATTGACAGAGCCCTTAAGTCACCTACTGTAAACCTAGTCTGTTTTGAATCACTCTGAGATATGTATAGAGTTGGTTTTATAGGCTATTGCAAGCACTTTCCTGGCAAGAACAGCTAATGCAGTGCACAGCAAATTCAACTTCTGCTTTTTTCCCCAAGTGGCCTTTAGGCCAAATGGAGCAAGCAGAAAAGGAGGTTTTCCAATGAAAGAGGTGCTCAGCACTGAATGACAGAATTAGGAAACAACTCATTCACTTCTTGCTTTCACAAGTCAAAATTTACAAATTGGTGTTTAGGTATACTTCAAATTTGTTGTCATTGCTCAAAAGGGACACTCTTTATGATAATTCAGGAAAAGAGAAAGCTTCTGAGAATTACATTCCAGTATTTCCAGATGCTGCTCCAACAAACCACTTTAGTATTCCCAGAAACATTAACATGAATTCTGTAAAACATCCAATTAAACCTAAACTGTGGGATTAATTTACCAACTGAATGTAATTGTGCAGAGAACAATTCAAAGATTTTTTCCTTGCTCCAATTACCCTCAGTTACATATGAATTATCTAACAGTCTAGAAAACTTAAGATACACGCAAGAACTGCCCACCCCAAGCAGATGTTAACATTCGTCTTCAACCCTGCACTGGAAAAATACCAACTTAAATATGATTGACAGTTTTAGGCAACACTCCTATCTTTACTTTTATTTTACACTTAACAGAATACTGTTAGGCATCGTTCACACAGCATTTGCATCACATTAATATGGTTTTCCAAATGCTGTGCAGAGCAAATGTCCGTTCTTTACATGAATAGCAAAAAGTCTAGTAACCTTAAGGGGGATTTACTAAAACTCGTACACTCAGAATCTGGTGCAGCTCTATGTGTTTGATCATTTTGATCTTGCTTGCAACATTTGGCAGTTATTGCAACTTGCAGCAGAGTTTGCCAAACATCTCCATTAAAGTCAATCACAATCTAATGCTTTTCAGGTGTTTGCCATGCATTTTGTGGAGCGGCAAGGATATCTCCTTGCCCCCCTAAAGCCTTTTGTAGAGCTTCAGAAGTCACTTTTTTCAATGCTTTTGAAATGCATCTAAAATGTGTCTGAAGCTCAAATGTTTTAGGTGTTTGTTTGTTGTTGATGCTTGTGTGGACATAGCTTTCAAGGGGTTTCCAGTTTGTGCAAAAAGCAAGTTGGTCAACTGAGCCATAGGCATCGTTGAAAGAATAAAGAGTGGAGAACAAGCTGATTTATGATCATTACCGTATTTTCCGCACTATAAGGCGCACCTAAAAGCCTTACATTTTCCTCCAAATCGGCCATGCGCCTTATAATCCAGTGCGCCTTATGTATGCACTGAGTTCCAAAATCTGTAAAAATGTTGTTGTGCGACTTTGGTAAGTGCTCCGCTTGGTTGACTGTCGGATCATTTCCCGCTGACACAGGGACATAATACGTACACTGGCAGCCATAAACCAATCAGAGGACATTACGTAATAAGTGCAGTACGTACGCCTTTTTTGTAGACCGTATGTTTTAGCATGCGCCTTATAATGCAATGCGCCTTATGTATGGGTTAAGTACAGAAATAGACCCGTAATTGAGACTGCGCCTTATAATCCGGTGCGCCTTATAGTGCGGAAAATACGGTAATTGTTTTCGCTTATAATTAAATGCTTAGAGTAGAGTAGAGTAGAATGCTTAAAGTTTAAATTTAAGCCCTTGGTAATGTTCTTGCTCTCAAGGAAGGTTACGGTTTTACATTTTATGCACTGAACAAAAATGCACATCATGACAATGTGGAAAAGATAGTCGTGTTTAAGTGGGAAATGTCAATGTGGCTTTACATTAAAACACAATGTTCTTCAAGCACTGAAATGTACACATGCTGCACAAGTGTATTTTTTCACTTTGCCGAGATGTGTTGTAAAGAATATGCTACAGAAAAAAAATATGCAATAATAGCACATTCTTATTATACAGTCTATTCCTGTTACATTGACAGGCAGTCATATAGCAAAATGAAAAATGCATCCTTTGGTTTTTCCTTTAAAACATAGTTCCAGCAAGAGCAACTGATATACAGATCACGGAATATGAAATAAAAGCTTAAAAGATCATAAGCTCAAAAGACTTTTTAGGGATCTGTTAGGGTTGACATTTCAGCAGCATGAAATGCAAGGATAATTTTAAAAACAAAAAAGGGAACAAGCTCCGTTTGTTGGGTGCACTTTGCTTTTAGCATAAAAAAAAATAAAAAAAAATCTAGTAAGTGAAAGAAATGAAAAAGTGAACAGAACACAATTATTACAGAAAAAGCCACCCGTGTTTCTGTGAAAATAAAAGACAAATAAAATACCTCAGTTCACTCTTCTACAACTCAAAGGTTATTTTTAAATTAAGTAGACCAAGTGAACCAACGTAAAACTAAAGAAAAAAAAAGAAAAAAAAAAAGAAGAGCTTCTTTCCATTCTTTATGGTTGTTTTAATGTCACAGACCACAAATAACAAACCCATTGATGGCTACTGGAACATTTTGTTGAGTACTGCAATCAAAACCTGGGAAGCTTTTAACTGTAATAGCAAATGTTGAACAAAATCGACTTATTTTAAAAGCAAGAAAGGGTTTCCCAATTATCTCACAAAGTAAATCAATTTAGCACTGTTATTCATATTCTGGTATCAGAACTTTTGCAGTTCTCATAATTGGCTCTCGTTTTTATGCTTGTATTTTACATTAGTTTGACTGAAGCATCTCAACATATGCCCTTCTGCACCGATTTCACAAAAGAAAACAACAGCCACCACTATACTCTTTAAAAAAAAAAAAAAAAAAAACTTAACAAAATAGGTGTTACATGTCCAATATGGACATTAAAATGCCTGGGACACTTGACTGGTTTGAATCAGTGGTGCCAGGGCAGACATAAGAAATGTGCACCTTGACTGTATTAAACATTATAAGTCCTGTAAATTATCACAATTTTGTCAGGGAATATTGGTGCAATATGAAATCATAGTTTTTCTGAAAAAAAGTAATCATCCTTTCAGTAAGGCCCCCTTTGCACTTGTGCGACTTTGAACATCAGAGTCACATGAAAAGTCATACCCCATGATTCCCAATGATAACCATTCATATCTGTGTGTCTTCAAGTCGCACCGCCTTCAAAGTAGTCCCTGTACTACTTTGGTCCGACTTTGATGCGAGTTGAGGTCCATAGACCTCAAATTTACCCAGGCATTCTCTAACATCGCGTCGAAATTGCGCGACTATCAAGTTGCGGCAGTGTAAAAGGGGCCTAAACCAATGATGGTCCTATAATCGGGACCGTACAAATTTAGAGTATCAGCTGATTTGGAAGAAAAAGAATTACCAAGTACCACTATATGGCTAAAGATTTCATGAAACAATCTTCTAATCTGGGTATTTTTGGTTTCTTCAAGGTATAAATTATGAACCCAGTTTGTCTAGGGTAATCACGCACATTATCCAAAAGTAACAGTGAGGTATTTTCCTCTTGTAAGAAACATGTTTCATAACTTAAATTTTAGGACATCATCATCATCTTCATCGTCGTATGTCCCTCCCACCATGTAATGACAAAACCTCCCCTCTGTTCTACAGGACGACCCCCGTATGCCACTTCTTTTACATTGTGTTATGCACAGCTTTAAATCAACTCTAATAGTTAAAGAACTGGCTGGGCTATGAGGCTCCTGATGCTTTTCTTTAGCCAACTCTACAAAAGAGCACGAGGCCGAGGGCAACTCACAAAAGTAATACAAAGCAAAGAGACAGAGTGTCAGAAGTTTAGAGGCCATTCACCAAGAATGATGGATTAAGGGTGAGAGGATGCTCCATGCGGCACAGCCTCTGAATCATATGAAACCAAGCACTCAGTTACTCGCTCATTCTAAGGATAACACGTTCGGCTGGATGTTTTTTTTTTAGGCTTCTGTGCATCTCTTCAGTCCCAGCCGTTATCCTTGATCATGTGAGCTAATTCAATGATGTATTTGCCTTCTTTATACTTTTGGCTGCTTTCAAAGGCATGTTCCTATGGAGAACAAAGAGAAGTCACCTAAAAATTCTGAGCATTAAGCATGTGAACATTGTACATTACATTGAACATTGCATTGCCATCTGTATAAATGGCTTATAAAAATGAATGTCGAAACCTGGGTTCACACTAAAGAACGCAGCGGCTCACAGCAGGAGTCTGGTGTATCTCCATTCACTGAATCAGATTTCAGCCTAAAACGGACCAAAAGACGCACAGGGCACCTGTGCAGTTTGCACCGGAGCCGCTGTGGACATGTGTGAACCAGCTTCACTATCTCCAGATATGCGTATTGGATGCGGGGAAACCCGCAATAGTTTGAACCCAGCCTTAAGGGGAACTAAAGTATTTTTTAATACAAATAAACTCACTCTGCAAGGAAAAGAATAGTGCCATTATGCATACTAAGGCCAGGTTCAAACTTATGAGGAATTGGATGTGGGTTTCTCCGCATCCAATTCACAAGACAGGAGAGTGTGCCCGGCTCTCAATGGAGACGGGTTACACGCCCCTGGGGTGGGTGGCCACGGCCCACATTGGAAAAGGGCCCTGTGTGTCTTTGGCTCTGAATCAGGTACGAATTCAGGCAAAAATTCAGACCCAATTCGCACCCAAAATTGGTGTACATGGACACGCTGGACCCCTGCTGTAAGCCACGGCTGCAGCAAGTGTGAACCTAGCCTTAAAGTGTTATTAAATCCACATCATAAAATCAGTCTGTATATGTAGTAAAGCATGCTACTTATACTCACTGTGGAACCTAAGGGGTTATCCTCAGTATTGATCCTGTCTTCTCTGATCCTCCCTTTCTTCCACAGTCCCCAGTCCATCTCCTAATAGCACAGGAGGCACACGGGGCACTCTGCACATGCTCAGTTTAATGCGTATTGCTAGAGATTTCTTTTTTCCTTTTTTCTGGGAGGGTGCATGTGATCGGCACAGGGCCAAATCTGCACTGTCCAGACAGATGGTCAGGAGTCATGCAGCCTCAAAAGACAGAGGAGAATGAAAACTCCTCCTATAAGCTTTAACCAGTGCTCAGTTGTACACTGATAGAAGTCACAAGACTGCTATATACTGCTGATGAGAAAAGGTATTCAACAGTTTATATTTACTAAAATAATTGCATTTCCATGTTCTGTGGGAGACCATATGTAGTGAATACAGGGTCCTGGGTATAGTAACACTTTAAAATATGTGTACCTATTGCATCATCCATATTATCAGTACGCCATCTTTCCTAGTCTGTTCATCAGCATTAGTGGGCGGTAATGAAGAGGTGTTGCCATCAGAGGAATGTAATGTTATCAATCCTTCGTAGTAAGTCTATTTGATGTCTCACCTGCCTTTCACTGAAGCTAATAAACTCATAAGTTCTTACTCAATTAGCTTCCCCAGCCTCTCCCTTCTCCCCACTACTCAGCCACACCAGCCATGTCAAGAGGGCCCATATTACCAGGGGGTACAGCCATCCCATTACCTCCACCTGACAGCTGGTTTGTCAGATTTCGCCCTGGTTCACATTGGTGCTACTTGAAGTAGCGCAATTTCAAAGTAGCAAGGTTAGCGCAATTTCAGGTGCTACTTGATAGACATCTGTGTGGCTTCATACCAGTGGCGGTCCGCCCATTGAGGGTGCACGGGCACCGTCCCCTCTCTCCTGCCATCCCCTCTGTGCACTATGGATAGATTCATGCATTGCAGCATTTGATGGGCACACTGGCAGCGTTTAATTGGCACAGTGGCTGCATTTGATTTTTTTTCCCCAGAATTTTACAGTTTGTTTGCGCCCCCACGAAAATTTTGAGCACCAGCCGCCACCGCTTAATACACAGATGTCTATTGAAGTCGCTCCTGAAATCGTCAAAAGTAGATCAGGAATTACTTTTGCAAATCGGGGCGGCGCCGCAAAAATCGTTGTTGCAGCGATTGGAACAGTGGCATTGCCGTCAATAGGCTGTGAATTGTCATGCAATTTGATCTTTCAATGTGAACCTAGGCTTCCACGCATTTCTGCCTGCTTTGTATAAACCCCCCCCTGCTTCCAGCATATGACATAAATCGGTGGCAGCAAAAGGGTTAAAGGCTAAGTTTACCTTTATATAAATAAATAAATGCACATTATTGCAGGTAAAAAAAAAGGGGGCATCTTTTGTTTTTCTTTACACTTCATCCTGTAATCAGAAGATTGTGGGTGCAATGCCTGGATCCCGCAAACTCGCAGTACACTGTCTGCACGTACCTCTGATATGGATACGGGCAGACAGTTAGTGAATGGCAGGAAGAATCAATGGACTATGAGAACACTCACCAGCGCCCTCGCAGTTTGAGAACTACAAGCAGTCAAATGCAGAGGCCAATGGTACTTTTATTTCATTCATTGGCCTTGCTGTTTTTATATTCTAACAGCGGGTGCAGGGAGAGGATCCCCCGCCTGCTGGTACAGGAGGGAGGGGTGGCGGGAGGAGAGAGGGCAGGAGCTGGAACATGTTACATACACCCTAAATATGGGTGGAACAAGTAACACATTCCAAAGGTGAGCTTATCGTGTAAACGTGGGTCAAAGTTTTTGTAGATGCCTGGGAGTTTAAATTTGAGCCAACTAGACTACATGGTATAAAAACTGTTCTTACTTCTTAAGAATATACATTCATTTCATAAGTGTTCACAATTGTTATTCTTTGTTGGAAATGTCAGGCAAAACTAAAAAGGTATTAGCCACCAACTTATGATCCCTGACATTTTTACATTAAATGTTAATTTAGCATAGTCACCACACTTTTAAAGACAGCTTTAACAGAAGTACAACACAATCATAGACAACCTAGTGAACAAACATGTAACTAATACAAGCCTACTTACATATTTCCAGCCCAATGTAGTTTTGCAATTTTCACAGTAGATGTCTGCTACCGCATGAAGTCCTGTAAGTAACACACGCTCTTCTGCAGGCCCACAACCAACGTTAACACTATTTTAGAAGAGAAAATTCTAATCTATAAAACACAGTTGAGGTATACTATGTTTTCACAATGGAACATTTCTGAGAAAGATATAAACAGTGCACAGAGATGCCTCTTTTAGATATACATTATTTATGGGCTGGTATGCACAGTAGTCCACAGCCACCACCAATTTACTTGTCATTATTTTAGAGCACTCAAAAAACAAAAAGCACAAGATTGGTGGAGCCCCTGTGTAATCAGATGCTAAACACCCCCACTGAACAAAAGATTGTAGTCACTGGCCTATTCATGTTCAGTACTGCCAGCATCTAGCCCTATATTCTAATTGGTCTGAGCCAATAACACATAGCAGTAGTAGACTCAGGTAAAGATCATTGAACTTCTTCAGTTACATAAGTAATATGTAAGGATAGCTGTGATCTACCGCCCCCCTGGTCCAGTATCATCCTTTCTCGAATGACTTCTCTGCCTGGCTACCCTACTTTCTCTCTTCTGAAATCCCCATAATCATTCTTGGGGACTTCAACATCACTACTAATACTAACATTCCTGCAACTTCCAAACTTCTCAGTCTAACCTCCTCCTTTGACCTGAAGCAATGGATACATGCTCCTACTCACTCTGAAGGCAACACCCTTGACCTGGTATTTTCCCACCTATGCACTCCATGCAACCTCTCCAACTATCCTTACCCTCTCTCTGATCACTACCTAATTAACTTCACTCTCTCCCTCTCCTCCGCCTCCTCTCCCTCCAAATGCCTAATGCGGCGTACACACGATCGGAATTTCCGATGGAAACAGTCCGATGGGAGCTTTTCATCGGATTTTCCGACCGTGTGTATGCCCAACAGTCTTTTTCTGTCGGAATTTCCGACGGACTTGGAATTGAGAACCTGTTCTCAATTTTTCCGACGGAAAACCTTTCTATCGGATTTTCCGATCGTGTGTATGCAATTCCGACACGCAAAATTCTGACGCATGCTCGGAAACAATTCGACGCATGCTCGGAAGCATTAAACTTCCCTTTTATAGTGCTGTCGAACGTGTTTCATGCCGCTGTGTTATTGACCGTCGGAATTTGGTGTGATCGTGTGTAGGCAACACAGCTTGAGCGGAATTCCGTCGGAAAAACCGACACTTTTTTTTCCGACGAGAATTCCGATTGTGTGTACGCGGCATAACGGTTACCCGTAGAAACCTTCGCCATCGCAACCCTTCTCTTCTCTACTCCACTACTGACCACCTCTATGACAAAATCGCACCTCTGTCCTGCACCAGCCTAGCCACTTCCGTCTACAACACTTCACTTCTAGCCTCACTGGACACACTGGCCCCCCTCTCTACACACAGAATCAGGCCCCGCCCCTTCAACCCTGGCAAACAGATCACACTAGAAGTCTGAAAAAACACAGCCGTGCTCTCAAGCGCCTGTGGTGTAAGACTAAGTCCCAGAAAGATTTCAGTCAGTATAAATCTGCCCTCCAAAAATACAATTCCAGCCTCCTCACTGCCAAGCAGACCTATTTCATCACTCTCATTAAAAACTTATTATCCTGTCCCCGTCAACTCTTCTCTACCTTCAACTCTCTACTTCGCCCTCCACTGCCTCCACCCACCAACTCACTCACTGCTCAGGAGATCGCCAATCACTTCAAACAAAAGATTGATACAATTCGCGAGGAGATCTCTACTGTTCAGACACTCTTCATGCCTTACACCTCATGTCCACAGGTACAATCATTACTTCCCTCTTTCAACCGCACCACTGTAGAAGAGGTTGCTAAATTACTTGCAAACGTCCATCTTACCACCTGCCCTCTGGATCCTGTTCCCTCACAAATGCTACAGTCACCTTCTAGCTCTATTCTACACTCTCTAACCCACATCTTCAATCTCTCCCTCTCTTCTAGCATCTTCCCCAATTCCTTAAAACATGCACTTGTCCGCCCCATACTTAAAAAGCCCTCACTGGACCCATCCAATCTTAACAACCTACACCCCATCTCGTTGCTCCCCTTTTTATCCAAACTCCTTGAATGCCTAGTCTACAACCGACTGATCGTCCACCTCACTGATAATGGCCTTCTTGATCCCCTTCAGTCTGGATTTCGTCCTCAACGTTCCACAGAAACTGCTCTCCTAAAATTAACAAACTATCTACTAATGGCCAAAACCAAGGGACTCTATTCTGTACTCCTACTTCTGGATCTCTCTGCTGCCTTCTATACGGTTAACCACCCCCTCCTCCTCAAAAAAACTTCATGCCTTTGGTCTGAGTGACTGTACCCTTCGCTGGTTTTCTACCTACTTATTTAACCGCACCTTCAGCATTACCTACAATTCCACTGCCTCCTCTCCTCTACCTTTCTCTGTTGGGGTCCCCCAAGGTTCTGTTCTTGGACATCTCCTATTTTCAATCTACACCTCCTGAGACTCATGCCGCATACACACGATCGGACTTTCCGGCGGACCAGAAAAATCTATTTCTCTACCCCTCAACTCACTCCTTCAGTCTCCTCACGTATCACTATTTTACTATCGGATATATCAGTCTGGATGTCACACCACTTCCTCAAACTTAATCTATCCAAAACCGAGCTTATAATTTTTCCTCCCCCACGTGCCTCTTCCCCTGATCTCTCGGTCAAAATTGATGGCACAACTATCAGCCCATCCCCACATGCCAAGGTACTAGGAGTAGCCCTGGACTCTGAACTCTCCTTTAAGCCCCATGTCCAATCACTGTCCAAATCTTGCCGCCTCAACCTCCGAAACATCTCCAAAATACACTCCTTTCTAACCAATGATGCAACAAGGCTCTTGATTAACTCCCTGGTCATCTCCCGCCTCGATTACTGCAACTCCCTCCTCATTGGCCTACCTCTGCATACTCTAACCCCCCTTCAGTCCATCATGAATGCTGCTGCCAGACTTATCCACCTTACCAACCGCTCTGTCTCTGCTACTCCTCTCTGTCAATCCCTCCACTGGCTTCCGCTCACCCAACAAATTAAATTTAAAATACTAACCACCACCTACAAAGCAATCCACAAGTCTGCCCCCAGCTACATCACTGACCTAGTCTCAAAATACCAACCTAATCGTTCTCTTCGTTCTTCTCAAGACCTCCTGCTCTCTAGCTCTCTCATCACTTCCTCCCATGCTCGTCTCCAGGACTTTTCCAGAGCCTCTCCAAGCCTATGGAACTCCTTACCCCAAACAGTTTGTCTATCTCCTACTCTATTAGCTTTTAGACGATCCCTGAAAACTCTCCTCTTCAAGGAAGCCTATCCTACCCACACCTAACAACTGTATTTTCATTTTTTCCATCTGATCATCCCCCACAGTTATTACCTTTTGTTTACACTTGACCTTCCCTTCTAGATTGTAAGCTTTAGCGAGCAGGGCCCTCTGATCCCTCCTGTTTTGAATTGTATTGTAATTGTACTGTCTCCCCTGATGTTGTAAAGCGCTGCGCAAACTGCTGGCGCTATATAAATCCTGTATAATAATAATAATGTTATTTTAGCTAAAGGAGATGCAATCCAGCCATCCTTACTACCACCTGCTACCACTAAAGCACTGGGTACAAGCTTCTACGCACTCTGATGGCAACACCCTCGACCCTGTATTCTCCTAACTATGCACTCCTTGCAACTTCTCCAACAATCCTTTCCTCTCTCTGATCGCCACCTTATAAGTGTCAGGAACGGTGCTATTACTTGGATCGCCTGCTGGTGTCACTGTTTCCTTTGGCATCAAAGGGTGCAGTTCTGGTGGCCACCAGCAGGGGTCTCCCAGCCGATGGACATTGTCAGGAATGGTGTTATTACCTGGATCGCCTGGTGGTGTCACTACTTCCTTCGACACCAAAGGGTGCAGTTCTGGTGGCCACCAGCGGGGGTCTCCCAGCAGATGGACATGCCAGCAATCTAGCTGCACCTGTTGTGGAACTGCTGAGACTATATAAGCCTGTCCCTCACTGAAGCTCAGTGCTTCAGTATTCCTTTCTGTAGCCTTGTCTTGCCTGTTCTGAAACCTGATCCTGGACCTGAAACCTGTACCTGTACCTGACCCCTTATCTGCTTCCTGCCCTGTCCTGGATGTTGTCCCCCTTACCTGGTTCCTGAGACCCGTCCCCTGATTCCTGCCTTGATGTTCCCTTGCTTCCTGTTTCCCCCCTTGTCTCTCCTCCCTGCCTTGTATATACATGTATATATATATGTTCCATTGCCTTGAGTGTATTGTTAGTTAGTTAGTTAGATTAGGGTTTGGGGGTTTGCTGTGTTATTTGTGTTCTTGCTTGTTTGTGTTTGCTGTGTTCACGTGTGTCTTTATTATTAATAAATATTTATCTTATCACTACCTTTGGAGCCTGATTCCTTTAGTGCAGCCCATCGATCTGTTCACTTGTGTTGGATGCCTGCGTTCAGGCTCCATTCCTAACAATAAGTTTCACGCTCTCCCTGTCTTCTACCACCTCTTCCTCCAAACACCTATCAATTACCCATAGAAACCTTTGCCACTTCAACCCAGGTCTTCTCTATTCTGCTACTAACCACCTCCATGACAAAATCTCCCCACTGTCTTGCCCCAATCTAGCCACTTCTGTCTATAATAGATACCTGTCCTCTGCCCTGGACGAGCTCACCCCCCTCACTACACACAGAATCAGGCGACCCCTACAACCCTGGCAAATGGATGACACCAAAAGTCTCAAAAAACCTAGCTGCACTCTTAAAGCGTCTGTGGCGTAAGACTTATGCCGCGTACACACGATCAGACTTTCCGATAGACTTTGCAGCTGAGGTCCGCCGGACTTTCAAGCGAACGGACTTGGCCACACACGATCACTCCAATAGTCCGGCGGTTTCGAACGCGGTGACATAGAAAAAGGAAGTTCGTAGCCAATAGCTGCCCTAGCGTCGGTTTTAGTCCGTCGGACTACCACACAGACGACCGGATTTTTCGACCAGACTCGAGTCCGGCAGACAAATTTGAAGCCATGCTTATTTCTAGGTCCGCCGGACTTTTGGGAAAAAAAAGTCCGCTAGAGCCCACACACGATCGAATTGTCCAACGGACTCTGTAAATTTGCGTCCGCCGGAAAGTCCGATCGTGTGTATGCGGCATGAGTCTCAGAAAGACTTCAACCAATATAAATCTGCCCTCCAAAAATACAGTTCTTGCCTCCACACTGCACAGCAGACCTATTTTATCACTCTGACACCTACTCATCCAGTCTCTGTCAACTCTTCTCTACCTTTAACTCTCTACTATGTCCTCCACTGCCTCCACCCACCAACTCACTCACTGCCCAGAAGATCGACACTCACTTGAAAAATAAGATTGATTACATTTGCGATTAAATCTCCACTCTACAGACACCCCCACCACTTAACACCCCATGTCCACAGGTACAATCAACACTTCCCTTATTCAACTCTGCTACTATAGACAAGGTTGCTAAACTTCTTTCTAATGCCCACCTAACCACCTGTCCCCTGGACACTGTTAACTCTCAAATACTGCGGTCACCCTCTGACTCTATCCTACACTCTCAAAACCACATCATCTATCTCTCCCTCTCTTCTGGCATCTTCCCCAACTCTAAAACATGCACTAGTCCCCCCCATACTTAAATAGCCTTCCTTGGACCCCACCAATCTTAACAACCTATGCCCCATCTCTTTGCTCCCCTTCTCCTCCAAATTCCTTAAACGCCTGATCTACAACCTACTAAGTGACCACCTCATTGAGAATAACCTTCTAGATCCCCTAGTCTGGATTTCACCCTAAACACTCCACAGAAATTGCTCTTTTAAAACTCACAAATCATTTGTTAAAAAAACAAAACAAAAAAACTCACAAATGATTTACTAACAGCAAAATCCAATAGACACTATTTTGTACTCCTACTTCTGGACCTTTGATACAGTTGACCACCCCCTCCCCCTCAAAAAAACATCACTCCTTTGGTCTCTGTGACTGTTCTTCATTGGCTCTCATCCTACTTATCACCTTCAGTGCCACGTACAATTCTACTTCCTCCTCTCCATCGGGGTCTCCCAAGGTTCTGTTCTTGGACCTTTCCTATTCTCAAGCTACACCTCCTCCCTGGGTCAGCTGATAGCTTCCCATGGCTTTCAATATAATTTCTGTGGCAAACACACTCAAATCCATCTCTCTACCCCATCAGCTCACAACATCAGTGTCCTCAGGCATTACTAATTTACTGACCGACATATCAGTCTGGATGTCACACCACACCACTTCCTCAAACTCAACCTTTCCAAAACCAAGCTCATAATATTTCCTCCTCCACGTGCCCCTTCCCGTGACTTCTCTGTCAAGATCAATGGCACAACCATTAACCCTTTCCCACATGCCAGGGTGCTAGGTGTAGCCCTGGACTCTAAACTCTCCTTTCCACCCCACATCCAATCCCTTTCCAAAGCTTTCCACCTCAACCCCCACAACATCTCCATAATACACCCCTGCCTAACCAATGACGCCACAAAGCTCCTAATCCAATCACTGGTTATTTCTCGCTTCAACTACTGCAACTCCCTCTTCATTGGCTTACCTTTACATAGGCTATCCCCTATTCAGTCCATCACGAATGCTGCTGCCAGATTCGTCCACCTAACCACTCAGCATCTGCTAATCTCTCCATTGGCTGCCACTCACCCAACAAATTAAATAAAAAGAAATACTAACAATAACTTACAAAGCCATCCACAACTTGCCCCCAGCTACATCACTAAGCTAGTCTCAAAATACCAACCAAATCTTTCTTTGTTCCTCCCAAGACCCCCTGCTCTCTAGTTCCCTTGTCACCTCCAGGACTTCTCCCAGGCTTCTACCATACTTTGGAATTCCCTACCCCAATCTGTTCGACAATCACCTACTCTATCCACTTTTAGGCTGCTTTCACAAGAGCCCTAAAAGAGCCGCTCAATGCACTCCAATGTGAAAGCCCTAAAGGGCTGTGCTTGCAGGATGGTCAAAAAAGTCCTGCAAGCCATATCTTTGGAGCGCTGTAAGAGCGGTGTATTAACCATAGAAATGGGGCAGCATTGCAAACCCGCCTGCAAAGCATTGCAAACCCTTTTTCGGCCGCTAGCGGGGGTTAAAACTGCCCCACTAGTGGCCGAATAGCACCGCTAAAACGACGGTAAAGTGCCGCTAAATATAGCGTCGCTTTACGGCCAGCGCGCTCAACGTCCCAGTGTGAAAGTAGCCTTAGCCTATTCCTGAATATTTTTTTTCTTTAGAGAAGCCCTTCTTGCCTCCACCTAACAACTGTACTATTTTTTTGTCCATCAGCTCATCCCACACGGTTATTTCCTTTTGTATTACTTGACCCTCCCTTTTAGATTGTAAGCTCTATCGAACAGGGCCTTCTAAATCCTCCTGTATTGAATTGTATTGTAACTGTACTATCTGCCCTCACATTGTAAAGCATATTATTCAAAATAAAAGGTTTTTAATTAAATGAAACAAAAGGTTGTTGTTCTCTCAAAGCGTGAATTCCTGGGCCAAAACCCAAATCAGATGTTCCATAATTCTGGGCCAGCTTGTAAATATATAGGTAGCACCAACCCTTGCATACCAGTTGTCTCCTATTAGTCTTGCACATGTAGAATTTGAACCTGCTCTTCTAAAAATAAATATAAAATCTAAAGCCGAAAGCTTTTTCTCCCATTTTGTATAACGTAGGGTCACAACATACACTTTAATTTTAGAACATTTTATTTTTTGCAATACAGTATACTCTTACTTGATAAATCTTCTTTCATGTTGTAAGTGCTGCCTATCTGTTGGCCATCTCATTCAACAACTTCCTGCATTCCCTGCATGCTTTGCGGCTTCTCCTCTGCTCATTTCTTTGGTTTACTTTCGACTTCTAAGGACTACATATCCCATGGTAACTTGCTGCCTGCAAGCAGTGATGATGTGATGTGTTTCGTGTACTGACTGTGCCTCCTGAAACTCCTGCTCTTCAGCACTTCTGTAGCTCAGACAACAGGCTCTGTGAAATGTGTGGCACAGCAGTACATATTCACAGGGCATAGTGAATATGTGTCACTGCATTAAAGGAAGTAAATGTGTGGGATTCTTCAAAAAGTAGGTATTCAACTTCAAGATCATTCAGAATACTAAGAGTAGGCTAGAAATAATTTTAAACTCAAATGTGTAAATAAATATCTGATTTAAAATTTTGACCATCACACACACACACACACTTTAAAAACCATGTCCATTTTGTGCCATATTAGGGGGATTTCCCTTTACTTTCTGTCCTGCAGACAAAACGGTAAGGGCTTTGTATTTATTCAATTCATGGTATAAAATCTTTATTTACCAAACAAACATTACTTTATCATGCTCTGTTGGGAAAACATGGCAAGCTTTCTGATAAGAAAGCCAAGCACTGCATTCATGTGTTTTTGCAAACAAAGTGTTTGTAAAGCCATTTTTTTAGTTTTGGATAAAGTTTGGAATTTTGAAAGTCCGTCAGGTTTTTTTTGCCAACAAAGTCCCATTAAGGGGATTTCCCTTGACTTCTTGTCAAGTTGACACATTAGGAAGTGGAAGAAAATCTCTGCAAAGTGAGGTGTCGCCAGTTGTCACTGGAACTTCACCCCATGTGAAGATTTTCTCTCTATTCCTGTTCGGGTGGATTACTCTCAACAGAAGAAGTGACACAGACAGCAATAAAAACCTAACAGAGGTTTTTTAGACTTCCCTAGTCTATCCAAAATATCTATCACTAGTTAAGCGGCTGCCATCTTTGCTAAATGGTGTGCCCCTTCTCTGACTGATTCTGGTCTGTTAGCATATAAGCTGTTTTTTGAGACAACGAGGCCTTGTTCTTGCTCAGAGGTCCACCTGCTTGATGCAGGTGGTACATATTAATCTATCATATTACTGGATTTAAAAATGTAGATGTAATACAAATATTTAAACGTTTTATTCAACAAAACTATACTGTATAACACATTCAAGATGTCCCTTAAGCAACTAAAGAGATAAAAGCTAAATTATAACTAAACGCCTAGATGTGCGCAAATTGTCTACATTTTCCTTCAATAAAATAACTGTTCCTCTGAAACCCAAAGGGCACATTTGTTTTATGCAAAGTGTGCAGAGTTGGCTTATTCCTCTGGGTGTCTCCGTTCTCTTATGCATACGCTATGAAAAGCGATAACAATATGTTTTCAGGTTAAAAATAAACACAATGGTGCCTTAGAGCAAGCGGCTGCAATTTATGGAGGAATATTTTCTTTCTAGTGATATAGCTTCATAATGCTGTAAGCTTACTGTTCAAATAACATAACCTACAAATGCATGCAGATAAAATAGAACGTGGAATTTCTCCTTTCTACCGTATAGCTTTAGAAAATGATATTTATTACAGCAGAAATATAAAAAACAGATAGGACTCGCACTAGTGCTCACAGACTATCAGATATTCTTTGAGCAGTAATAGAAAAAGCTTGTCTTAGAAGTAATACTCACACAGAATTGAATAGATAAGCTCGACCTTGACTCCCTTGAAATGACTGCAAATCAAAAGAAAGAAAAACAGTTAATGAAAAAATAAAAATAAACTGTTTAGTGTATTTCTAAAGAAGGAAATTAACCATTTTTTACCAAGCACAGCCAAGACCATATTTGAAGAAAACTTTAAAAAATAACTTATCCCCCCCATCCAGCGTCTTCCTGTAGGCACCAATGATGTCACTGGGCCGAACTGCTTGAGAAATCAAATCTTGCAACAAGATGCTTAAGCACCGTGCAGGAGCTCATTTTTGCGAAGTTTTGAATGCTCAGTTTTTCCGGAAACCCACAAGGTGGCCCAATGGCGTCACCATCACCTAGGCAGTCATGCCAGAAGCAAGGGTATAAGGCAAGTATTTTTTTTTTACATTTTTGTTCAACTGCTATACTCTTTGATATATTTCACAAAGTGTTTCTTATTCAGAAGGGCTGCAATATTAGTGGACCTTACATTTTCATTTAAGGTCTGTCTGCTTTAATATCAGGTTATACATCCTGCAGAATTACCTGTATTAGGGTTTTACAAAATGAATCTCTGAAACCTGTGTTGATTTACAATCAGTAGCATCTAGACATGGTAACTATAGGGCCTGCACTGTTTAGTGTTTTATCAAGTACAGACAACTTTATTGCAGGAAGGTATACTTGCACTATTGTAGACAGAAACCAGATATTGCAAGTACCTTTTCTTTTACAAGTACTTGTATTGAAGGACAGATAAGTGGAACATTTCATGAAAAAAAGGACTACAGGGGCTCCCCGAGTTACGAACCTCCAACTTGCGAATGACTCCTACTTACGAACGGCGGCGGCACATCGGAAAACGATGTTTGCGCATGCGCGGCTACTTGACAGAACATCGGAAAACATCGCCTCTGCCGTTTTGCGCATGCGCTTCCGACTTACGAACAAATCCGGCTTAAGAACAAACCGGCAGTCCCTAACCAGTTCGCAGCTCGGGGACCCCCTGTACATTGACACTTAAGTGCACAATAGATCTCAGGTCTACCTGAGTTTTGGTGTTGTTGGAACGTCTTTATCCAATAAAGAGCGCGCTCTATTGGACAGTCCAAAAATGACATGTCAGGGTGTGCAATTACCACAGGAGATAAAAGACACTGCTGGGCTGGTCACTAATGAAAGCACTTTATTAAAATGCTCTGAATAAAGCAGGTATGTTGCAATAATGCCCAACTCCGCTACTCATTATGCCCATAAGGTGTCACTAGAGTATGCAGTCTTTCATTCCCTACATCTGAAGGCTATACCATGCCTCTCTAGCAGTGTCGCTCAATAAATACATTACACTTACTTTAAAATATATATATATAAATAATATAATATATATATATATATATATATATATATATATATATATATATATATATATATATATATATATATATATATATATATATATATATATATATATATATATATATATATATATATATATATATGTGTGTGTAGCAGTTTATTATGGTAAATTGTATTCAATAAAACTGTCCTCTATCATTTTTCCTTCAACAAAAACTAAAGCACACAAGGCAACTTCTGAGCCCTGGTAGCCAAATGTTAGACAACGAAAACCACCTGCTGAAAGGACAGTGGATTACTTTTTTTTGCTCTCATACAACAATATGTTTTGTAAATGCACACAGAATGTGTTGAATTCTGTTATGTTAAAACATTTTTTATTGTTGCCTTTTAAGCTGTCAACAACATCATATTCACTTCTTTTTCTCCCCTCTGTCCATATAACTCACTTTATCACCAACCTGCTATATGTTTCTCCAACCCACCAGCTGTAGGTCTTTCTCTATGTGGCCATATTATATATTTGCCATAATGAAGGATCAATGAGAGCAGATTCACATGGCTCAATATATAAATCACTATGGCAAATACAAATACAATATAGGTTAGTAAAAAACACAAAATTATTTCAATTGCATAGTGCACCCAAACCTGGAGCTTTCCTACGTGTGTCCATTTGCCCCATATTGGCACTATATCCAATTATGTATGCTATAAGCAAGTTATTAATGAGCATTTTGAAGAGATGGATTACTTTGACACAGTTAAACATACAGTATCTCACAAAAGTGAGTACACCCCTCACATTTTTGTAATTATTATATTTTTTCATGTGACAACACTGAAGAAATGACACTTTGATACAATGTAAAGTAGTGAGTGTACAGCTTGTATAACATTAATTAGCTGTTAACTCAACACACAGCCATTAATGTCTAAACCGCTGGCAACAAAAGTGAGTACAACGCTAAGTGGAAAGGTCCAAATTGGGCCCCCGATGTCATGTGACTCATTAGTGTTACAAGGTTTCCTGTGTGAATGGGGAGCAGGTGTGGTAAATATGGTGTTATCACTCTCACATAATGTTCACTGGAAGTTTACCATGGCACCTCATGGCAAAGAACTCTCTGAGGATCTGAAAAAAAGAATTGTTGCTCTAGATAAATATGGCCTAGGCCAGTGATGGCGAACCTTGGCACCCCAGATGTTTTGGAACTACATTTCTCATGATGCTCCACTACACTGCAGAGTGCCAGAGCATCGTGGGAAATGTAGTTCCAAAACATCTGGGGTGCCAAGGTTCGCCATCACTGGCCTAGGCTATAAGAAGATTGCCAAGACCCTGAAACTGAGCTGCAGCATGGTGGCCAAGACTATACAGCGGTTTAACAGGACAGATTACACTTAGAACAGGCCTCGCCATGATCGACCAAGGAGGTTGAGTGCACGTGTTTAGCGTCCTAGCCTTTGGGAAATAGACGTATGAGTGCTGCCAGCATTGCTGCAGAGGTTGAAGGGATGAGGGGGGGGGGTCAGCCTGTCAGTGCTCAGACCATACGCCGCACACTGCATCAAACTGGTCTACATGGCTGTCATCCCAGAAGGAAGGTAAAATAAATACTAAAGCGCAAACAATGAATACATGAACTCAAAAACAAGTGAAAAATAACTAAATAATTAAGCTGCAAGCAAACTAAAAAAGTGTTCCGACACTAATAAGAAGGATGAATACGTGAAAAAATTGCTGCGCTCTAATTAACCAATTACTGCACGCTAGAGCTGCACGATTCTGGCTAAAATGAGTATCACAATTTTTTTGCTTAGAAGATAGATCACGATTCTCTCACGATTCTCACGGCGTAACATCATTTTCACATTAAAACAAAAAAAAATTGTGCTAACTTTACTGTTTAGTTTTTATTTATTGAAGTGTATTTTTTCCCCAAAAATTGCATTTGAAAGACCGCTGGGCAAATACAGTTGGACATAAAATATTGCAGCAATTGCCAGATTATTTGTTTACACAATAAATTCTATCCCTTTGATCTAAGTAGTAAGAGTTAGTTACAATGTTTCAAGTTCTAAACTTGGCAGATTGCCCGGGATTCTTTCTTTTGACAGCTGAGTGAGAAGATAATTTCTCCACTTGTTTATATGAAAGAATCGCCTACTCTCAGCAGGAGAGATCGTCAGGGGGGGTGAATCGAGATTGGGATTTTTTAACGATTAATCGTGCAGCTCTACTGCACGCACAATATAATAAAAATCTATGTGAGCCCAATTACTCCTTGTAAAGTGCAAATATAAAAAGAAGACACAAACTGAAAATAGAAATAATTAATCTGTGTTACACCCAATTTCTCTGTGTAAAGTGCAAATACACAAACTGTAATAAATTGTCTGAATGTAGCCACAAATAAATAAATGTGTAAAAATATCTGTGAATCGGAATACAGAAGCTAAAAAGCCATAAGTGTATAAAAATATTTGTTTAAGAAACGGGGTACATAAGCTAAAAAATATGCTTATAATTTTTTTTTATAAATAATGGGTATAAATGTCATATATAATTAATGATAAAATAATTGAAAAAACAGGATGCATAAGTTAGTAAATAGCCTATAAAAATAGGGTATGTGAATGAATATTAAATAGTAAATATATACGGTTAAGAATTCATAAATATGGGGTTGTAAATACATATATCATAAATAACCATCCAGCATATAAATCCAGCATATAAATGCACAGTAATGGTATGATTTCCAAAGTTCTCTTTCAAAAAACAAATGCTTGCAGAGCTCAAAAAACTGTTCAATTTACCTCCACCACACAAACAGATCTCCCACTCCTATAGCAGCTGAAGCTTGTCTCCATTAGAAACTGGGATCATTAACACAGTGTTCTCAGGCGTCACTTACATATGAACTCATAAAAACAAAAGCAAAGATAAAGATCATTGCGCAATACAATAAAAGCACCAGGGAATTTGAATGGCAAAAGGTTCCACTCACAAAACCTGATGATAAGGGAAAGCACTTCAGGTCAAAGACAATCAGCCGATCCAAGCGTGGTGAATAGCTGCTGCTATTGTGCTGACACCAGCTTCCAAACAGTAAGTGTCACTGGCTCCTCCTATGCATTACGTCACGTGACTTTTTTTTTTTAGATCCTGTGTGTGATGAGACCAAGATAAACTTATTTGATTCAGATGGTGTCAATCGTGTGTGGCGGCAGCCAGGTGAGGATTACAAAGACAAGTGTGTCTTGCCTACAGTCAAGCATGGTGGTGAGAGTGTCATGGTCTGGGGCTGCATGAGTGTTACCGGCACTGGGGAGCTACAGTTCACTGAGGAACCATGAATGCCAACATGTACTGTGACATACTGAAGCAGAGCATGATCCCCTCCCATCGGAGACTGGGCCGCAGGGCAGTATTCCAACATGATAACGACCCCAAATACACCTCCAAGATGACCACTGCCTTGCTAAAGAAGCTGAGGGTAAAAGTGATGGACTGGCCAAGCATGTCTCCAGACTTAAACCCTATTGAGCATCCTCAAACGGAAGGTGGAGGACCGCAAGGTTTCTAACATCCACCAGCTTCGTGATGTCATCATGGAGGAGTGGAAGAGGACTCCAGTGGCAATCTGTGAAACTCTGGTGAACTCCATGCCCAAGAGGGTTAAGGCAGTGCTGGAAAATAATGGTGGTCACACAAAATATTGACACTTTGGGCCCAATTTGGACATTTTCACTTGGGGTGTACTCACTTTTGTTGCCATCAGTTTAGACATTCATGGCTGAGTGTTGAGTTATTTTGAGGGGACAGAAAATGTATAGTTATACAAGCTGTACACTCACTACTTTACATTGTAGCAAAGTGTCATTTCTTCAATGTTGTCACATGAAAAGATATAATAAAATATTTACAAAAATGTGAGGAGGGGTGTGCTCACTTTTGGGAGATACTAATATATATATATATATATATATATATATATATATATATATATATATATATATATATATGCTGTGTGGAACAGTCTCAGGACTGGATGGACAGAAGTATTATCCTATTCACCAGTAAAACAGCCCTCATATGTATTTAATCTGTGTAGTTATCTGTTGCCTGGATTTCAGCTGATCTCCAGCTTTAATGTCAATGTAAATACTTTGTTAGAGTCAAGCTAGCTCAAACAAACTATTTCCCTTATTGTGCGACTGCTGGGCGTGCTGTATAAACTGTTTGTAGCTGAGGCTATACAGTATACTCACTGTGTTTCGGGTGCAAGACAAGACCTTCCTGTCCCACACCCGGAACAAAATAGCACCAGTCTGAGCAGCACTCAACTATTCATAGGCAGCTTTGTATTCTATCAATTATAGATTACAAAGCTGCCTTTAAATAGCTGAGTACTGTTCAGACCAACGTTTATTTGTCGTTGCGGGTGTGAGACAGGGAGGTCTTGTCTCACACCCAGAACACAGTACTTTATACTGTATGTAGCCTCAGCTACATTCAGATTATATATATATATATATATATATATATATATATATATATATTATATATATATATATATATATAGATTATATATATATATATATATATATATATATATATATATATATATATATATATCTATATATCACGCCCAGAGCCCGCATATATATTAGTGAGGGAAATGGTTAGTTTGGGCCAGTTTGGCCTGAACAAACTAGTTAAACTGAATCTAAAGCTAGAGATCAGGGGGGCATGGCCTGGAGCGGGATGGAATAGGATGGTGGTAGTGAGAGCTCAGTTTGCATTCAATCCTGTATACCCCATTCTGGTCATCTATGGATTTTATATACTTACCCCTCTCCTGTGGACACCTGTACCCTCACAAACCATGTCCCCGCTGAAGAAAGTTACTGATACCAGCAGCCAGCTTGCTAGATCCCGACGGCAAGACAACGACCAACCAGCTGAAGATGCTGCCGGCGTGTTCTCGGACATGGAGCAACTTGTGGCTGATACAACAAAAGTGCTGGAGGCTATTTCCATCTTCCAAAGCACACTCACAGCCAAAATCGATGAGGTAAAGATCAAAAGCTAGAGATCAGCTTTAAATGTTGATTTGAAAACATCTGATTTACCAAAGTGAACTCAAGATAAAATGGAAAGGTTAAAAAAGAGAAGTATATTTAAAACCATTAGAATCAGTCATATGCATGATCTGATACTTTTTCATATAAACAGTACATAAATGAACTCTATACAGAAAATCCGGGAAAGCTAATCTTTCGCTTTTCATTTTACTACATCTATGCAATGTCAGTATACACACATCTGACCTGGTCTTGTGTTTTAAATCCAATGACCTATTATATTGCTTGTGCCTACACAGACAGATTAACAGTAGGAAAGAGTGTATGTGCCCTTGCAATAAACCTTGTATCGTCTAATCTGCCTACACAGCTCAGTGGCACGATCCATTCTATTAATTATGAATGACGACAAGTATGTCAGCAATTGTTTTTTCAGGTTACATTGACGCAGAGGAAAAAAAAATAAAAATCTCTTTCTATTCTTGTAGGCTAATACGTGCTACAAGCTCAGTAAAACCTCAGACAGGCCGTTTACCGATTTAAGAAGATCAGTGAGCATTCTGTGAGAGCATCAAGACAGCACACAATGAGATTGTACACACCAACAATGAATTATTAATATATCATGTACATTTACAGAAGCCAAATCACATGAAGTTTTAATGATGGGCACATCAAGTAGAATTAAAAATTAATTTCCTTTTTTGGAAAGAAGCGAATATACAATGTGTAAAAAAATCCCATACAAAAAAGGTAACACAGTTTGTGTTGAGTAGTTACTAAAGGGTATACTTCCTCCTTGGCCTCTTCTAGGGCCCAAACAGCGCCTAGCAATGCTGTGCTGGTGAAGTAGTCGGTTTGAGCATCATAAGAGATGAATGTGCAATTACCTACTATCCTGTAACAAAGCATGGCTCATGAGATAGATATCCATCCAGCCTTTTTTAAATAAAATGAAAAAGGGGTTAAAGTCTCTGTAAGGCTTGTGTTGCTGCCCGAACTCACTGTTGTAAAAAAAAAATCTCCAATGAGAATGCAATAAGAACAGAAGTTCTAAAACCTCATCACAATTTTTGTCTCCATGTGGTGCAACTGTGAGGGTTACTCACATACTAATTTAGTAGTTCAGTTTGTTTTTATTCTGGCATGGTTGTAAGATATCAGTCCCCTCCAATCCATTTTGTAATCAAGGAAACTAATTTGAATAGTAATATAAGTACTAGCATGAAGGTTTCTTACCATGACCAATAGCACCCTCTTTGAAGTTTACATTTGCATTGGAAACCGTGAGCTTTTTTTATACAGCACATTCTTCAGGAAGCACCCTCCCACTAAACATGTGAGCAGTTGTGTGACATCTGACGGCTTTGGACTGAAGAAAACTCAGATTACACTAAATAGAATTCATTTTATAATTGCCGATTTAGAAGAAGTCTAAAAGCACCCTGAATTCTACAGCAGAAAAATAATATTAAAAATGTGAGATTATGTTTATTTCAGCAAACAAATTGAGCATTTGCGAAGAGGTGAGGTAGGAAATGACATCAGTTTGCAACATACACATAGGGAAGGTCTGAATACTAAAAAAAAGTAGACGGCTCTAGTGCAATAAAATCTCAATTGCAGATGAAAGCAGCACTTGCACAGTAATAGTCCCTCAAAGTGATGCTAAATATGAATAATTCTATTCAAGTATATATTCCTAACCTTTATTACTCTCAGGTCGGGTTCACACATGTGCGGCCACGGATTTGTGCCTGGTTGTCCGGCGAGTTCCTGTACACTGGTTTAAGTGCGATTCAGGTCCGAATTTTTGCCTGAATTCGCACCTGAACTGGACCCAAAGACGCACCGGATCCTTTTTAAATCCATTGAGAGCCGGTCACACCTGCCTGTCATGTGAACTGGATGCGGAGAAACCCACATCCAATTCACATACGTGTGAACCCAGCCTCAGACTCCTCTGAATCCAAACTCCTTTCTTTGCTGCTTCCTTCCTGTCAGAGGGTGGCTTCCTTACTTCCTGTTAGAGGATGTCTATGTTCATTCTCCATGATCGCACTGTATGTAGGAGCAAAGCCACCCTCTCTTGTTTACGCCTAAGATGGACTAGGCACAGGGGTGTCAAACTGGCGACCCTCCAGCTGTTGCAGAACTGCAAGTCCCCTTATGCATCTGCCTGTGGGAGCCATGCTTGTAACTGTCAGCCTTGCAATGCCTCATGGGACTTGTTGTTCCGCAACAGCTGGAGGGCCGCCAGTTTGACACCTGTGCTAGAGACTAGGAACTATGACAGGGATAACCAATTCATTTTCCCAAGGGGTCACATGAGAAACTGGGACTGTTGTAGAGGGCCATGTTTAATTTTGCTTAAAAGAGAAGTATTTTTTTTTATTTTTTTATTAAAGATTCATACTTTCCTAGGTGGATGCAGCATCAGACCGATGCTGCAGCTGTCCCCCGGCCTCTCTGCACTGAGAACCGAGTCACCAAACATCGCCGATGTCTCAGTTCTCACAGATCCCTAGAGGAGAGCTGCTGACTGTCAGTCAGCAGCTCTCCTCTCTGCTTCTCCACACTCATTGGATCACTGAGCTGTGGAGGCGTGGGGGGGAGCGGGCGTCTCAACGGGAGCTGAGACTGCCATCAAGGCAGCTGGCAGATCCAGACTTGGAAGTTGGGATGATGCGCTGCCTCGACTTCAGACTGCTCTCCGCTGAAAATGGGTCACAGGAGTGCAAAAACAAATTGCACTCCTGTGACCCAGAGGAGAAGCCCAGCCTAAAAAGCTCAGGCTGGACTTATCATTTAATATAATTTTTTGGGTCTGTAAATATGTAAACATATAGTAAACAAGCACCTGGTGCTTGAAATCATGGGTACAACTACTCGTGAAATATGTTTCAGATGGGCAGTCAGTGGGTGGTAAAAATGGCAGCTGAGCTGTGCTGCAGGATTTTTAACTCTGGGTACAGAGTTTGATAAGCAGCAAAGCTTATCAAACTCACTAAGTTCAAAGGGTCCTGCACTTGACTGCAGCGCGGTAGTGTGGCATTGTAGGGTTAAAACAGGCGGTGACGAGGCCATATAACACCTTCTCACTGCCTGTCAAATGCCCTTTGAAAAGCACTGTGACTGGAAGGAGAGAGCCTGAGATTGATACAGTGGGGATTTCTGCAGATCCTGTCCTGGAGAGAAGAGGCGCACAGCTCCTGGGGTTTGCAGTGTGCAGGCACAGACAAAGAAAGAACTTGGCCGAGTAGCAGAATGGCAAGAGAGTGTCGGGACATCTCCTAGGCATCACTCTCCTGCCAGAATAGAGCCTCTCTGATGCACTGATCAGCGCTCCAGGCTCTCTCCTTCCAGCTCTTGCAGCGCTCTATACAGATATCTGTCAGCATGCTTCTCTGAGCCTGTCAACTTACTCTGTGAGGCAGCTGACAGGCACAGAGAGGCACAGAGAGGCACGAGTGCTGGACAGCCAAAGGGCCAAATACTGCAGCTGCTGACTTTTAATAAATCGGACACTTACCTGTCCCAGGGTCCAGCGATGCGGGGTAACGAAGCCCCACTCATCTCCCCCTCCTCTCGGTGGCACCGACATGGTCACTGTTGGCGCCTGGCTGTGGCTTCACAGCCGGACATGCACTGCAAATGCGCGAGCCGCACTGCATGCTGTGACTGGACGGGCAATCATGTGGGACCTGTGACATGTCCCAGATTGCCGAGAGGGAGGGGAGAGAGGTGAACTTGCTTCTGGCGCCGTGGTGCCCCGGGAAGAAGTGGGAGCTGGAACCCTCTAAAAAGAGGGTTTCCGCTTCCCCCAAAAAAATGACATGTCAAATGTGGCATGTTAGGGGTCACCTTCCCTTAAAGCGGAAGTTCCATTTCTGGGTGGAATTACGCTTTAAGACAGTGCACACCACCACTCCAAGCCCCTCTGCTAGGATAACATGTAGTATATATAGTGTATGCCATTTTGTAAAATTATTTTTCTAAATACATTTTTTCTTCTCGCTGATCAGCAGTCACATGACCAACCGTCGCTTTCTTCCTTCGATGTATGCACTATGGAGGGGCCGAGATCTTCCCCTGACGTCTGCCGGGCAGTCATGTGACCTCCCTATGTAGTACATACATCAGAGGAAGAGAGCGACTGGCAGGTATGTGACCGCTGATTGGCGAGAAGAAAAAAGGGCATTTTAAAAAAGAATTTTTCAAAGTGGCATACACTATATACTACATAATCCTATCAGAGGGGCTGGCATTGGTTGTGTGCAGTAATTTGTATACTGCTCGGAACGGTGCTAGAAGGGGGAGGGGAGAGGCAGCTTACACACAGAGCTGACAGGCAGGGGGTGGAGGGGGGAGGAGTACATAGGAGAGCAGAGAGGAGAGCTAACTGAGGCACGTAAACTGACCATGGAAGTCAGGGCTCAGCAGCCATGATTAACCGTGGTCCATTTACAGGGGGGGGGGGCATAGCCAGGCAGGATCAGCCAGGTATTTCAGGTGATGGGGGGCCAAATTACACAGCACAAAACTGTGCTGTTATTTATGCTTTAAAGGAACAGGATTTTTTTTTAACTTAGGGTAACAAATGCTTTAAAGCGGTCGTACATCCCTGGATGTTTTTTTTTTGCCCTGCAAGGTAAAGGCATAATGTGCTAGTATGCATCGCATACTAGCACATTATGTTAAACTTAAAACTAAGCCCTCCCACGCCGAGATGTCAGATCTGGAGGCCACTTCCATCTTTACCCGTCTTGCTTCCGGGTCCACGGACTCTGGCTCTGTGACTGGCAAGAGCTGCGATTACGTCACTCCCGCACAGGAGCTCAGGGAACGGGCTCTGAAGAAACGGCTCGGGTGGCCGTTCCCTCAGAGCGCATGAGTCAGTGATGTCACTGGCTGCATGTACAGTAAATATCTTCTAAACTGTGCATGTTTAGGTGGTATTTACAATACCTATAGGTAAGCCTTATTATAGGCCTACCTATATGTAAAAGTCATGCATAGAAGTTAACTTTCACGTTAAGGAGCTCAGAAAGAACTCTAAAAGGAGGTAGAAAAATACATAAGAAAATTATATCATGAAAAATAGATTACAGGGCTATTAAGTTTTGGATGCGTATTGATTTTTTTGGGAGAATAAAGATATCATTTAGTGTCACTTTAAGTGAAATTAACCTACTCACCCTGGTGTTTTAGTTTACTACTTTGTTTCACATGTTGCTTGGAATGGTTCTTTAATTTACCTGCCACCAAATCACGTACCTAGTACGTCATTAGAATTGAAGTGGTTGAATCAGGGCCTGCATCTTCAGGGCTCGTATGAAAACTGATGTCACTGTGCATTAAAAACTCACTGAAACGCACATGAAAACTGATGTAAACTTGTGTCTCTGCAAGTGAACTCTCCGTGGTTTTCCCATCAGTTTTCATGCATGTATGCTGTATACATGCATGAAAACTGATGGGAAAACCACGTAGAGTTCACTTGCAGAGACACAAGTTTACATCAGTTTTCATGTGCGTTTTTCATACGTGTCAGTTATGTTCCCTGTTCATACTGTTGAGGTCATGTCAGTTTTTTTCCCCCCATGCAGAAAACTGCATACACGTTGCAGATTCCTGCACGGAGAAAATCTGCACGTGATACCAGTGTTGTGATATGAACAGGGCACAGAGAACAATTATTTTCTTTTGTGCCCTTGCAGAACGCATGCAGAAAAAGTGACCTCTCGCACCATGGTGTGAACAAGGCCTCAGGCATTACCTCAGTACCGTCCACCAGCTGGCTGGACAGCCCAACAAAGCCAGGTTTGCTTTTGATGGGTTGTCTGTAATGGTAACCCGGAAGCCATTTTCAAATAAATAATGAGATGCATTGAAAAATACTGATCTCTGTGTTCTTGAATGCTTTTAAGTGCAGAGGAAATTGAGTACTCAATTGTCTCTGTCACAATTGCACTAATACGGCTACAATTACTTCAAGTGCAGAGGAGAAATTTGGGGTCTTTTTATATTTTACAAAAAAAAAATGGGTTATGTATTGTGTTTTATTGCATTAAAATTAAAAAAAAATTAAAAAAAAATTCCCAAAAATTGAATTTGTAACATCAAAAAAATTGCAAAACCCACCAATTTATTCTCTAGGGACTCCGCTTTACAAAAATATATAATGTTTTGTGGTTCTAAGTAATTTTCTAGCAAAAAAAAAACCTGTTTGTTACATGTAAACAAAAAGTGCCAGAAAAGGCCTGGTTTTCAAGGGGTTAAAACCCCTCACACTGAAGGCATTTTCAGGTGTTTTGGCGCTAAAAATAGCGCATGGAAAGTGCCTGAAAACTGCCTCCCATGCCACCCCAGTGTGAAAGCCCGAGTGCTTTCCCACTGGGGCGGTGTGCTTGCGAGACAGGAAAAAAAGTCCTGCAAAAAGCATCTTTGGGGTGGTGTGGGAGCCGTGTATACAATGAATGAATGGGCAGTGCTTCCAAAGCACCGGAAAAGCACTTCGGAAGCGCCGCAACACGGGCACCCTTTCTTTGGCTGCTAGCGGGGGTTAAAAGTGTCCCACTAGCGTCCGAAAAGCGCCGCCAAAACGAGCAGGGCTTTACCGCCAATGCGGCCGTGGCTCAGTGTTAAAGCAGCCTTAAGGAAACCTGTGGGCTCATCTTCTAAGTGACCATATGTCGCTGGTACCATAGAACAGGCATCAAAACTGCATCCTGGAATTAACTTCAGAGTGAAATTTATAAAGACTGGAGCAGCTGTGCATGGCAAAGATTTTTATTTTAGTCATCTAATCCATAAACAAACAAATGAAGCCGCGCTAATATTAATATACATAAAAGTGACAGTAAGTGAACCAAAAACCATAAATGATAATTTCAGTGGACTTGAGCATATAAAGTCCTTCAAATGCAAGTGAATGTGCATATGTTATACATTGAGACTGGTTGAAACAGCACCTGTACACAGGCCCGGATTTACTCCCTTTGCCGCCCCAAGGCCGGGTCCTTCAATGCCGCCCCCCCCCCCACACACACACACACACACACGCACCACCATTCTCGTCCTTTATCGATGACTGCTACAATAGATCAGTTAAAAACATCTCTACACACGAGAACACTGAAAATAACTGGCTTTAATTGTACAGACTGAAAAAAGGAGTGTGTAATGTACAGAATGCAGGGGACAGGAGTATTTAATGTACAGAATGCAGGGGACAGGAGTATGTAATCTATAGAATGCAGGAGGCAGCTCCATATATTCCTTTAATCCCATCCCGACTCCATCCGCCACCTCGATCCAATCCTGGCTCCATTCATCCCCGATACCATCCCAAATCCATCCATTGACCGATCCCATCCCGGCTCAATCCATCCCACGTCCATTTACCATCCTGATCCTATCCCAGCTCCAACCATCCCCCAATCCCATCTCGTCTCTATCCATCACCCGATCCCATTCCGGCTCCATCCTTGCCTTGATCTCATCCCAGCTCCATCCTTCTTGTCCCCCCCCCTCATCCCATCCCAGCTGCACCTTTCTTGTCCCCCCCTTCATCCCATCCTAGCTCCATACTTCTTGCCCCCCCCCCTCATCCCATCCCAGCTCCACCTTTCTTGTCCCCCTTCCTCATCCCATCCCAGCTCCATACTTCTTGTCCCCCCTTTATCCCATCCCAGCTCCATACTTCTTGTCCCCCCCCCCTCATCCCATCTCCACCTTTCTTGTCCCCCGCTTCATCCCATCCCAGCTCCATCCTTCTTGTCCCCCCCCCTCATCCCATCTCCACCTTCCCTGTCCCCCCTTCGTCCCATCCCAGCTCCATCCTTCTTGTCCCCCCCCCTCATCTCCACCTTTCTTGTCCCCCCCTTCATCCCATCCCAGCTTCATCCTTCTTGTGCCCCCCCCCCCCTCATCCCATAACATCCCCCTCCTCCCCCATGCCTCCCTCCTCTGCAAGTCACACAGAAGTTTTTAACAGACCTGGCATAAGAGAGAGCACATTCAGCTGCATATGAGCGGGGGAGGTGTTGCTGGCGGGACTCGGGAGAGTGGACTCAGGCTGAGCGGAGAGAGAGGACATTCAGAGTAGGAGGGGGGGTCTGCTGTTGGTGCTGGCGGGGGGCACACTGGCAGGACTGTCGGGAGTGAGTCTATGGCTAAAATCCTACCTCAGGTCAGCTGCGTTGTTGTGGCAGAGCGGTGTGCAGCTCCCTGCCTCCTCCTCTGTGTATGGGAAAACATAGGAGGAGGAGGGGCAGGTTCAGTGCACTCTGCTCTGTGCTGTGTGCCCGGGAATGATGCTGGTTGATATAAAATGTGTTATTCGCGGCGTGCGGGGGGGGGGGGGGGCGGCATCCGCAAAAGAAGGATTACACATATTACTGTAAGGATACATAACAAATACTGGCGCATTGATTACATCTTCATGACTCAACGAGATCTGATAGACCTTAGAGAAGCGCATATAGGGAACCAAATAATTTTAGACCACTTCTCTATCTCCATGCAGGGCCGCCCCTGCACCCCTGCCGCCCCGAGGCCTGGCCTCGTGGCCTTGTGGGAAATCCGGCCCTGCCTGTACACCACTCAGACTTGTGAACCTCCACCACATGAAATGCATGCTTACCAGAAGCAAGCTGAATTGTGCTTGCGGCTTAAACCCAGCAAGGGCCTTTATTCAAGGGATGGGAATTCTCAACACACAGTGATTCTTGGTATCCAGTAAACAACTGGACATCAATCAGGGATAGGGCGACTCCGTTATCCGACTGCCATGGACAAGGCAATATTACCCAATAAAAGAGAACTCACCATATTGTAATACGTAATGCACAGGTTTAATAAGATAAAAAAATTGCACTTACACAGAAGGCATCAAAAATGGCATAAATGTTAGAAGAGCCGGCCGGCTGGCGAACACCCGCCCTCTTGGTAACTCAGCGCGATGACGTCAGCACTCCTCCCAACACGCGTTTCATCACAAACTGACGTCTTCCTGGGGCACCAATATACTAATAATAGCGTGGCTTCGTTTGTTTATTTACTGTTATAGTGCTTATCTCACTTTTAAACCGCTGCTTTTTTGCTTTCGATTTTACTTCTTTGTTTGATTCATTTAGTGCGGTAATCCTTTATTTTTAGTTATCTAATCCAACCCTTTTCACTGTTGACAGGCCAGCCTGTATCCTCGATTTCCTGCAGTCAGGTGCCAAGGCCCTAGAGTCCACTCTCGCTCCATTTTATTCCACCATGCAAATATTGGACTGCACACTTAAGACGTTAAAACACCAGCCAAGGTTTAATGCACAGACAGCACACCACTAATTCCCACCCAAAGCTACTGTATGCCCCCAACATGTTTCACCCCCAGCAAGGCCTAATCATGGCAATTTTGGCCATAGATTTGGTGGTCAACTTTTGGCCTACCTTCTTTCACTCACATGCCTTCCTCCTGGCCCAAGAGGCTGCTTGTCAAATCTATTGGCCAGGAGAAGGGCGTAGTAATTAATTTTGGCTACAAAAAAACACACTAGGGCTTATTTTCAATGGATATCTTATTTATTTATGGTATGCACAAAAAAGTTCCTCCCCTGGTCAGCTCAGGAGTCAGCATTGTAAAATTCTGTAATCCCAAAAATAAACCTCAGCTAAACACCTTATAAAATCATGTAATCCGTTTTTTAAAAAGCTTACATAATGTGCAGTGTGCCTACTTGTGTAACTTTATTGTGGAAAATCTTATTTACAGTGTCGCTGGGTGCTCACGTGATCCATTTCCCGCTCGGAATACTGCAGAGGGAGTGGCCGAGAGGGGCTGCTGACATCAGCCGGGAGGAGAAGAGAAGAACTCTGGTGGGTCACGTGAGCACCCAGTAGTGCTGTAATTAAGGTATTTTCAAAAATAACGTTACACGAGGGAGACACACTGCATAATATATAATCTTTTCACAGAACAGATTACAGGATTTTACAAGGACTTTAACTAGGACTTATTTTCGGGGTAGGGCTTATATTGCAGCCAGCACTATATAACCATATAGTGTGACCAAACCCCGTATTTTTTAATATGTTCAGGTGTTTTTAACTAGGCCTGCAGGAAACATCATTCTTGAATGTGTGCGCTGTAATATGTTCGCTATTGCTTGTTGGTCTTATGGCAGCACCATCTTGAATTTAAACGCATTGGTGAGTGCTTCCCAAATATGTTTTTGTATTTTGTTTTTTATTTGCAGCCATCCCAGAAACTCGCGCTAGGTCTCATTTTCGGGGGTAGGGCTTATTTTCGGGGAAACATGGTAGGTGTCAGGGCAAGTCTTGACCCCTGTAATTTATAACTTATATTTCTATAATAGGGCACCCTTGCTAGTATATTGAGCTAATCTTAAATGTTAAGTATTTTGCTCCTAAAGAGACACAGTCAACTTGCACATGCAGGGCAAAAGACAGAGTTTCTGCACAGGGCATTCCCAAATCCCCATATATTCAACTTGCCTGCGCTCCTCCACAACTCCTTGCTCATCCACAGCTGGTGCTGGCAACCAGGGGGTAGTGGTGGCCCAACATGGGCAAAGTGGCCATGTCTATTTAATTTTACACTTTTGTAGTTGGCGGTTGTCATAGTAAAGCTGTACAATATAGCCATGTGTGGATATGCAAATATCAACGTATTTTAGTTTCCAGTCACTTTATTTTAAATGGGTACTGTACTCTATGCATTACTATTGCTCTTCGTATCTGGATAGGTTTCTAAAACAAAGACCAATATACAAAGTACTCACAAGCCTGGCACAACATGGATTTCGCATTGATTTTCTATGCCGAGGAGTTTGCCTGGTTTCTAATGGTTTTTGAAAATGACCACTGCTCTTTGTACTGCCTCATAAAATAGGCTGTTGCTAGTAAAAAAGCAGTTATTATACACTGCCTACATCATACATTGTACCACAACACTTAGAGCTTTCTTTATGTATGCTTTTTGTACAAACAGTTCGCATATTACAGAAGTATGTTTTTACATTACCTCCTTAAACAGTACATGCATTTTACAACACATTCATTCTAGACACAGACCTTTTGCAGAAGCATCAAGCAGCCGTAAAATGTAACCATTGTCTATTTAGCCAGTTTCATAATCTGAGGGTGGAAAGTGGAGGATGGAGTTTCAGGGTAGATCTAAAACAAGGACACACTTTGTGACTCTCAAACACAAACTGCATTAATAACACTAAACCCTAGAATGCTAACATTTTCTAATAAGGAGCCTGCCTTGTTTCACTGTAGGCCAAGTAATGAGATACATATTGTCAGCAGGGCTGCAACTAACATTTTTTTTTTTCTTTTTTCATGAAAATAAAGTGTGGTGTATAATTTCGTAATTATGTAAAGTTTAAAAAAAATAAAAAAATATGTATTCTTGAATATCTATATGCAGTGATAAATCTAGATAACCATATGGTTAGGGAACAAAATATGTAATCCACTCTGAGAACAGCATAAATTATATATATACACACACACACACACACACACACACACACACACACACACACACACACACACACAGTTGTGCTCATAAGTTTACATACCCTGGTAGAATTTATGATTTTTCAGAGAATACGAATGGTAACACAAAAACTTTTCTTTCACCCATGGTTAGTGTTTGGCTAAAGCCATTTATTATCAGTCAACTGTGTTTACTCTTTTTAAATCATAATGACAAACAGAATCTACCCAAACTGCACCCCTTTTACACCAATGACAGCTTGAAGTCTTTTGTGGTATTTGTGAATGAGGCTCTTTATCTTCTCAGATGGTAAAGCTGCCCATTCCTCTTGGCTCCAGTTAAAGTAAATTCTTGGGCTGTCTTGCATGAACTGTACGTTTGAGATCTCCCCAGAGTGGCTCAATGATATTGAGGTCAGGAGACTGAGATGGCCACTCCAGAAACTTCAATTAATTATGCTGTAGCCAATGACAGGTCGACTTGGCCTTGTGTTTTGGAGCATTGTCATGTTGGAATGTCCAAGTACGTCCCATGCACAGTTTCCTTGCTGATGAATGCAAATGTTCCTCCAGTATTTTTTGATAACATACTGCATTCATCTTGCCAACAATTTTGACCAAATTTCCTGTGCCTTTGTAGCTCACACCTCCCCAAAACATCAGCGATCCACCTCCGTGTTTCACAATAGGAATGGTGTACCTTTCATCATAGGCCTTGTTGACTCCTCTCCAAATGTAGAGTTTATGGTTGTGGCCAAAAAGCTAAAATTTTGGTCTCATCACTCCAAATGACTTTGTGCCAGAAGGTTCGAAGATTGTCTCTGTTTGGAGTATTGTAAGCAGGATACTTTGTGGCATTTGCGTAGTAATGGCTTTCTTCTGGCGACTCGACCATGCAGCCCATCTTTCTTCAAGTGCCTCTTTATTGTGCATCTTGAAACAGCCACATCACATGTTTTATGTGAGTCCTGTATTTCACCTGAAGTTATTTGTGGGTGTTTCTTTGCATCCTGAACAATTTTCCTGGCAGTTGAAATTTTAGTTGGTCTACCTGACCGTGGTTTGGTTTCAACAGAATCCCTCATTTTCCACTTCTTGATTAGAGTTTGAACACTGCTGATTGGCATTCTCAATTTCTTGGATACTCAGAATCCAGAAACGTCAGTGCAGCAGTGTATGAAAGATGCAAGGGTCTGTCAGGAGTCCAGAAACTCATTGACCTTTTATACACACACTAATTACAAGCAAACAGATCACAGGTGAGGATGGTTACCTTTAATAGCCATTCAAACCCCTTTGTGTCAACTTGTGTGCATGTTATCAGGCCAAAATCACCAATGTAAACTTTTGATCAGGGTCATTTGGGTAGTTTCTTTTCTCATTATGATTTAAAAGGAGTAAACACAGTCGATTGATAATAAATGGCTTCAGCCAAACTCCAACCATGAGTGAAAGAAAAGTTTTTGTGTTATCATCCATACTCTGTGAAAAATGGCAAAGAAATCATAAATTCTGCCAGGGTATGTAAACTTATATATATATTAATATACATATATACACACACACACACACAAACTTATGAGCACAACTGTGTGTATATATATATATATATATATATATATATATATATATATATATATATATATATATATATATATATATATATATATATATATATATATATATATATATACACACACATACACATACACATACATACACACACACACACACATATATATACACACACACACACATGCTATTGGAGGTTGAATCTGGTACATATCATCAGACTCTGGGATCAACATTTTTATTTAAAGAAAATAAACTTTGAAGAGACCTTAAACACTTTTTCAGATTTTCAGACAGGATTGTGATATAATATTATCCATGACAGACCCCATTGTCATAGGCAGGTAGCTTGATACCAGCTAACTGCCCCTGCTGTCACTTATGCTGGCCATACACACACTTTTCTCTTTGAAAATTTTGTTTTAAGAACATTCGTTTTCTAATCATTAGAGGGGTCAAATCAACATTCGTTTTCGAGCACAGTGACGAGTAATTTGAAGAAGGAAAACATTTCTTGAATGAATTTTCGAACCGCGTATAAGGTAACAGGGTTTTCATTTAGAGATTAAATTCATTTGAAGATTGAATGTACAAAGAATTTTCGAAAACTTCTACAAATACTCTCGTCCAAAAAATGATACATAAGACATTTAGTAGGAGCAGCATGCTTTTTTGTCTGTCATGATGGAGTTAAAAAATAAATAAAAAAAATTGCCATTTATAGTACAATAGTACAAAACAGCAGCTAATCACTACTATAGTGGATACATTTTACTGTGAAACAGTAAAAGTAATATAGAAGTTATATTATATATAATATTAAATATACCCAGAAGTTGGATATACAGGGCATTTTACTACAAGAAAGTAGTACTAAAGGCTGAGACCTTTGGCATGGATATAATAATTTTAAATATACACAATACTGCATTAATTGACATCGCTTCTGCCCTGCAATGGTATGGAGATGGGTGGGGGCCATCTTCCCCTCACTCAGCGCCATACCACAGACAGGAGCAGACACAAATCGCCTTCACGGCTCCGGTAAGCGGCGGAGGGCACCGGAGTGCGGCAGGAGTCCCCCTCCCGCCGCTGATAAAAGTGATCTTGCGGCGGAATCCACTGCAGAGACCACTTTTATCTGAAAGTGGCCCGCCCGCTGAAGAAGAGGATATCGGGGTTATGGCAGCTAACTGCTGCCATAACAATGATATCCCTTTTCAAACAGCCGACATATAACGACGGGGAGCAGTCCGGAAGTGGTTAAATGTAATGCCTTCCATTATCTCCAGTCTATCAGCCTCCACCTTCTCTGGGTTCAGATGCAGATCTTCCCTACACAGAACCCTTAAAGTGATTTATAAATGTTGGATTTTTTTCTTTTAAACAACAATGTTATACCTACTTGCTTTGTGTAATGGTTTAAAGGTATAAACCATTATTTGTGTAATGGTTCAAAGTATAGTATAGATAGAGTGTCCCCATAGCAAGAAAAAACTTCCTTCTCCTGTCCAGAACTACATGTCCCATTGCTCCTCACACATTCACATATTCTCAGGCACCTACTGACATGTATTGACCTGTATGTGTACTGCACTGTATTTCCACTGCACTGTATTTCCTGATATGTAAAGAAATAATGCATTCTGTATGCAAGCCAACTGATCGGCTGACCAACCAATCGATTAGGAAAAAATAGTTGACAACTCTTGAGCATGAATATTTGGCTGAATTCGGACCTGAAACGGACCAAAAGATGCACAGGGCTCCTGTGAAAATCGCACCGGACCCGCTGCAGAGATGTGTGAACCAGCTCCATAGAGTGCCGGTCACAATCTCCTGCTGTGCGAATTGGATGCAGGGAAACCCACATCCAATTAGCATTAGTGTGAACCCAGCCTCAGCTTATAAATAGTATTTAAACATCATGCAACCCTAGGCACACTTGAATAATGACACCCTTGTACAAGCACCTGTACATCTTGCACCATGCAAATATTTTTGTAGAAATTGATGTTAGAATGTGCTATTAAAAGTAGTATGAGGTCTGACTTAAAGTAGAACTTAACTACATCTAAGCACCACAAACTAAAAAATGCTATTTAATTCATTGTTTAATATGCAAAGCAAACTTACCCATCCATGTATGTCTCCATGCTTTATCTTGTTGAGAAATAACTTTGAAAAACAACCCCCTAGCATTTCTAGCTGCAGCCATCTTGAGAATGGGCAGATGATTCATGTAGTATTTACTTCCTGGAATCCATCTGCCCTTAACTTAGATATGTAGGCAGGAGGGTGTGTTAGCCGAGAACCCCCCTCCTCCAGTTGAAAGAAGACTTCTGGGATGTACGACATAATTTTGGCCTAGGCCAGAAACCAGGAAGTAAAGAAATGTAAAGAAAAAAAACAGCATATAAGTAAACATAATATACCTTTCTATCTATTTACTAACGCTAGCACCATAAAAGATTAAAGATAGGAAACGCTGAAAAAGAGTTTAAAGAGGAACTGCCGCCTGCTCACATAATTTTTAATAAAAACACCTTTGCCATTCTGAAGCTTCCCTCCAACCACTTTGCATATTATTTTATATATACTGTGATTCTGTACTTGCCAAATATGCTGCAAAAATCTCCCTCCACTGAGTCTGGCTGCATCTATTTTAACTGTGGACAGCTGAAGCTGCTGCCTGTTAAAGAGGAAGTAAACCCTGATGGGTTTACTTCCTCTTTGTTTCCCTACAAAGGTAAAGCATAATGGACTACTATGCATCGCATAGTAGTCCATTATGTGTCACTTACCTGACACAGGAGCCAGCGAAGTCACCGATGTCCCCTTGTCTACGGAGCCTCCATCTTCTTGGTGGGTCTCGCTGCTCCGGCGCCGTCATTCGATGGAGCCGCAATGACGTCACTCCCGTGCATGCGCACGGGAGCCGCCACTCGCGGCATATAGCCGTTAACATCGGCGCGCTAAGTGCGCCTGTGTGCCGTTGTCTACGGTGCATGCGGCGTAGACATCGGTGCCTGTCTTTTGGCAAATATCTCCTAAACCGTGTAGGTTTAGGAGATATTTCTTGGGCCTACAGGTAATCCTTAATCTAGGCTTAACTGTAGGTCCAAGTGGTTTGTACTTTAACTTCCTGGAATTACACACAGACACACAGCTGCTCATTGGCCCTCTTATGACTCACACCCCCTCCCTTCCTGGAAACTCTCACGAGAATGAGAGAGAGCTGTGCATGATGTCATAAGCCTAGGCTTATGACCCAAACAAGGAACAGGAAGTGGGCTGTATAAGGTATTTACTTGCAGAAAAAATTAATTTTACTATCCAAAAATAAAACAAGGGCAGAAGATTTAATAGATGGAAAGTTGAAAAAATTACTGAAGGTCCACTTTAAGCCCACAGCTACTTTATAACTGTACAGAACCTGAAACAAGAGAAAAGAAAGATGGTTTCCTAAACTATAATGAGTCTTCCGTCAATGTTTAGGAGGTGGACAAAAGAGGGGAAACCAGAATAAAGGTCCTACAAAAGTTGTTAAAAAGCATGATATACAGGAAAAAAAAAAAAATTATTTTCAAATAATCCAGAGAGTCAAGCGCTGTCACCATTTACATCAAAATGAATATCCCAAAAGATAAACCGTAAACCTGACTGGACACCTGATATCTCTACAAAGAAGAAAATGACTCCCTAAAAGGACAGGCCTTATCAATCGAAATAAAGCTGAATAGCACTGCATAAGCCACTATTAGTGCACATGACCCCTTAGGCTTCATGTACACTGCTGCTGGTAAAACGGACGTTTAGAGGCAGTTGGATGCTTTTTTCAGCTGCCTCTAAACTCATCCAATGTTATCTTATGTGTACATGTACACAGGTTTGTTTAATGTCACTTTGCCTCTAAAGGCAGTTGCCTTTAGAGGCTTTTCTTTGAAAAGAAAAAATGAGTTCAGACGCCAAAGTTTCCGATGTTTCAGCCGCTAAACGCGGTACCGCTCGTTCAAGGGCATTTTTCATTTTTGGCTATTTTGAAAAAAATGTAAGTATTTTTTTCAAACGCTTCTAAGCGCAAACGCGGCAAAACGGCGTTAAGCGCGGCATGTAAACGCGGAATTACTGACATTTTAAATGTGGGTTTTTATCTGTCAAGTTAAATTGTTCAGGAGAGGTTGTAAAAACGTCCCGTGTACATTAAGTCTTAGGGGTGCGGAGAGCTTATATAAGCTCTGGGGAAGGTAAGCAATATCCCACTAGTCCCCACAATCCACTTCACCGTTTTCCTTCCTCCCCTCACACTTACCTGTTTATAATACAATTGTTGTTGGCCTATTCATGTGAAGCTTCAGATATAGAGTGTATATCTAGACCAGGGGTCTCCAAACTATGGCCCTCCAGTTGTTCAGGAACTACAATTCCCACCATGCCTAGTCATGTCTATGAATGTCAGATTTTTACAATGCCTCGTGGGATGTGTAGCTCCACAACAGCTGGAGGGCCGTAGTTTGGATATCCCTGCGCTAGACCATCATTTTTTAACCAGGGTGCCTTGGCAAAATTCCTAAAAATTGCCCAAAAATTGTGTATAAGCCAACTGATGGGTCAAGCCTACCTATCTGTTACACAAAGTCACAGGTTTTCCCTGTGCAGCATTACAATGCTGAGCACCGTGCGGTCCAGCCATCGGCATCTTAGCAACCAATGTTGAGCACTGTGCGATCCAGCTGCTGGGATCTTAGCAATCCATAAAGTCATCCATTAATAAGGGAAAACGTTGGGTAACTGCATAACATCCTTGTTTGTCCCTCTCTGTCAGCACTGGGCTCACATTAGCTCAGTGAGGGAGAGAAGGAGATGAGAAACACTGGAATTCTTTTCAGAATAAATAAATCACCTCTAAAATGTTGGGGGGGGGGGTCCTACATGTGTGGCTGCTACTGTGATATGTAATTAACTATTATTTTAGTTTTTACATTTTAGAATGGGGTGCATTGAGACTTGCTCCCACACAGTTTTTACTGCCCATGGATGGCATGCCTAGTCTTAGTAATAGTGGTCAGACACCCTCAAAATGGTGGTAGCAAAACCCCAATATTGGAGCGCTGACGGTCCACAATTGCAGCCTTTGGGCCGTGCCATTATTTAAGAAAACCAACAACTGACAAAAGGTGTAGGCACAGTCTACATAAAACCTACATGGGTCTCTTTTAGACTCCCAACCCTTGGGCTCTGGCCTTTTCTCTGCCCCCAAACGACCAAGCCTGTATCAGACTGATCAAGCTTGAAAACATTGCTATAGAGCAGTGGTTCTCAACTCCAGTCCTCAGGACCCACTAACAGGCCAGGTTTGCAAGAAAACTGAAATACATCACAGGTGATCTCATTTGCTGCTCAGTGATTGCAGTATTCTAGTCTGCATCTCCCCAAGGTAATACTTAAAATCTGGCCTATTAGTTGAGAGCCACTGTTAGAGAGTCTTAGGCTGCTTTCACACTGGGGCGGTTTGCAGGCGTTATTGCGCTAAGAATAGCGCCTGCAAACCGACCCGAAACAGCTGTTGCTGTTCCTTCAGTGTGAAAGCCCGAGGGCTTTCACACTGAAGCGGTGCGCTTGCAGGACGCTCAAAAATGTCCTGCAAGCCGCATCTTTGGCTCGCTATAGGAGCGGTATATTTACCGCTACTATAGCGCCCGGTCCTATTGAAAACAATGGGGGAGCGCGCCGAACCTGCCCGCAAAACGCCTCTGCAGCGGCGGTTTGCGGGCGGTATTGACCCTTTTTCGTCCGCTCGCGGGGGTAAAACCACCCCGCTAGCGGCCGAAATGCGCCGCTAAAACGCCGGTAAAGCGGCGCTAAATATAGCGCCGCTTTACCGCCAGCGCCCCCACCGCTCCAGTGTGAAAGCAGCCTAAAAGGGAGTGACCCCTGCAATGAAAGTGTTCATGGAGGATAAACTACCAGGGATTGTAATTGGAACCACTTGGTATACAATAAAATACTTTAAGTAAATGTCTTCAATGATCCAGTCTTTGGAGAAGGTGCAAGGTCAGCAATACATTCCCATAAACTAACCTGCTTGCATATTCAATTTCAATGAGTTGGCTGCATCTGAAGTGCTGTTCATTGTACCAATGAATAAAAGACAAGTGAAAAAATATCCCATGCACAGTATAGCAGATAGCAATCCATTGAAATTATAGGATTCTTTTTTAAATTGTCCCTGCATACACAGCCAAATCTTACTGCATAGAATTTGTGTAAAAATATAACTTTTTTTTGCCACAGCAACTTATGACTAGGATGGATGCCCCATGGAAACACGATGTATGGCCAGAATTACTGCAACTTATTTTCATAGCCCTATAGAAAGGATCACATCAGAAATAATCCTTCCTTATAGTTACAGCATTGCCTCAGTTAAGCTTTATTAACCACTTCAGCCTTGGAAGGTTTACCCCCCTTCATGACCAGGCCATTTTTTTTGCGATATGGCACTGCGTTACTTTAACTGACAATTGCGCGGTCCTTAGATGCTGTACACAAATAAAATGGATGTCCTTTTTTCCCCACAAATAGAGCTTTCTTTTGGTGGTATTTGATCACCTCTGCGGTTTTTTTATTTTTTGCGCTATAAACTAAAAAAAAGACAGACAATTTTGTAAAAAAACAATATTTTTTACTTTCAGCTATAAAACACACCCAATAAAAAAAAAAAATGAAAAAAATATGTCTTCATCAATTTAGGCCAATATGTATTCTGCTATATTGTTTGTTTTTATTTTTTACTATAAATTGCAGTGATCAGTGACTTATAGCGGGACTGTGATATTGAAGCGGACAAATTGACACTGACACTTTTGATACCTTTTGGGGACCAGTGACATTAATACAGTAATCAGTGCTAAAAATATGGCTGGGAAGGGGTTAACATCAGGGGCGATCTAAGGGTTAACTGTGTGCCTAGCTTGTGATTCCGTGTAGTGAGAGAGGTGATTTTACAGGAACACAAGATCCATGCCTTCGGTACACACAAAATGGCAATCTGCCTTGTTAACATAGGTACACTGCCATTCTGCCTGTGCACCGAAGCATCAGCGGGTGTTGACGGACATTGAGTCCGCCGTACCTGCCGACCAGCTTCCCCTGAGTAGAATCACAGTGGGAGCTGATCGCCGGCGGTGCGCACGCGCCCCAGACCCAGCAGTGTCAGATCACTTATTAGGTACGTGATCTGGCACAGGGGGGCCGCCCTGCCGCAGTAAAAGTACAGTGGGCGCTCTGCAAGTGGTTAAGGTGGTGTGAACCAATTTTTGCACAACATTTATATTTGCAGCTCAATAGTATTAAGTCTTCTAAATTGCAGGACCTGTGAATAAAATCCCTTGGCATGAAGGTGCTCCTACTTTAATAAAGTTCTTAAGAGTTATTTGTAGGGAAAAAAAAAAGGAGGTTTATTTTGAAAGATTGCAAGCTGCAGTTTCATTTGCATATTATTTGCCTTTCCTGGGTCCTCATTTTTGCCCCTAATAACACCTTAATGACATTTTTCAAAAAAACATTTCCATTTGCATTGCATACCTTTAGACCTGGTAATGTCATTACTAGGTCTCTGCGCTTTTCTATACAATGCAGATAGATCATGACTGGTGGGAAGGAGGTCGGCAGGGTGCTGTACATGGCTTCCTGAAAACATCACCGTAGGACTCTCAAGAGCATTCGGCCTTAATACAAATGGTGGGGGTTGGCTCCCTGCAAATCTTAAAATGCCTTGAAGGGTGGATGTTAGTCTTGAGCAGTGGTCTCCAAACTGCAGCCCTTTGCTTGCCTTTTATTAGGCCCGCAGGGCTCTATTCTTCCCACTGACACCAACAAGGGGGCATTTTTCCTTCCGCTGACACCAGTGATGGGACACTATTCTTCCCACTGACACCAGCAATGGGGCATGATTCCTCCCACTGATAAACAATTAGGCACTATTCCCCCCACTATTGCCAATGATGGGGCACTATTCCTCCTTCTACTGACTACAGGTACTATGTACTTTTGTTTGCTCCCTCTGAAGCTGGAGCATTCTCTACTTCCACTGGCCACTTCGCTCCTCCTAAAGTCTGAAGGACAGTAAACTTGTTTATAAGGTTTGGAGACCCCTGGTCTAGAGGTGTGAGTCTACATGCCCTGGGCACATAGACCTCCCTAGATAAGACCCTACTGAGCCTCGTCTCCATGATTGAGATAACTAAAATCAAAGAATGAATGGGGTGAGCCAGGAACAGTAAAGCTGGGAAAGGAAAGGGCTAAGGAATGCTGGATGTCCTCCAGCCAGAAGGGCTGTATCTGACTTTTAGCAGCTTCTAATACACATTAGGGGAATCTGACAGGGTGAAGTGAAAATCGGAGTAAGCAGTTTCAGTACAGGAGGAGCCTGTACAACTGTGCAGGACTGAAAACTCTTTACACCAGGTGTCTTAAACTGGTGGCCCTCCAGCTGTTGTGGAACTACAAGTGCCATCATGCCTCTGCCTGAGGGAGTTATGTTTGTACCTGTCAACCTTGCAATGCCTCATGGCACCTCATGGGGGTTCTGCAATAGCTGGAGGGCCGCCAGTTTGAGACCCCTGCTTTACACTGTCCGGTCACAGGCTGGAGGAGGGACAAGACCTGTTTTGTTCAAGTTTTACTTGAAGTGCTATTCTACCCAGTTGATAAAAAAAAATAAAAAAAATAAAAAAAAAAAAAAAACACACATCAAAAAGCCACACTTAAACTGGCTATACATTCGATTTTTGTAGAAAAGTTTGCTTGAACATGACGGCTTGACAAATGTTCAAAATGTGGCTTCATTAAATATATAACATTGATTGCAAGATCGAGCAAATGTCATAGGTGACTAACTTACTAGCAGTGGATATAATATATATATATATAACTTATATATATATATATATATATATATATATATATATATGTATGTATATGTGTGTCAGCAATAGGAGCCTTCTATCCAACTCTATGGGCAGTTTAATATTGGGCAGCCAGAGGTTTGCTTTAAAGGGTAATATACCTTTAAATGACAAGCCATATATACGTACTTACTGGTCCCAGCTTCCTCTGCACCTCACAGCCTCTTCATTTAAACTCTGGCCAGGTGCTACTCCTCTCGCACATTAGCGCCACTACCTCCATTTATTCAAGACAGCAGACTTTCCACTGGAATGAATGGAGATCACAGTACATGAGGGGGAGAAGCAAGACCTGACACCACAGGTTTTATATTTATTTCACAATATGAACAATAAAAAAGGTACAATCATAGATACATTGAAGCATTCAAACATGAAAAATTATAACATAAAAATAAATGCAAGGTCGTGAAAAGCTATGATCTTCATTATTCATTTTTAACTTGACTGTATGAGGTATTATAGAGGCTTTTATATTAGTGTAACATTGAGTGAGCAAAGGTCTTGCTAACATTTTTAAGACCAAGTAAGACAGCCAAGGCTTCTGCCGACAAGCCTATCAACACAAGCCCAAAGGCCATCAACACAGACCTTCAGAATTTTTAAGAAGAGACTGTATGGTGCAGAGAAAGCAACATAGCAAAGATTTTACCTGAGCAAAAACAGCAAGTAAATGGTTTTGTCAGGGATTCTAGAGAAGGGCAAATGTCCAATTACTTCAAGTGAACTTACCCTTTAAAGACACTGCAAAATGCTGTCCGTAATTTAGCCTCAAATTCTTTGCAGGGTTCTGGAGGGGGTCTGGGAAATGAAAAAGCTAATAAAAAAAAAATTCAAGCTTTCTTCTAATTCCAGAAAACCGTCTAGCTGCAGAGTGTTAAAGAAAGGCCTTTATAAGTTACACAAGATTGCTTGGGTAGGTCATATATTGTACATGTTATGAAGTTTCACAAAACTGAAAACTTCCTCATTTCAGTTTACAAGACTACAAAGATTTTGGGAGCCTCCACTTTGGAGCAGATAGCATATTAAACTATAAAATTTCACATCCTGGGCTATAAATGGTGTATAAAAAAATGCAAAGGCAAAAGCTGTAGAACTAGAAATCTCTAAAAGGTAAACCAAGCAGTGGAGAATCTTCTTTAGGAAGATAGAAATGGAGCTGTCCAGCATACCAGATGTGCTAGTGAGTTTTGCAGCCCGCATTTGATCCTGGATCTTCACTTTAGTAAAACTCGATTTTATCTTTTATTACTATATATTACATAAAATGTCCCCGATACCCTAATCATTTATTAATTCCTTCACAGCATATTTTTGTGTGTAGTACACTTTTAAATTACACTTTTTGCCGGGGAACCGGATGTTACATAGCACTAGACCGCTACAGTACTAGTGGTGCTTGCTCTATATAATAAAAAATATATAAATGAAAAAAAAAAAAAAAAGGATCATGGGTGGTGTGAGACAACAGACAGTGAAATTATTAAGGCAGCTTAGCTCTATTCATGCATGGTTGTTTTTTACCATATACCAAACACAGAGTGCATACATTTCACTGTAGATTTCATTTAATAACTCAGGAGAAGCTCCAAGGTGCATGCAGCAGTTAGCAGATCGTCAGTGACAATTGTGCTCACCATACAGATCAGCTACTGCATTATGTGTACTGCAGTTAAACTGGAGCAGTCACATCCTTTACGCTAATGGTTGAGGTTATCCCTGCTGGCCATAGCATAAGTATTCATTAAGATCTTGTTTGAGGGCAGAATTATGTCTTCATAATCAAGCACCATGTTCACCTTCAAACACATGTAAAACCAACATCTGGCAATTATAATATTCATTGCATGCATACGATTCTAACAATGTAAGTCTGCTGTTGACCTTTGATGCTCAGGAAAAAATAAAATAAAAATTAGCAAAATGATTAACTGTTAATATTGCTGGAACTTTGCATTTCCATGATGCATGGTGGATGGTGGGTCCATTTAATACACTCCTCAGTAATGACTGACTAAACCAAAGCTGCTTCCCTTCTCTGAGATGTCAGAACTGGGATTCCCATGCTAAAAATCTTCAGTATTTAAAAAAAAAAAACATTCAAGTCTAATGCACATTTACCTGAAATTATTTATTTATTTACATAGCGCCATCATCTCCCACAATGCCATCCTAAGTAAGAAATGTAATAAGAGAGTGTTGAAACAGTAATACAATACATGAAATATCCCAAAGACTAGTATATACAGTTGATTAGTAAAACATACCAATAATAAAAAACACCACAACAAAAAACAGTCCCAGGGCAAGCTTGTAATGTAAAAGGTTAGGCATTAAAAAAGGAAACAAACTGCTTTATTTACACAAGGTAAGATGATCCAACTTGATAATTAAGGAAGCATTACTGGGTCAGTAATTAAAGAGAATCATTTATCTCAGATTCTGTATTCTAGTCTGAAGGAGGTAGGTCTTTGGAGTGTGCTTAAAGGGTTCCAAGATTTGACCATGCCAAACAGTATGGAGGAAGTAATACCCGAGAAGGCAGGAGGCAACTGAGAAGTCCTGGATGCAGAAGTATGTAGAAGGGACTATAGTGAAGAGGAGGAAATCATGCATAGGTTGGAATGGTATCCATTTGAATTGGCATCTAGAAATTAGCAAGGTGATTTATAAAGGGGACAGGCTTTACAGAGATATGCATTTTACATTTGGAGGTTTAAAATTTAATAATCGTATAAACTGACTAAGAGGAGCAGTATTTGAGAAGAGAGGAGAGTCATGCACCAAAGTAATGAATGGACTCATCAGTATGATTGTTGGTAGAACACAGAGGAGAATGTACTAGCATCTTGGTAGTATCATGATCTAAAAAGGGACTGACGAAGGATATGTTTTATATGATGTAGATGACTGGAGCTGGTTAGTGAGTGAATGGGAAGTTTTAAATATGGAGCACAATCAAATTTAGCTTGTAGGCCATAAGCTTTGGGAGTAGGATGATTGTATTTTTATTTTCTTCAGGTAGGGGAGTATAAAAAGCTGGTGAAAAAATATCAAAATATTAGGTTTAAGAAAGTGAGCGGACAAAGCGAAGAAAAAGAAAGAAGGGAAGAAGAGAAGTAGTATGGGGACATCAGACACCTAAACGTAGCAATAAATCCAAGACAATGCTAGCCATTTGATACATAAGGAGGAGAGGTTTGGGAGTATTAAAATGGTCAGCGATATAAAAAGTGGAGGACAGATTGGACGAAATTAATATGGAGTAGTGGACTTTGCAGTGACAAGGTCATTTACAATTTTGGCAAGGCAGTAGCGATTGGGACAGAATCCTCATCTTATGAACCACTGAGGTGACAGTTAACCAGTCCAAAGCAAATGTGTTGATCAAGCAGTCTGGATGAGTAGGGGTTTAGTAAAATGAAGCGGTATATGCAGGAGGTCTGAAGACGATGGGACAATGTCAGTAGAAAAGTTAAAGCGCAATGTTATGGCTAGAATTAAGGCTGAGAAGAGATGGGGAATGAAATATAAAATATAGGAGCAAGCGAACAGATGGCAATATAGGATTTAAAAATTGGCAAAGATAGATTATGCTCAGACAAGGGATTGAAGCTTATTAGAGAGAAGGCTAGAGACAGGATTTAGACTGACACACTGATGCCGATTTACTAAAGGAGTTGAGAATGTTGACATTATAAAAATTACTTCAACTATCCAGTCAGAGATTTACTTTTCACACGAATGGATAATTGGTGTGAATAGCATTGGGAATGGGATTGAGGCGAAATCTCCAAAAGACCGCAATGAAAAAACAAATAGAGTTATTAGCTTTCCCCTAAACTACAGTTTTGTTACTGGGACAAGAAGATAGAGAACAAGTCTCCAATGGGGTTACAAAAAGTCTCAAACACTGACAAGTTAGGTCTCATTTTGCAGCATGTAGGCTTTCGTCTCAAAAATGAACCTCAACAAGGCCACCTTCTGCGAACAACTGGATTTCCAAAATAAATAAACACATCGCCTTGGAAATAAGTTTATCACTTGAAAAATTATAAGTGCAAGTTCACTTCTATCTGGTCACGTTGGATTTAGGGGATGTGCCCTCTTACTATTTCATTTATGGTGTTCTACTATGCCATTTATAGATTGTCTAAATCGAATGCTCCACTTTAAAGGGTTTCTAAAGCCTAAACATTTTTTACCTTAATGCATTAAGGTAAAAAATGTTTAGGCAACAGTATCCCCACTCACCCCCTCGCCTTACTTACCTGACCCCTCATTCGATCCAGCGCTGTAAACATCTGCAGATCTTCTCTCCCTTCACTTCCGTGTCTTACTGACTTTACTGGGGCACCGGGAGCCATTGGCTCCCGCTGCTGTCAATCAAAGCCAGTGAAGAGGGAGTAGTGCCAATTCCCGCTGTCTTTGTCAAGAGATGCAGCTTGCTTGAGAGTGAGCATGCACAAGTGCCCCCTTGGGAAGGGGCTTCCTGTGGGGGCACTGGACAGAGGAGGAGCCAGAAGCCCCTGGGGGGGACCCAAGAAGAGGAGGTTCTTGATGCTCTGTGCAATTACAACCATACACACTATAACCACTTTAAACAGTAGCAACTACTACACTGTCCCCAGGTATTCAGCTGTACTTTGTTAACGATTCATTTTCCTTTAGTCTTTACATGCTACCCTGCATGTTTTCAAAGTATGGCAAAAGGATTATTAAAAAATAAAAAATAATAATAACCTTCTCAACTCAAAGGTTTGATACACCAACTTTGCGTGTATATATCATTTCATGTGCTTTTTCCTATTGAGCTTGGAATTTCCAAGGCATGGATCTGCTCCAGTATGACAAATTTTATAAGCAATGCAATGTCAGCATACATTAACTCCACGTGTCTGAAGCGGGGGGGAAGACTGGATTTTAAGTCTATTTTATAGTGCTAAAAAAGATTGCTATGCAGTGTTCTCAAAACTTCTTCTAAATTTAGATGCTGCAGCGAATAACATGTAAAAAGGTTAGTGCGTCACTCCTACAGCACGCGCATACAAAGCGGTGCCGCGAACAATGTAATATTTTTAAGGGCCTTTTGTGTCCGTTTTGCTTTTTTTCATGTGTTAGTCACTCCTGTTTACTTGTGAATTTCAGTGTTCGTTATCTGCTGTAGCAGTCACATTGGCTGCATGTTCAGAAATGAAACAGAAATAAAGAACCTGTTATCACAATGAATGTCAACAGTTC